>CM063502.1:41392161-41534661 GCA_032207245.1 Pardosa pseudoannulata | reverse complement strand
TGTGTGATTGCAAAATGCGCAAAGTATTAGAATGAATTTTTAAAAAGCGTCTAAATTTATTTCTGTTGGCAGAATAAAAATTGCATTGTAATTGATGGCTAACACCAGCAAAGCATTTAAGCTGAGATTAGAGAAGAAAAGGATTATTAATAACAACTCTTTATAAAAATTGAAACAACTCTTGAAATTGTTTAATATCAGGATATTTAACGATTACGATAAGTATTAGAGGTTGATAAGGTAGATGACACAAAATTCTGCATACCTCAAACGTTTGTAAGTGCGTATTAATATTTCATTCAGAATATTTTTTTTTCACTTGTAATGAATATATAAAGATAGAGTTTATAAAATAGTTCTTAAAATTTTAGATTTCATTAAAAATCAAAATTTAAAAATACAAATTTCAATATAATATTGATCCCATAACTTTCTTTTTTTTATTTTAGAGTAAACAAGCCAAATAAGTGCTATATTTTCGATTACTTACTCCACAACTGGGAAAAATTAAAAAATACATTTTTTCAATTCTTTAAATTATCATAATGTCATTATTTACATACTTAATAGTTTGGTCATTATAAAGAGTATACCTAAAACCGCAGAGTGGATGATTTTGACATGCCACTTAAATGGAATAGTTGTAATAATATAGTCGGTTTATAATATGCAATTTTACTAAACTAACGTAAAAAAAAGTAATGTAAACGACATATTTAAGAACATTTGGTTGAAAAATACAGATCACTTGTAAAAAAAGAAGGCAAGGCAATGTGGTATAAACAGAATATTAAAGCACTTTTTCAATTTGTTGCGCTACCAGTTGGGTTATCACTCGGTTCGGTAAACGCTTTTAGACTGCTATTAACTTCTTTTTGAAGATAAAATCTTTACAGTGATTTATTGCAACCATAGTGGTCATGTGCAGATAAGACTTTGTTTCACTCTAAAATACTCTCCACCTTTTCTAAGAAAAACATATATTTTTTTTAAATACAAACGTATAGAAGGAGGAGTTTAATATTTGAATTTTGTTTTGTCTGATAATGTTTTGTTTTTAGGAACTTAATAGTTAAAACATATTTTTTTAAAAAATATTATTAACCGAGATTACAAAATTTAAATTCCAGTGTATAATGTTACATAAATGAAACCTGATAACTATATGTTTTAATTATTACATTTCTGTTTTACTATTTCAATATTTATTATTGATTTTAAAGAAATCCGTCTTACAATTAATTTCATATCTCAAGTATCAACATCTCACAGTTAAAGATAAATAAAATATGTCTTTGCAACATTTTTTGTTTGTTGATTTTTCAAAATTATCTGTTTATCATTTTTTAAAAACTTGATCAGTATTTTCTATCATTTCTTACAGAAATAATTTTTTGCTTTAAGCTTAATGAAAATTTTAACTCCTATTTCATGATTAATTTTTTTTTAAGATTTGAAGAAAGCATTCCGAAATGAATATTTTTAAACTTGAATTTATATTGTGTTTTAATTATTTTATATTTCTTTAATGAAATGAAACTTACACTGTTTGTAGAAAAAGAACAATGTGTATAAAGCTTTATATAAAAACTTTCGATATAAAAAACAACTAATATAGATTTGTTTTTCATTTTATTACCCAGCAATTCTATTTAGTCATTGAGAAACATCTAAACATAATTACAAAAAAAAAATCATGACTGAAACTGAATAGGTTTCGAAAGTAAATTCAATTTTAATTAACAGTCCAATGCTATTTTAAAAAGTAAATTTCTCATAAAATACTTTTTTATCTACAAAATAAAACATTTTCCTAAATTCATGGAATAGTTTCGATCCCGATGCAGTATTGAAATTTTATTTTATTTTTTCAAGTAGAAACTGAAATACTAATTTCACTGAAAATATAATTTCAAGTTAACTGATATTAAAAATACCAAATAGATTTATCTGTGCGTATGAAACATCTTCATATTTTTATTCGTGCAAAGATGGATATTTCACTTTCAAACTTACTGTATTACTATGCAATAAAAAAATTAAATTTCTGATAATTTACGTAATTGGATTTAATTTTCTTTATTTTTTATTTTAATGTAAGTGATTTGTTTAGGAATATATTTTTAAAAATGAAGGAAAAAATACAGTTCTTATGTAGGTATTAAAATGTAACTTTGATTCTCTCCCTGCTGATTTAAATCATCCCTATAAGTATTTTGTCCCTTTAAAAGTGTTGTTAATTATAAAGATAGAAACAAGTTTACAGTGAAAAATTAGCATTTCTGATGAATGCATTGATGATTATTATTCCATTACATTGATACTATTGTTTAAAGTATTTAAAATGGTTTATACAAGTGATTTTCTAATGTTTTCTGTTGAATAATAAGAGTACTAAACATGTCCCATGTAAATCACATAGATACAAAGTCTACGAACCTTCGAATAATTACAGATCTGTATTCCAAAATACAAAGTTTCTTAAGAAGGCTTAAAATTATTCCTTAAAAGACTTCCTTATAAAATACCAATATACTATTAGATGTATATTAAAAGCTGTGTGTTTCAAATAAAAGATCTTTAATACTAATCTAACCCTTATAAGATGATTATTTAATTTTGTAAGATAATTAAATACTTATTTAAAAAAGGCAGAATACACTCACCTAAGGATGAAAGTATAAATGATTTTGCTATAAAAAACCTTTTTCTAATTTGTAAATTATAAACTGTTTTTATGTGAAATAGAAGATAATTATCTTTAATTATTCTATGAATTTCAGTTATATTAACACGAGCTATTTATTTTGTATTATAACATTATAGAATATATATCTCTGTTTATATGTTCAATTTATAAAGTTTTTTATTTCTTTTTAATTTAAAAATGACTGAAACCTTTGATGTTTACAAAATAAAATATAAATTAATCTTCAGGTTTACTATATAAATTTAGTTTCCAATATATATAATTTCTAAAAACATGCTGTGTTACCCACAGCAGGGATGAATTTAATTATTTTTAATTCAGCGTATTTTTTATGTTATTTAAAAATATACAATTTGAGAATACAAAGTAAAATAATTAATGTTAACTGTTTTTTATATGAAATAGAAGCTAATTATCTTTTTGGATTCTATGAATTTCAGTTATATTAACACGAGCTATTTATTTTGTTTTATAACATTAAACCTTTGATGTTTACAAAATAAAATATATATTAATCTTCGGGTTTACTATATAAATTAAGCTTCCAATATATATAATTCCTAAAGTCTAGCTGTGTTACCCACAGCATGGAAGAATTTAATTATTTTTAATTACGCGTATAGTTTTATGTTATTTAAAAATATACAGTTTGAAAATACTAAGTAAAATAATTATATTAATTTTAGATTGTTATTAAAGAATTTGTAAAATATATTTTTAAATTATTAGAACTTGAGGTTATGCGAAATAAAATAAAGTGCTAATATAATTAAGGTTTTATAGCTCGAAAGCGACGATGCTTCCTTAAAAATAATATATTCTCATAAATGTAGTCCCTCTTTGTTTGAAAAGGGTGATTCAAAACGGTATATAAGCTTTGATGTTCACGTTCGAGGGAACAAATTTTATAGACATACCGGATACCTTTATTTTAGCTTATTCATAAGGTAATCAAACATACGCTTATTTTTATAAAGTTCGCTCGTCTAAATGCCTACTTTCTATATTATATACATCAATATGTCTTTAAAATTATCAATTTACTATGAACTTGGAATATAGTGATGCAGCCTTTAGTTCCCCTACTATATTCTATCAGTATTATTCATTCAGCCTCAAATATTTCTTTAAAATACTCTATATACTATGTGCATGGAGTTTAGTGATGTAGTTTCAATCCTTAGTTTGGAGTACTACAGTAATATTTTATGAAATTAATACTAATTTTGTCAGGATCTGCGTTTAAAATTCAAATTCAGACCCTGGGATGGTGGCCAAATGGGTCGTATGCTATTTCATGGCAAATGACATGATATCCATAACCGTTACCAGTAAGTTCTCACGTACTTGATATCGTGACGAACATAAATTGAAGTAAAAATGAGTTTCATTACTTCTTACAGCATTAAAGGCATCATACGGACATATTATATTCATTTTAAGTAAGTTTATGTTAAAGAATTTCCTTGTTCTTTAAAATAGGTGCAATATCTTTATAAGTTAAATTTCTTATAACTCATTTTATTTATATAAGATAACGTCACATACATTCATTTAAATTCAATACTTTTTCAAGAGATGTAATTTTATTTAATTTTTAACATTTCCTTACCTTCAAAATTTCATGGAGATACTTCGATATAGTCACTGCATATTAATCTATGATATTTCCAGAAGCAAGTTCTAAAGCTTTATGTCTTATTCTCTGTAAAATGCATTAACAAATAGATAGATTTGTAGATGCAAGATAGTAGAGGAATCGTAAAAGATGGATAAAAAGCAACTGCTGAGATACTGATTACTCAACTTAAATTTTAGAGAAAGTAAATTTCTTTATGATCTCGTGTTGATTGCGTTGCTAAAATGATTGTGGAGTCAAAATTATGATTAATTAAAACTTATGTCATCCCGGACATCTACTCTCTGAACAGGGTAGTGCCTATGAACCCACATAACCTGCAAACCACTTTTGTTTTAAGCACGTATGAATGGTAGATGAACTGCTAAATGTTTTACTGATTTTACTTTAGAAATGCCGAACAATTAGAGCCTAAGCCATTAGTTCAAGGGCTATCTAATACTTTTTAAAAAATCTCCTCATACAGAGAACAAAATAACACAATTATTTAAATGTTCAAAAGTTATTGGATGACTAGAGTCACACAAAACACAGTCTGGTGAATCCACCACCTCAACTATGTAGACAACTATGTAGATCTTGTAACCTCAACTATGTAGATTTTGTAAACAGTCATGTCCAGTCACACTCCTAAAAAGGGCCATTGTAGTCTTCCTCGGAAAACTAGGAACAACTCTCTGTTTCTTTAAAATCCTCCATCTCTTATTCATCACAAGTAGAAGCATATCTTGTTTAAGCGTTTTCTTAAGAGTCAGATTAACAAATAATTTAATTCTATGAAATGACAGAGTAAGATTCATGCGTTGGTCTATCGATTCTTCCCTTTTAAACAGTATATCAGCATTTTCATGACCCAAAATTCCACGATGGGTAATAATCCACTGGAAAGAAATTCTGTGTGCCAGTCTCGTAAGGAAAAGCCTACATTCTAAAATTTTTTGGGAACAAACTGTTAAATATTTGCCATACAAATTCTGCATTTGAAAATTTCTATATTGCATTGTTTAACATGTTTATAACTGTAGAAAATTCCAAAATATTTCTACAAGTGATAGCCTGAATATCTAACGCACTAAGGGCAGACATTAGTCACTTAGAACTATTGTTATAGCTGTCAGACTTCTGCAATTTTTATAAGCATCTGTAGCATTTAACAATTTAGGGAACGCTCTATCTTTGAAATTAGACAGATTGTGGCTAACAGAGGAGGAATTTTAAACACTTAAGTCATAACTAATTTTCTTTGTAAAAAATATAATCTCGATCTCTGCTAAATATATACCTTATAGAATGTACAAATGATCATATTAAGGAGCACACAATCACATTGCACTACATTCAGCTTACCAACTAATTCCATTTGGAGGCTGAAATATGTTTAGCTTAACCGAAGTTGATTACATATTGATGATTTCATGCTTATATATTTAAATCTAACTCGTTCTTTTCAATATTTTCCCTAAACATTCTTACTTGCACAGAAGCAGCTATTTGTTTTATAAATTAAATTATTTCTTGCTTTATTTCATTTAATCTTTTATTTCTGTCTATTCCAGTTACTCCAAACTTTGAAAATCTAGTTTAGTATGATTGGTTTCAAATTTAATTTAAGGAGTGGAAAACTAGTTAAATCATACGAATAAAATCTTCAAATATATTTTAATTCTCATGGTTTTTAAATTTAATAATATATGAATTTCAATGTTTATTACATTACTATGAATATTTTCCAGATATTGCTGTCAGGTTGAACCACATTCTTTTCCATTTACTTTATTTTTCGTAAACAACTAAAACCAAATACAATTAAAATAACGTAACGGTATGTTTATCAAATTATATAGGTCTCAGTAAATACCAACAAAAGTTTAAAATTTATTATAAAATAATATTAGTTTCCAATTATGATACTAATTTATCTTCTACCTGTAAAATTGCTCTCAAAAAGCTCAACTTATAATTTTGTTTCAAAATTGAATTATAGGTACTGACTCAGTATGGCATGACTTAATAAAGATGAGTACATTTTTGACCAAAGAAGAAAATATAACTCATTGTTATATTAAATGTACAAAAAATTAAACATTCATTTCAATTTATGTAGGCATATAAAACATTCATTTTTTTTAAAAAACTGACAGTAAAAAAACATAAGTGCTGCACTTTAGTGTTTTGTATTGTTATCGAAATAGAATTTTGGTAAAAACTACAGTTAATAGCTTTCGTATTTGAAAGTAAAAAAAATAAGGAGGAAAAGATTTACGTTTTACGAACGTATGCGTCATTTCTGGCTTTTCTCAGTGATCCAATTGAAGCATAGAAGTAGTCCCATCCGGTTAATTCTTTTGATTTGGGAGGATTTTTGAACATTTTCAAAAGATGTATATATATATATATATATATATATATATTTATATATTATATATATATACATATATATATTATATATATATATATATATATATATATATATATATAAATATATATATATATATATATATATATATATATATATATATATATATATATATATATATATATATATATATATATATATATATATATATATATATATATATATATATATATATATATATATATATATATATATATATATATATATATATATATATATATATATATATATATATATATATATATATATATATATATATATATATATATATATATATATATATATATATATATTATACATATATATATATATATATATGTTATATATATATATATATATATATATGTATGTGTGTGTGTTTTTATACATATAATAATGCGTTAACAAATAGATAAATTTGTTGGTAGAGAAAATATAAATGATGGCTAAAAAGCAACTTACTTCATGATCTCATTTTGATTGAGTTGCGAAAATGATTGTGGAAACACAAATATGATTAATCAAAAGTTATATCCTCCTGGACATCGACTCTCTGAACACGGTAGTGCCAATAAATCCACATCCACTGAAAATCAGTTTTCTTTTAAACTAAACTCCTCAGCGTAACAGCCCCTACGGGCCAGGGCCTTCGGTGCCGAGACTAAGGGCAAAGACTAAGGCCCGTTTCCAAGTCTAAGGGCACTGGGTTGCGAAGCATATGTTCCGGTTAGGTATTCAACCTTAAGCGGAACTCCCAGTGTTTAGTTCTCAAGCATGCTTGATCCTCAGTTTGTCTACCCACTAAAGAGATGAAAGGCTGAGTCATCATTGCCCAAACCGGGTATCGAATCTAGGACCTGTGTCGTGGGAAGTCGAAGCGTTACCCTAACGCCACTGGGCTTCAGTTTTCTTTTAAGCACGTATTAATGGTAGATAAACTACTAAATGTCTTCACACAAACTATGTACCACGGTGAAAATTCATCTGCCGGTCACATCGAATTAAGCTCCTATTCTATTTACTGGGCCGGGCTAGCTGGGCAAGGGGAATAGTAGGCAAATAAATTTTGAAGTAAATAGTAACCCATTCAACACGGGTTAAACGATTTAACCATCTAAAAATAATAAATTTTTATTTATTTGTTTATTATTTACAGTTAATAAAAACTTTCTTTTTTAATTTTGTTTTCAAAATACCAAATTGATCGTAATCTAATTATCTGCCTTACTTTTCTACGAAAGAATTCAGACCTGTCTACCATTCATCTATAGAGTTGACTCATACCTGGTCTGGATTAAGTCCACAACATGACGATTTATTTCACACTTACTATCTAAGTTCGATAGTTATTTTTAGACAGGAAAGCAACCTATATTTTAAGTATATATTTTTTTCTCGGAAAATATTGTAATAATAATTATTTTCACTTTAGACCAGATTAATAATTTCTAAATTTAAAGTATTATTACTGTTTTGTACAACTGGGGATTTTTATTAAAAAGATAAATATCAGTTTTTAAGCAACCACCAGTTATTAGTTTAAGGGTAAAGACAGTAAAATTCCATACTGAATATATGTATTAAATGTTTTTAACTTTTTTCGGGGTAGATTTGAAAACCAAACTGTGAAATTGAGACATATGTTTATTATTTACAAACTTGGTGATTCAGAACAGCAGCGGAAGGTTAAAATGCTATAAATTATTTATGAAACATTTTGAAAATATTTTTAACTTAAATTATTTTACACTTAAGAAATACATTTCGGAAGAATATAAATTTATATAAATACTCAATATTTTTTCACGGATTTATTGTTGTATTTCATTAGTAAGGAAGATCTGTATGTATTTCCTTTATTTCCTCGCGACAGATATTATATGAAAGCAAAGTAGTTGTACGGAATCTGTAGAAATAAGTATTTATTCGAATAGAAACATCAATTTTCTTTCTAAAATTTATAGAAAAGGATAATATTAAAGATGTATTAATAAGTCTAAATTCACAGTATTACGTAGTGCAAAATTGTTTGCAAAATAAGTAACCTATGTATTCAAAATACTTTAATTTAATCATGGTAGCTTGTATTTACTTATTTTAAGGTATTCCATGGTTATCTTTACTTCGTTGTTTATAATAATACCTAAATTCCTTCGAGACCAATCACACTATTTAACCAACAAATTTCTCATTAATAACAATTTTTGATGAGCTTAGAGCGCCTGTTTAGTCCCTGAGACAAGAATTCTCCAGTTAATTTTAGTTCCTCAAGAGACACATAAGCTCCGAAAACTGGAAAATTCGTTTCATATTTTAATAATGCATAATGTTTTTAATATATTCCTTTTAGAGATAGTTGTGTCAAATGCATATTTCAGGGAGATAAATCTTATAATGGGTTTCTGCATATCTTACAAAGTAGCGAATAATATTGACAGCTTAAAATATGCACTGTACTTTTCTTAGTTTTACTGATTTAAACAGATAAAAATTTTAAAATGAGAATTAAATTTGATTAATCCGTTAATGCACAGTTTTCTTTTTAAAGGCAAATTTTAAAAAATATCAATTATTTTAATGTAAAAAACACAATTTAGAACGTTGTCTCGCAAGAAAATTACAACAATACAAACATAATCAAAACTTTTATTGCAATTTTGGATTTTGATAACATTGCAGAAAATAGTCGAATATTGAAATGTTACACGCACATTGACTTTTTTTATTTTTCATTTCGAATTTCCATTTCAGAATAAACATTATTATCAGTAAAACACTTATGTATGCTTTTAAAACATAAGTAATTACAATACTAGTGTTTATAAAATTAATTTAAATTTTCTTTTTGTCATATATTTCGAAAAAAAGTGCGGCACATAGCCCATCATTGCAACTATTACACATGTAACGGCTCTCTCTTTTTTTCCTTTGCTATCTCTTTTAGCACAAAACACAGCAAGTGATAAGTATATATATATATATATATATATATATATATATATATATATATATATATATATATATATATATATATATATATATATATATATATATACATATACATATTATCCTTGAATAAGTAAGTGTTATAGTTTACAATCCCACATAAATGATAAATATCAATAAAAGGATTTTTGATTTTGCTTTCACATTGTAATTTTAATTCTCGATTGCATTCGAGTGTCAAAAATTATAGCAACATAAAGTATAATCACTCTCGAATTATCTCGAGTGTGCAAAGTTTGGGAAGTTTAGCGCGCTCGAGTTCACTCGACCGTACACGTTAAGGGGTTAAAAAAACATTGTTTTAATAACAAGAAAAGGTCTATCTATGCATACACTCTGTATTCTAATAAAATTTTACAATTCATTTAATTATTCTGTTTTTGAATAAATATTTTTTCGTATACTTTATAAAACTTTAAAAAAATATTTTTGTTTTATACTGTACTTTATTTTCATGACTCTCTAACATCTCAGGTTCATTTAAATTGTCTCAGAATTTCTTAATGATTTTGATGATGTCTATTAACACTATAAAGATGGGGATTTTTGGTATATCTAAGAAGACACGATTCGGTTGTTTTGATCGCTATTTTTAAAAAGCTAAACCACACGTTGCCTCACAACTTGTTTTCTGAAATACTTTTTAAACACACATAATTATTAATTTTAACATTTACATCACATTAATATCTCTTATCACTTCATTTTTTATGCATATTTTTCCTTTAAAGGGACAAGGAATCTTAAAACTGACAGAGATGAAAAATAATTACTCTTTTTTGTCGTGAAAAATACAAGTTGTGCTTGTACATCATAAGTTAATTAAATTTTTAAATTTTAATTACTCTCTTATTTCATTACAATAAGTTTTTTTAAATGTATTCTACTTTTTTAACTTAAATGCTTTCTACACATATTTTGTGAATATTTCTTGCAACCCAACGTTCTAGGGAAATTATATTTTCTCAATCTTACTCAAATTTTTACACACTGTTTACTGATCTGTTTGTTACGAAACTGAGTATGATTTACAAAATGCTTGAATAGTTTTGCAGATTTATAATCTAAACAATACCATAAAAATTGAGAAGCTTACATTTATAGTCAACATTAATAAATAAGCATTCTATGTATAAGTCTTTTAAATCTAAATGTAATTCGATGCCGGAATTTTCTTTTTGTTTGTAATTGTCAATATATGTTAAAATCAGAAAGGATTTGACTAATACGTAACCCACTAAAATGTTTTTAATAAATGTTATTCATAAATTCTAAATATGTTCGCAATTAATAAACACATTTTACTTGCAAATTTTACTACCTTAAATATTTAACCAAACATTTTTTGTCATACATTTAAAATTAGTACTATGAAAAGTTTCATATTTTAAAAATACTTATTTATACTTTTAAAACATAAGTAATTACAATACTAGTATTTATAAGATTAATCGAAATTTTCTTTTGTGTGATATATTTCGAAACAAAGTGCAGCACATAGCCCAACGTTGCAACTGTTACACATGTAACGACTCTCTTTTCATTTCCTTTTTCCTTTGCTATCTCTTTTAGCACAACAAACAGCAAGTGTATTAAGGATCTGTTCTCGTCTATCAACTGCCTAGTCTACTTATGGAAAATCATTCAATAAATATTTTAACCTAACTTTACTTATCAACCAAATTGAAATCCTAACGTAATTGGGTTCGGTGTATACAATATGGGATTTAGTAACATGTTTTACATAGAAAATGTTACACATGAGTCGTTATGTTACCTGCTGATTTACGAGAAACTGAATGAATTTCAACAGAATGTTTCAAATTTATCTAAGTCTTTTGGATTATGATAAATTCAAATTATACCACATATAATCAAGAATATCTTTAAAAATATTTCAAACCATTTTTCACGAAAAAATTGGGCTCATTGTCTTAGACCATAAAAAACTTATTAAAATATTTACAAAAATAAATGTTAAAGTGTCAATCAAACCAATTGATTTTTTCATTTATATTCCTCCCCTTTCTCTTAATGTTAAAAAAATGTGATACCTAAATTTTTTTATTATAATCCTCAATACACCATATTTACTCGAATATAGCACAGAATAGGTTTTAAGTATTTATGGGAAAATCTATAGTTTGTTTTACACAAGGAATAACCTTTACTGCTTTCTCTTATTACTCGATGTAGGAACAAAAACTACAAAGATAAAACTTTAATGAATATTGCTTATCTATTTTAATACAGTCAAATTTCATTCAAAAACACTGATGACAACACTAATTAATAACCCCTTCCGGTATGATTTAATAATGAAAAACTCTGCATGAAATAACCATTTAATTTTTATTTAAAAAACTTGTTTCATTTTATAATTCTTACATATTCTTAATTAAAATCCACTTTTTACATAGTGTTAAATAATATCAGAAACAGTAAAGTTAAGAAAATATCAAAGCAAGACATTAATAAGGTACACAGATAATAGTCTTTAAGCTAGTGGTACTTTTTCAAAACAAAGTACAAAGGAATTCTTAATTGTTTACACCGCCAATTATTCTCACTTTTAATTTGATTCTTGTAACACACACGGCATTTTTTAGTAGGTTTTCTTTTATTCTGACTCTTTAATTTGGCAATGACTTGTACCAAGAAATTCTAAGTAAACAATATGCAATAGTGACTTGTGATTTTCACAAGTGAAAAAAGTGTTGCCAAATTCAGTACACTAGAAATTTTATACTAAATTAACTATCATATTTAATAGTAACTTTAATCGCATGACGAGTGTAGCTCGTCATTGTGCGGTATGGAATGAAAAACTAATGACGAGCTAGACTCATCATTTTACCGGAAGGGGTTAACTAAGAACACTGAATTTCCTTTTTAATGGTTTTTTTTCATTTTTCCTGGACTCCCATTTTTTCGACATACTAAGTTATGACCGTTAAATGAAATAGTAGAACTAGATTTATTTTTCCTTTCACATGCAAGTGTTGTCAGAGAACTCTTTTTTCTATTAGAATAAACAGAAAAAAATTGAATATATAGTTTAAAACTCTCTAAAAGATGGGGATGTAACAATGTTTCCCAATCCAGATCCTACCATTCAACAATCACATTCGTCCTTGCTACCTACACAATATTCACAAAAGACTACAAATTAAAAACGTACAGGACCTTATCAAGACTGGAGTCATCATTTTAAGAATGTGGAAAGAGCTTGAAGCTTGATTCACTGGGACTGTGAAGTCAGTAGTTTACAATCTGGAAAGTTGATCCAATTTTGTGTGTCCAATTTTAGATGCTTATTATACAGGATACAGTAGGTATAATTTTACGTAATATTTCTTATACCAAACTGGTCCCCATATTGCATCTATGTTTTAATGCGTAAAAACAGAATAAAGTAAAAATATGAAAGATCTATGATAACATGTAATACTCTAGAACGATTTTGAGTATTTAAATTGCTTCTTACATCACATTCTTTGTTGAAAATTCTTACTTCGAATAACCCCACACATATAATGGTGGAAAAAATAAATTGTATCCATTTAAAAACTAGGAAATTTAGAATCTTAAACTGGCACTAAATAGTATAACAAATTAAATTTTGGGAAATAATTGGTCTCGAAATACAAAAAAAGTATATAAAAAATAACTGCCTATCAAATTGTAGAATGGCTACCTGTTAGTCAAATTCTCTTAAGTATTATAATAAAATAATTGAAAGTACATATCCTAAGTTATTTTGCAAGTAATGTTTTAAAATTTTAAAATAATCAATATTTATTTTAAAAAGTGTAAAATTAATATTTAGTAGGAAAATAATAAAATATTAATTAAATAGTATCCTTTAATTCCTTTTCACTGAATATTTATTTTTTTAGGACAACGATTTGTAAAATATTTTTTGCAGATTTTAGTTTATTATAGAGTTTATCAAGCCTCCTTATTAATACTCTAGAAAACAACAATGTTGTTGAGAGTTTCAAAACAGAGATATAAAATTCCTTGCCATTGAAAAGAACAAAAATAAAAACACTCTCCTGGTTTAATGAAATCAAGTTTCTGTCGTTTTCAGAAGATGAAGATAATTTGACTTTTGAAAAAATATTTTCTCTTTAGAAGTTCTTGGAAAGTTCGTTGAGCTAGATATTTAAAAAACAAATTCGTTTTCGTTTTTCCTGTTATAACGAATTATAAATTTCATATTTAGAAAAAAAATCTTAGAAAGTTTTGCAGAAAGTGAAAAACACCATTCATAATGCGACACAAGACATGCTTAATATTCGAAAAGAAAATTTCCTTAAATAAAAATATTACTCTCGAAGAACAATAAATGTTAAAGATTTGGGAACTTTTCATTTCATGATTGCAAAATTTAAAATATTTAGTTTTTAGATATTGAATTTAAATTTTTATCACAGTCAATGAAGGTCTTTGTGTCTGTCAAAAACTTCTTAATGCTTAAACTTAATTAACATCATATAATTTCATTAGAGTCAGATGTTATTTAATTATATTGAATTTTGGATTCTGAAATTCATAAAATTTTTACTTTATAATGAAATAAAAGGTTTTTTTTTTTGTTATGATAAAAAATTATATAATTCAGTGTTATTTGTTCAAATTCCATTAATACTTTGCACTTAGAATTCTTCCTAACTTAAATAAAACAATTTGGTGTAAATATGCTATTAAAATATACTGTTATATGACTATATTTTACAAACTTTTATATTAAAAAACTTAGATTAAAGACATAGTATATGTCTTACAAGCTGCAGCATTACGGCAAATAACGTATAAACAATAATTACAATCAGGTACAAATATATATATATATATATATATATATATATATATATATATATATATATATATATATATATATATGTCAGGATTTAAAATATAGAGTAATTTAAGAGATTTTAATTAGGGATTATTTTAATGGGAGTAACGCGCCTCGCGTTACTAGTCACATAAATACGGCTCACGTGCAGTGATATTGTCAGAGAGCGATAAGCAATTACTATAGTCGGACCTCTTGGCTCTCGAAGTAGTGAATACTGCCTTTGTTTGCAGTTGGGCGACAGAAAAGAGACGCCATGTTGAGTAACGCGTGAGATAGATTAATAAAGAGAAGAAAATAATGACTTGATTGTGAACTGATTTATATATTTACTAGTGTGATACTCGGACCGTGTCATATATATATATATATATATATATATATATATATATATATATATATATATATATATATATATATCCCTCTAAGCGGTTCACACGTACAATTCAGCCAAACCGATTATGTCTTCAAAGCAGTTGTCACGTACAATTTTCGACTTCCAAAAACGCTCTGAAAATAGATGTAATGTACATTTCTGCCAGTGCTTTTTCCCATAGCGTTTTGCGGTAGGAGGGTCAGGTCTATTGTTTAGGAACTGTACCCCTCTTTGACATTTATTGAGGGATGCGCTCTTACCACTTGACACACAAGGACGCTGATAGCTTTTCATGGCTTTGTAAATCTCTCGAAGCATTTCATTTTCGGTAACAGATGTATCTCTAATTGCACCACTTAAATATCTTGGATGACTTTCGTAAAAAAAATATAAACGAGTCTCTCAAAGAATTTTTTTTTTTGTACTTTTAGAATCCATTATTTCTTATGGGATGATCTTCGAGACTTGACGAGCTTTATGTGCTTTAAAAATTAAAAATCTATAATATCTATTTATATATCTATTTATAACCGGAAGTAAAGGGACAATAACAAGGTGGGTTTCCCGTATTCCATTGTAGTAGACAAAGGGTGAAGGAAATAATCATAGAACGCTTTGACCACTGACAAAGTAAACCTTTAGCGTATTTTTGGAGACTTTTTCCTCTATGTGTTCCACTCGGAGGGTTAAATATATATATACATATATATTTATATTTATATATATATATATATATATGTGTGTGTGTGTGTGTGTGTGTGTGTGTGTGTGTGGTGTGTGTATACAATTACTTGTCCTTTTTATATAAGTATTTTAGTATAAAGTAAATATAAATTTCAAGAAAAAATTATATTTAGAACAAGAAAGTGCTACGAAAGATTGTGTCGAAGAAGAACTATGTGCTGAAAATTAAAAAAAAAGATTTTTTTTTAAATTCTGACAATTTACAAAAGTTATGCATAAAAGGAAAATAACTGTTTAGTTATATTCATTCAAATAGTAATTAGAAAAATTATATGTAATGAAAATTTAATTCTGTAACATAACTAAAAATTCCTCAGCAGCTACCTACATAATCACCCCATTTATTTAGGGAAAGTAGGAACATTTGTAGTTTTGGTTTACCTCATTTATATTTACTATTTTATAATCTTATACTGTCAGTTTATTAAATTAAGTCATTACAGCATTCAAATAAAGGATTTCATGACAAAAAGTACTACTATTAATGCAAATTGTTATTTTGTGACGATATGGTTGGTAAATCGTTACTTTTTGAAGTACGGCTTGCCATCCAAAACAGGAGGGAAAGAATGTTTTCAATATAACTCTACATCTTTGGGATAATGCCCACCTTAACATTTTTGCTGGAACTAAAGAATCACTGAACGGATTTCCGATGGGTCATTTTTGATTTTTCATTCTAAAACGGGGTATTCTTTCTAGGAAATTCTAATTTGTAATTTAAGCTGAACAACTTTCTGTGCAGTAAACGTGTTGGAATTGTAGGATAATTTTTGACTAATCCCCCTATAACTCGGTTCTTGATCTTAACGAATTCTGATTTTTTGTTAAGTTGTTTGGGTTTCTGTGCAATAAACATTTTGTAAATGATGAAGAGTTAGAGAAAGTTTAAACCACAAGACTTAACACTCTGACTTCTCATCCCGCGATTTCCACGGGCAATTCAAATGCATCAAAATTTGCTCATCAAGCGATTTTAGCGGACATGTGTTTTGTAAGAAGTA
Source organism: Pardosa pseudoannulata (assembly GCA_032207245.1). Taxonomy (NCBI): domain Eukaryota; kingdom Metazoa; phylum Arthropoda; class Arachnida; order Araneae; family Lycosidae; genus Pardosa; species Pardosa pseudoannulata. Next base: position 41,517,923 of record CM063502.1, on the reverse strand, counting down.
CATTTCACCTTTTCACCGTTTAACCAGTGGAATAAATTATATACATTATTAGATATTTAATTAGGTAATAAATAGAATTATATGACTAAAGCTATAGTTATATTAGATAAGAGAATTATAGATAGTATGCTTATATATATAATTAAACTATGCAACAAAAATACTCAATTTTTAAAGATATCTCGGCTTACAAATTGAGCAGTTAGAGGGTTAATGGCAGTTGAAGATGTACTTGGGTTTCTGTAGCGAAACCAGAAACTACAAATGTTACATTTAGGAGTTGATTACGTCATGAGATATGCAAAATTCATCACTCATGTATTAGAAGTGTTTTTCTAATAAATAATAAAATTTTCATGTTATATAGCTAACTAAACTCTATCATTTCGATGATCATCGTTGTTAAAAAGTTGGAAAAATTAGGAAATTTAACAATTCACATGAATTGCTGATTTTTTTCTAGTTTTTCATTATTTCATCACGTATGAATACAACTTTTTGCCACTGCATAAATCTATATTTTAGAAATTTCCTTCTTATTGTTTAACCCACTTTAACACATAAAATAAGTTAAAAACCACTACTTTTCTAAAAGCTTCTTTACAGCTTTAAAAATAATGGTTTATTTTTATCATGACTGTGTTTAATGTAATCTATATATTTTTTCCATTATGTTACCACGTAATGATACATGTAACTCTGAATGCATAAATCCTTGAATTAAATGTAGGCGACATTTAAAAAAATCTTATATATCAATTTTTAATATTACTGCAGATTTTGTATAACATTTTCATAAATTTTATTATTTTTTTTCATCATAAAAATATTTATCAAATCCTATAAGTTTCTTAAATACTGAATTCTTCATTTATCACTATTTTACCCTTCCTTAGCTATAGTGCAATATACTGTGATATTATAAATACGTCATTTAGAAAAAGATAACGTTTTGTTTAACCTACCATATAACAAAAGTATTCTTGCAGCCATCCCCGTTTCTCATGCCCGGATAAAAACTACTCTATTAAAGTCACATGAAATGTTTTCAGGGAAGAATTGTTTGCTTTTAAATGCATTGCTTTGAGAAGATTCTGTTTAAACTTGCAAAGACTTACTAGATTGTACTGCAACGAGCAATAGGATAAAACTTGACTAGATGAGAAGAAGAAAATATTGTTGTCTCCAAAGAATATGTATAAAATGCAAGCAAAATATATAACTCAATCAATCAACTAATTGTGTTAAATATTTTAATATAAGACTTATAAGTAAATAATTTACATGGACTAATAAAATAAATACGAAAAAAAAGAAAAAAATTAAAAACACTATTTTTTTACAATAAACCATAGATATAACCAAACGTTTTCAAAGTGACAATGATTTTTAAAAACTAATTAATTTTATTTTTAATATTTTTTTTGAAAGTGCAATTTATCTCATGATTAGTAATTTATTTATATAAAAGTAGTCAAATTTTTAAGTTAAAATGTAATTAATTTAAAAGTATTTATTTATTATTTGTTTCAAATTTTTCTGATCTGCAGGTACTTCAAAAAGGTGCAAGATTTTTAAAAATTAGAATTGATAGCTCATGTACTTTAAAAGCTTTTAATTAAAAAATTATAGCATGTGTATTTCAAGCAAATGTGTCAGTAAGGGAAAGTATTTGAAATATTCATACAATACCAAAACAAATTGTCTTGGGAAAATATTCAAATAAAAAGTTATAAGGCTAACGTATGCTTTAAAAAACTATTCATTATAATATTGCCGCTATAAATAAAATCAAATATTTCTTCTCAGTTGTAGCTATATTTCATAAATTCATAAAAAAATGCAAATTCAGGGAAATTTCACAGGGCCACTTTAAAATTGTCAACTTGCTTAGAAACTCTTGATGCAAGAAACTATTCATTATAATATTGCCGCTATAAATAAAATTAAATATTTCTTTTCTATTGTAGCTATATTTCATAAATTCATAAAAAATATAAATTCAGTGAAATTCCACACGGCCATCTTAAAAATGTCAACTTGTGTAGAAACTCTTGATACTAGAAACCATTCATTATAATATTGCCGCTATAAATGAAATTAAATATTTCTTCTCATTTGTAACTATATTTCATAAATTCATAAAAAAGAAATGTAAATTCAGTGAAATTTCACACAGCCATCTTAATGTCAACTTGTGTAGAAACTCTTGATACAAGAAACTATTCATTATAATATTGCCGCTATAAATGAAATAAAATATTTCTTCTCATTTGTAGCTATATTTAATAAACCCATAAAAAATAAATGTAAATTCAGTGAAATTTCACACAACCACCTTAAAAATGTCAACTTGTTTAGAAACTCTTGATACAAGAAACTATTCATTATAATAGTGCCGCTATAAATGAAATCTAATATTTCTTCTCATTTGTAGCTATATTTCATAAATTCATAAAAAAGAAATGTAAATTCAGTGAAATTCCACAAGGTCATCTTAAAAATGTCAACTTGTGTAGAAACTCTTGATACTAGAAACTATTCATTATAATATTGCCGCTATAAATGAATTTAAATATTTCTTCTCATTTGTAACTATATTTAATAAACCCATAAAAATAAATGTAAATTCAGTGAAATTTCACACAACTACCTTAAAAATGTCAACTTGTTAAGAAACTCTTGATACAAGAAACTATTCATTATAATATTGCCGCTATAAATGAAATCAAATATTTCTTCTCATTTGTAGCTATATTTAATAAACCCATAAAAAATAAATGTAAATTCAGTGAAATTTCACACAACCACCTTAAAAATGTCAACTTGTTTAGAAACTCTTGATACAAGAAACTATTCATTATAATATTGCCGCTATAAATGAAATCAAATATTTCTTCTCATTTGTAGCTATATTTCATAAATTCATAAAAAAAATATAAATTCAGTGAAATTCCACAAGGTCATCTTAAAAATGTCAACTTGTGTAGAAACTCTTGATACTAGAAACTATTCATTATAATATTGCCGCTATAAATGAATTTAAATATTTCTTCTCATTTGTAACTATATTTAATAAACCCATAAAAATAAATGTAAATTCAGTGAAATTTCACACAAGGTCATCTTAAAAATGTCAACTTGTGTAGAAACTCTTGATACTAGAAACTATTCATTATAATATTGCCGCTATAAATGAATTTAAATATTTCTTCTCATTTGTAACTATATTTAATAAACCCATAAAAATAAATGTAAATTCAGTGAAATTTCACACAACTACCTTAAAAATGTCAACTTGTTAAGAAACTCTTGATACAAGAAACTATTCATTATAATAGTGCCGCTATAAATGAAATCTAATATTTCTTCTCATTTGTAGCTATATTTCATAAATTCATAAAAAAGAAATGTAAATTCAGTGAAATTTCGCACAGCCACCTTAAAAATGTCAACTTGTTTAGAAATTCTTGATACAAGAAATAAGATTTTTATAAGTATAAAGTCTATCATATTAATATAATTTTTATTCTGACACACAGTCTCGAAATTGTACACACTTAGGTAATATTTTCTGCTTTTCAAGTATTATATATTCAATAAAAAAATTTTACATATCCTAATGTATTATAGAAAACAGTGGAGCCCCTCCCTTATGCGATTAAAACAATGCCTGATTTTGATGGTCGATTGCAAAAGAAAAATGAATCTCCCTATGTTTTGCAAATGACGCTATGACAAAGAAAACAACTGTCGAGGAAAAAATAAAAACCCCGTATAATTTGATCGATACTAGTATAAACATAAAATAATTTATTTCGGGGGAGAATATGAGATGCATTTAAACTCTTGCAGGATACAGTTTAAGGAAATTGGATTGTATAAATTTAAATTTGTACTAGAAGAGTACAACTACAGGTTTTTTATTAATTTTTTTAAAACAATCGTACTTAGTCTATGACTGTTAGCTCTTTCCCTTAAGCTAAATAAGGTTTCTTTTAATAACTGATTACAGCTTTGCTGTATTACTACTGCTGTCTTATAAGATACAATGTTAAAATCTTATAACACCTTTAATATAATGGGCAACATTCCAGGTGGACGTCTGGAATAAACAAACAACGATTATTCAGTGTCTGTTAGAGGAAAGAAATGTAAGGAAATAAAATATATCAACGGAACTGAGATATTTTAAACTTCCCAGATAATAAATTTATTAAAACAATATTTTTTATAAACGAAGAGTTTTCAACAAAATAAATGCAATAATGAAAATTATGTGCTTATTCTATTGTAATATAGTACAAACATTTCATAATTTTAAATTTATCTAAATCTAAAGAATTAAATATATGCTTATCAGAAATATTATCTCAATACTTTGTGATGCATAAGAAGTGCAATTAATATTTTCTATTGCTTTTAAAACAATAAAATACACTTTACTGCTAATTAACATATACTTTAAGTTAAATATACTTACATACACGGTACATATACTTTATATTTACTTTATACTATATTTATTACTATATTTACTTATTTTCATATACATTCTATAAGTCAAATTAGCTCACAACCTTGAAAATAGGTATACCACATTTGATAATGCGAAATGAAGAGGTCTGCGGGGAAGAGGAATGAAAGTTTACATATATTTTATTACTTAACTAAAAACCAACGTATGTTTTTGAATATTAAAGTTTGAATATTAAAGTGATATTAAAGTTATATATATATATATATATATATATATATATATATATATATATATATATATATATATATATATATATATATATATATATATATATATATATATATATATATATATATATATATATATATATATATATATATATATATATATATATATATATATATATATATATATATATATATATATTATATATATATATATATATATATATATATATATATATATATATATATATGTATATATATATATATATATATATATATATATATATATATATATATATATATATATATATATATATATATATATATATATATATATATATATATATATATATATATATATATATATATATATATATATATATATATATATTTATATATATATATATATTATATATAATATATATATATATATATATATATATATATATATATATATATATATGTATATATATATATATATATATATATATATATATATATATGTATATATATATATATGTGTGTATAAATATATATATATATATATATATATATATATATATATATAGTGATCAAATTTTTAATAAGTCTTACATTTAAGTGAAATAATTTTCATTTCTTTAAATTAAGTATAAAATTTTTATAATCCAAATTATTTATCCAAATATATATTAAATCCAAATTATCCAAATTTAAATCCAAACAATTAAATTCATAATAAAAGGTCGTATAATGTAATATTGCCAATTAATCCTATCAGAAATATTTAAATATCTATATTTTCCGGGTAACTTTATAAATGTTAAACAGCACCCACTTATATATTTCATCCATCCTTATAATATGTCTACCATGACAGCACAGTACAAATCTGCAGTAAAAGAAAGACAACTTACAAGTAACGAAATCACCACAGATCAATAAAGAAAATATTTTTTATGTCTGACATCGTGATCATTTATAAAGAATGGTGTTACTATAGCATTGCCAACCGGGCAACAATTCAAGATGTGTGGTAGTTTCTCTTCTGGGAATTAATAATTTAAGCTGTTGACTTATTCAATGTATTACTCTAAAAATATCTAAATGCCGTTGGCGGATGTACAATGCAATTATTTTTATTCTGAGCACTTTTAAAGATATACACTTTTTATTTTCAGTATTTCTAGATAAAAATAAAGATAACGCATTCACTTTTCCTCTTGAATTAATAGAATTTTTATCTTTATAAATTTCTTTATTTATATAATCACAATATGTACAAAATTTAAATATGTGAAATTTATTACAAATGTATATTGCCCTAACAGACACACGTGTATGTGTATATGTATGTGAAATAGGTAATCTGTCCTTTACATAACAGATTATGTATTTAACACTAGATATACGGATGTTAATCATATACGTATTTTTACTGAAGTGAACCAATTTGACTCATACAAGAAAATTTTTTGCAAAGAAAATAGTTCCAAATTAATTAAATGAAATGATTTTTATCAAAAAGTTCATGAAAAATATTTTTTACATATAAACTCTCTTTTGGAAACACATTTTCCGCAAACATTTCCTTTACATTTAGCACAATGATTTCTACATCTGTTTCTTTTGCATGATTGTTGAACTTGACAACTCTTCCGTGCGTCAATAGTATGAATTTCTGTCACTGGGATGGAAGAGTTCTTCTTTATATTTACTTTATACTATACTTTAAATACTTTATACTTTACATATACTTTATACTATATTTATTACTATATTTATTTATTTTCATATACATTCTATGAGTCAAATCGGCTCACAACCGAGAAAATAGGTATACCGCATTTGATAAAGCGAAATGAAGGGGTCTGCGGGGAAGAGGAATGAAAGTTTGTATATATTATATTACTTAACTAAAAACCAACGTATGTTTTTGAAAAGTGATATTAAAGTTTTATATATATATATAGTGATCAAATTTTCAATAAGTCAAATTAGCTTGGTCCTTAAATCTAGTGTTAAGTGTCTCGTTAGTATTCCAATATGAAGATTGACATTAAGGTTCACATTGTAATATGGTATCCACAAGATTGACCTTTGACCGAAAAATGGGCTCAGAAAAACTTATTACAGAAGACTACATTCAGTAGCACGACTGGACGGCTAAGAAGGGATGATAAATTTCTTCACGGGAGTGAAAAGACACATCGACCAGATAGGGACCTCAATTTCATGAGTAAAACTATTTCTTGGAAATGTCCTGCTGATTGACGCAGTATTTACATAGACTTCAAACAAATGAAGGGAAATATATTCAATTAGTTGTTGGCTCATTTTGCATCTGAATCCTTATTTTAATAAATGTTAATACTAGTCATCACCAGTGCGTTATTCTATTTATTTCCTAACATCAATCTGCATACGTTATTTATATCTGGAATATTTTACATAATCTAATCAATTACAGATATTTAAGTTACTATAATAAAATTCGATACTATTTGCTAGCATATAACATGACATTAAAATATGACAAAAAATAACTCATTTTACTGATTCCTTTTATTATGATTTTTGGTAAGTGAACATATTTTTATTTGTGTTCGTGTATTTTTTAGTGTGAAATGTTCTGTAGTACTTTCACAATGTCCGGCGGTACCATGGACTATTAGGAGAGTTTGCCCTAGCGTCGAAACATGTTTAACCAAGATCGAGGGGTCACAATACTCTTGGGCCTATTAGAGATATCGCTCCAAAAATGTAAGCTTTTAAATTTTCACCTGATATATGTAAAAATATTTATATAATATTTCAACATTTAGGAACACACGTGTGCATAATATATATATATATATATATATATATATATATATATATATATATATATATGTGTGTGTGTGTGTGTATGTGTGTGTGTGTAATAGACGTACACACACATACACACATATACATACACATGCACACACACATATACACACATATACACACATATACACGTACATGCACACACACGCATATATATATATATATATATATATATATATATATATATATATATATATATATATATATATATATATATATATATACATAAAAATGATAGATACGTAAACTTTAAATAATTTATACAGCAAAAGAATATTTTATTGATAAAAAAAATCTATTTTATCAGGTAATAGGTAAAACGTGAAATCTTAGGAGCTTTTATAAACATTATGAAAAATGTAGAATCTCTGTGCTGGATTCTCTGGAGAACCATGAAGCTCAAACAGATACTGTCCGAACTCCCAATCACCGCTAATAGAATCCGAATCACTTAAGCGTAGCTTGAAATTACCACGCACGAGTTGGCACAATGGATTTGTTGATATTTCTTGCAGACCCATTTCTTTCCGATAATTCAAGCGATTCACTTCCCTTTGAGAAAATCGCCGAATAGCCGTTCATTGAGGACAAATATTTTAATATTTTCTCTGATAAGAGGCTTATATAAGACCTGAAAAGCTTTTCGATATTTACGGGTCATGAGAGAACAGGCCAATATTTGGAATATTTAATTGTACCACACAATAAATAGTATATAATTTAATTATTCTCAGATTTTTCAAGAAAAAAGTAATTTAAATTTTTATACTTTTATTGAACAAAGAAAAAAAATTAGTAAATTTTTATGTCTGAATTAATACATAATATACCTAGTAATATCTATTAAATTTTTTAAATGTGATACTTAGTATATCACAAAGTGTGCCTGCTAAATATTCGGACAGTTTTCTCGGACCAAGACGATGGTACCCCTAATAGATTTCTTTGACCTCTGCTATCCTTGTTTCTTATGTATTCTATTATTAGAGTTTATTGTGTATTTTAGGAATAATGTTCCTTATATTATGCACAATCACTATAATGTATGGTAATGAAAACTTTCTACAACTGAAAAGACTCTTCACATTTATTTGAGCATTGTAAAACAAGGACAAACAGCTACAGCTAGGATGTATTTCGGTCAACTTCTCAGTTGGGGTAGAGATTTCTACAATTTCTTACCTTTAATATGATTGTAAGATGAAATTAGTGACCTAGAATGATTTCGGAAAAACTGAATATGATTTCTTGCCAGTCCCTTATATCCTTCGTCTTAAGTAGTACGGAGTGGGTACAATCTGAATTGAAGTCTGTTGGGACTGTTTTTGGATTTCTTGTTCCACGGAATTTCTTTCATTTTACTGTGGTGATTTACTACACAAATATAAACTTACACATACACCCACACCCACACACTCGCATATATATATATATATATATATATATATATATATATATATATATATATATATATATATATATATATATATATATATATATATATATATGCAAATGTATATGTGCATGTTTACACCCAATTATAATAAATAACTATGGTCTATGGCTTGAAACAGAAATTTAGTATGCATTTTTTGGAATCCGCTAATCCCTTGCTACTTTTCAAACGTATAAATTCAAAAATGTTTTTTTTTTTGAATGTTTGAAAGTCTTAGTTATATTTATTATCAACGTTTGGATCGTTCAACGTCAATGAATCAATGTTTTAATAAAGATACAATAGTTGATATTGCATCTGTATTAACAACGTTTAGAAACGCTAGACATTTTTTTCAACGTTTTGAAAAACAAATGAAGAAGTATAATGCTGAAGGAACATTTGTAAGTTAAAATGTGGACAGAAATATTAAGTCCTTCTATAATTATTGAATTATCTATAATCATATAATTTACTCAATAAAGCTCAAAATAAAATTTCTATTAATATAATAATTATATTAAGAAATATTTCTCCTTTCAATAACTTCCAACCCTGTATTTGTATATATATATATATATATATATATATATATATATATATATATATATATATATATATATATATATATATATATATATATATATATATATATATATATATATATATATATATATATATATATATATATATATATATATATATATATATATATATATATATATATATATATATATATATATATATATATATATATATATATATATATATATATATATATATATATATATATATATATATATATATATATATATATATATATATATATATATATATATATATATATATATATATATATATATATATATATATATATATATATATATATATATATATATATATATATATATATATATATATATATATATATATATATATATATATATATATATATATATATATATATATATATATATATATATATATATTATTAATTAAAAATAACTCTCAGTGTTAATATAATAATATTCTCTTCAATATATTCAATAGGCAGGACTTTAACACAGGCAATATTCGAGAAATAGATCGATCGATTAATAGAGTATCATATTCTTCTCAGAATTTATTTTCTTAATGAAAAGAGTAACAAAATTTATGTAATTTTACTTCAAAACAATTGAATAAGATTACTAGACCATAAATGTCTGATAAGATTTATAGGTTGGGAAAATCACAATTGTCACCGCTGAAAGGATTGAATAAAAATTGGTTTGGGGTAAGATAGTTTTATTCAGTTCCACCTAAGTAAACAAGTTGGATGTCTGAAAAATATATTCCATAGAAAACTATAAATAACCATTTTCATACGTACCTTTTCCGGAATATCGCTTTGTTGTCTTGTAGCCAAAATGCAATAAACGATATCAAACTCTCGTTTAAGATGTCTCTTTTAATTTCTATTTTCCCCCTGTTTCAATTTGTTCAATATATTTACTTCAAAAGAAATTTGCTTTCAGAAATATTTACAAATATCAAAATAGAAATAATTATATATATCAGAATTTGATAAAATTCTTAATCAATATTTTGAGATGTAAGCTCTTTAGATTTTTAAAAAATCTCAAAATTGCAAATTAAAGTTTGTCTTCTGAGGACGAAGTAAAGTCAAATTGACCGAAATTTAAATATTTTCAGCTATATTTTTAATAAAATTGTAGGGCTTTAAGGTTTTTTATTGCTGAGTTTAACACCATTTTTTTCTATATGATAAAATAATGTAAAAATTATATAATGATTTGGGTTCATTAAATAACCCCATATTTTTTGTGAAAGGAATGTGATAGGAGAAATCAATATATTAAAAAAATCAAGACGAAATTATAATAATTATTATTTGTGGGTATAGTAATCAAGTTTATTAATGCAGTTTAACTAATCACTTTGCTGCAGTAAATTCGTCGAAATATTAATTAATCTTCCTTTAATTTTAAGTGTTTTTTTTACAGATATTGCATTTCTCAAAATTTTCTTTAAGTCCAGATTATGTAACTGTCTATATATGTATATGTATATAATTCACAATGGCAGTTAATAATTTTAAGTAGTTAGTTTTGTTTTTAGTTGATAATGTAAGTAGAAATTTAAAAAAATAGGTCCACTGGTTGGCTGGAAATGACGTCTTATCTTTGTAATTTCAATCTTTGATGGCCAATTGATAAATACCTTTTTAGTTTAGTAACATATATCAAGATTTAAAAGTTAACAGTTGTATATAATACTAAATAATAAATAAAATGCTCATACACCTTTATCTATTTCCGATCGTCAGTTTTCACACTAAATTCTTTCATTTTATTATGTACAGGCTTGATGAGAATAATATTTTGTAGAAAATTACTGTTTACTAATGATTGTCTTAAAATGTGTTTAAACTATAAAGTTTGGTTATACTGTTCATCATCCGAGTTTATAACATCTACATTTTGTGTACAGTTAAATATTCGACTTAAAATTTTTAAATAGCAGTAACTCTTCAATTCTATAGATACACACACACACACACACACACACACACACACATATATATATATATATATATATATATATATATATATATACATATATATATATATATATTATATATATATATATATATATATATATATATATATATATATATATATATATATATATATATATATATATATATATATATATATATATATATATATATATATATATATATATATATATATATATATATATATATATATATATATATATATTATATATATATATATATATATATATATATATATATATATATATATATATATATATATATATATATATATATATATATATACATTTATTTACGCATACATTTAATTTTTGCATATTCCAGTTAATCTTCAGGTATGAGAAAGTTTCGGCTGTGGTGATCAACGAAGAGTAGATGTTCTCTCTGCACTACAAAATACCAATATTACTGCAACATAATTAGAGTGAAAACTAGCATTCCCGTAGACAGATTCTTTATCGCTGTATGTTTCTCATTCCGGATCTCCATTTAATTTGACTTTAATGATTTCCATGTTCACTTCATCACATCTAAATATTCCATTATGGCGACGGCTATTTTCTTTTGCGGCTGAATAAATTCACGACAAACATTGCTTCATTTAAATTCACTTCTTTTTCCGACTATTATTTGCACTTCGATAGCTTGTCGTGAAACTTTCTTTTAAACATATGTTATCTGCGCTAGTTTTGTTTTATGCGCATCTATTGGAGGAGAGTGTTTTTCTTGTCAGCAGAAAGGAGTTCCAGTTACTCTTTCTTCGGAAGATACAAATTACTTTCTTTTAGTGATCTATTCAATGCTTTCTGTAGCAAGGGAAGAATAACAAAGTCTCTTAAAAATAATGTAATTTTTAATGTGATTTTTTTTTAAGAAATGTCTAAATTTACCTGAAATTATGTGTTTTAAAATACATTTGTTGGAGTTAAATAGTGAATATACAAAAGCATTAAAAATAGACCGTCATGTCTGATACAGTTATTAACCTATAATGTATACAGCTTCATTTTGTATGCATTATCTTTAAAAAGTTAATTTACATTAATGTATATGCCTGTGTGTATATCTACGAATTTGTATGTGTATTTGTATGAGTAATTCTGTTGATATTAATTACCTTATTCGGATATCTGAATGTATGCTATATTAAGCAAAAATTCTAAAATTATCGTTTCTAAGTTAAATAGCGTAAGATAGAAAACCAAAAATCTAGAAGAAATATAAATACAATATGCTGTTTTTAAATACCATTTCATATTAAATATAGTGTGTTGTTTAATTTTATTAAAAGGTTAATATAATAATTTTACTTAAATTTTGACACAAATACTTTCGTAAACTTTAGAGCTGAGGATCTTTTTCATTCACGGGAAAGCTATGAAGATTTAAATTGAATTCTGAGCAATAAATTTTATCTCACAACTGTTTACAAGTATTTAATAAATATAACGAAAAACTTTCATGATACAAGATAGTTTTGACGTTAGGGATATAGGGACATTTCTGTAATAATTGTCCGTTGCAGGTACGCCACAATTTAAAACAAAATATCAGAAATATTTGAGAAATATATTTAGGTCAAATATTGCAGATCATCAGTTTGTTAGTTTACTAATTTGACATTTGAAACAAATGTTTTTCTGGTTTTGTGAAATGTTTTGTGAAAGAGAGATCTAGGAAAAGGTCATAATATGCAAATTTGTTCAGAATTTTAAACTTTAAAATATATATGATAAAAGTATACGTTATACGTGTTTCGTTCCCACGCTATTTCAGGTTTTTCAATACTCTGCTAAATTAGAATAAGAAAAAGTGGGTGTTGCCATTTGAAAATTTTGAAATTTTTTCACTGTACAGGCAATTGAGAGATTTATTTTTTTACATTTTCAAAATCTGGACCCCATACATTCAAATAACTGTATCTAAACTTTCATTTCAATTGGTTGAACTATTCAGCCACTAGAGACTCATATATATGAGAAGTTTCTTTTAGACCACCTGTATATATATATATATATATATATATATATATATATATATATATATATATATATATATATATATTATATATATATATATATATATATATATATATATATATATATATATATACATATATACATACATACATACATTAAGTGTAACATTAGGTTTTCATAGTATTGTGCCACATTTATCATACTCTGAATGAGTATGTTAAGAATTAGACACATGACGACGCATAAGAAGCAAAATGAAGTTATGACATGTAGTAATATAAGAATAGTAGAGCTAAGCAGGGATTAATTTTGATGTATGCGAAGGCGCTAAAGTTACCTGCGTTAAAAGAGAAATAATTATTTTTTATAGAGATAGTATTTTAAAAGAAAATATCACTAGAAATGTATTTTACAATTATAAGTATAGTAATATTTATCAATTATAGTAATATATAGTTTTGGGTTTAAATATCATTGCATGCATGTATATATATATATATATATATATATATATATATATATATATATATATATATATATATATATATATATAATATATATATATATATATATATATATATATATATATATATATATATATATATATATATATATATATATATATATATATATATATATATATATATATACATACATACATACATATATATATATATATATATATATATATATATATATATATATATATATATATATATATATATATACACGGATGTGCATGTGTGTGTATGTGCATGCATGCATATATATATTTATATATTATTATGATATAAATAAAATATGTATAGTATAATAATGGCCATAAACAGTATTAAAATATCTAGTAATATACTAAAAAATAATGCACGACATTTCATGAATAATCACAGAATAAATAAATAGAGTTTGATAAAGTGAGAAAGGGTACTAAAGAATAGAAACAATTAATGTTAAAAACACAAATATTTAAGAATTAAAAGTCTAAAAGTAACAGTAAACAACTTAAGTATGCAAATGATAATAAGAGTTGAAAAGTGAAAAAATATAAAATAAAAAATCCGTTATCTATAATTAAACTCAAGAATAGAAAGGAAGCTTACTTGAAGGTATAATGTTAAAAAATAGTAAAAATGAAAAGATAAATATGTTGAAATATTGCTATTTTAATATTTTAATAATAAATAAATGATAATCGAAGACTGTTAGTCCATATACGACAGTTATACTTTGCGAGGAAGCTAAGTTGAAACTTGGCCAGGATAGTAGTAAAATAGGATATAGTTAATCTCTCTAAACAACGAACAAAGCAGAGGACGGGAGAAAATTAAATGTTTGTGTATAGGTCTAACTGGTCTCACCGTTGACTTTTTCCAGCATTAGTCTATCATTTATTTGGTTCTAGACCTCTGTTTAAGTACAAATAATTTTACAGTTCTTATGAGCTTTATGTATTCTTATCAACACAGGAAAACGTCTTTCCCCAGTCTTCCTAAATTTCATGAAAATGAAACTTCCGGGAAAGACCAATTCGATAAATATAACATTTCTTCTATTAGACTTAATTCAGTACTAAATGAATGAAACAATCATTGTAGGAAAATTAGATCAATATTCCACTTTATATAAATCCATATAGTTATGTTACTGTATACATTTATCAAAGGAAAACACATGATAAATATGAATTAAATCTCTGGTAAACAGTTATTAATTCCCGTAAGATGGCCGAGTGATTAGGGCGCTCATCTTCGGTACCGGACGTAGTGGGTTTCAATAGCACGGTGACATGAATATTCATAGCTGTGCGGAATCAGTTTTTAGCAGTAGGTCCCGTTCTCTTTAACTCTCGTGTACAGTAGATAGTAACTCCAATTCAAACCAAACTAAAACTGTTAAAGAATTATCGAAGAAACGTAGATGAGCTATGGTAAATAAATTAGATAGGAGAAGAGTTACATTTTTAATAAGTTATTTCGACTTTTTATTACCCTTTGTAGATGCATGAAATTTGTAATAAAAATATATGACAAAGTTTAATTATAAAATATTTCATGCTGCTGATAAATAAATGACTCTCTTAATAATATAAGGATGAAGAATTTAAAATGAGATAAATTTATTTGTTGTTAGAGTCAAAGGAAAAGACTAGAAAATTTCAAAAAACGTTAAAAAAGCAACTGATTTTTTTTTAAATTTTAAATAAGCAAGCATCATACCATGACCCTATATGCAAAATAGACCTTAAAGATAGGTCCTAAGTGAAATTAAGAAAACTACAATTAGATGACTTACAAAATGTAATTTGAATAACTGGATACTTAATATAATGTATTTGCAGTCTAGAGAATACTTTCAAAAGCTTACGTACTGATCAAAATGAAGAAGAATCGGCAGCACGCTTATTAACCACGTTATCCCAACGAATTAAAGTGAAAAATAGTGTTACCTAAAAAATAATAGAGTGAATAGTTAAGAGTCATCTTAGTAATATCTCGAAGTTGAGATCTAAACTTAGACACTGGTATGTCTTATACGCTAAACTACTTAATATGTTTTTCATCAATAGGCTCAAATTGAATGAGAAAAATCTTACATTCAAAAGAAAATTTCAAGTCTATAAAGCAGCAGTAGATAAAGTAGAGCTAATATTTATTGTTGATATTCGTGAAGAGAACTACTAACATAGCTTGGGCATTTTTAAATTATGATAGACAGCAAATTGAGAATAAAAGTAGCTTAAATATATTAACCATACTAACAATACAGAATATCTTATTAACAATACAGAAATGATTACATCTCGAATTGCTACTAACAGATTTGTATCACTGCATACAAGAAAAGTTATAATCGTATATTTTAGGGAATTAAAAAAATGCTGTATGTATCTCTAAAGCTCTCCTTTAATAAACATTATTTCGTAACTCATTTTTTTTGTGAAATATCCTGGGTCTCTACAGTCGAAAATACAGTAAAATATATTCTCATGTATAATTTTAAACATTTAAATTTTCACTCACACAAACATTTTAATTTATTATACATTTAAGTAAATCAATCACATTAAAATTATTCTTAAAATCAATTTATAGTTTTAAATAATTCGATGTTATGAATTTTTTTATAAGTTTTATAATGCTGTCTGATAATTAATTTTTTATAGATTCCTAAAAAGGTTTCACAATCACTTCTATTATATATATGTTTATATAGTAGCACTAGTTTAAAATTTCACTTTCGTATAAATTCTTACAAATCAATTTAAATTGATGTATCCCAAATGTTTCATGAAATTTCTACGTATACGTATAAAAATATTTTGTACGACAAATTCAAATCAATTAAAAAATACTCCATGTTCCATAACTTTAAGTAAATAATTACAAAAATTATTTTTAACTTCCATCGTTTCTTTTTAAAATGTTCACGACACACGAATAGTATTATTCATCAGAAGGTATATATCACTCTTAACATAATTACTTTCTTTGATACAATTTTTTAAAACTCGCTTTAAAAAGATCATTTTGTGGTACATTAATGTAGGACTTTTTTCCCAAAATATCCATTATCTTTTAATGTTCAATTAAATCAGTAACAGCATACATCCCTTGCGGCTTCAGATTAGCCATGAATATACATTCCAGAAATCCTAAATACAAAAAAGAGACAGTAGAGCACCACTATCACCTACTAAATACTCTCCATGGAACACAATTAAGACCTAAACTACCTCCTTTTGGGAGGACGAACTTTTATCATGCTCTACTTCCCATTTCAGACCTCTGTTTAATTTACCTTTAAGCATTCTCAAGCTTTCTACATCCCATCGAAATATTCTAGCCTGTTGGTATTTTCTTTTGTGGCTGAATAAATTCAAAACAAATGTTGTACCCTTGCATTTTTCTTCTCACTGGGGTTCACGTTTCGTAAGATTAAGGTCGATTCTTTTCTTCTAGCATTTATATCTTGTGTTATTATTTTCAAAATTTTCTTATTTTTCTATTATGGAATAAGATTTACATTCAATTTTTAACATATATTAATTATAGACATCCAAAAGCTAGCAGAGTGTGTCTGCGATAAGTAAAACAGTGTATATGCATTTTCGATAAAAACCTGAAAAGAAAATCTTTTAATTTATTTCTAGTACGTAATGCTATTTTATTTTATAAGAAAAAATTAGATGAATATATGGTTATTTTTGTCCAAATGGAAAAAAGCAATTTAGGTAATTTTAAAATATTCCATGAATTTGTTGAATTATACAGTCAAAAGTATCCGATTCACAGAATTTGCATAGCAATATATCTAAAAATCCATTTTTCCCAAAACATATTTTTTTTATACTTGCACCCTTGATTAAAATTATTAAATGAGTTTTACTTTATTTTTTCCAATATCCAAAATGATTTTAAAATTTCAAATTGAACCAAGTTTAAATAGTTTGGGCTAAAGAAACAAATCATTTCAAATACTTGAAAATCTTTTAATTTACCAAAGCATTAACTATTTTTAAAGTATATTAAACCTTTAAAAGGGATAGATAGTTACTCGATGATAAAAATACTTTTCAGGTGATATATTTTATTTAACGTTTCAAATAAAATTAAAGTCAAATGAGCTAGTACACATTTTCAATATCTACTTTGAAAATTGGTATGAATTTTCCAATTTATTTCAATATTAATATTGTAGAAATTCGCTAACAGTTTTTAATATCCGGTAGATTATTTTGTATTTATTAAAATTTGTATTCATTCAATGCCTATTTTAGAAGATATAATTGTTCATAAAACATATGTTTAAGGTTTTTGTAATCTCTTAACGTGCTCTATTTTATGTTAAAATGTACAGCAATTCATTCGCTCAAAATAAAAAATTGTGTTGGATACAAAAATATACTTTACTAGTAAGTAAACATATCTAGTACATTTAAAAATATTTTATTAATATTTGCAATATGTATTTAAAAATATTGTATAAAATTGTTAACATTTAAGTATGAAACCTGTTTATAAAAGCAATTTCTTGACTTGAATCTTCCAAAATTAAGAAAAATAAATAAATAATTAAAATCATAGAATTTTTCATTTTGCAATTTATTTTTGTTTTTTAAAATAATGTAAAAATAATTTTAAAATGTAATACTAAAGATATAAAAATATTTTTTAAAATTATGTGACATAAACTAGAAATTATAAATATTGTATATACTTATGAAATCGTATAACGTAAGTATGCGAGCGAAATATATTTCACAGTTAGGTATTTTCACCGTGATTTCTTAGTTATTATTAATTCTCAGTCATTCGAGACGGTTGGTAAAAACAGAAATTAAGTATATCTGTATATGATTTTATCTTTTTCCAATTTCAAAAATGGTAAATGATGTAAAAAATAACCTAAATGTGATTCACTGTTATTAAGCATAGCAATAATAAGTGGTTTTCTATGCCTGACGTATAAACTATTTCTAAAGTAAATATGATATATACAGTGTATCCAAAAATTGTGTCTAACAAAAGTCAAATAAATGTCTACGTGGAAATTAAAAGTAGATCACTTTACATAACGAAAGACATATAATTTTAATTTAATTTCATGGAGAATTTTTAAAAGAATAGATCTATACGAACAATTATTACTAACTATAACACTTCAATTTTATCAAGGTAAATATCTGAAAGATTCTAGTTGCTCAAAGGTCTTTTATTTACTTTTCTCACCTTCTAAAGAATGTCTTCCGAAAGTATAATAAGGTTAATGCAGCAGAACTGTAAAAAGATCCAAAATACTTTATTCCATACAGCATTTAATTTACTTTTGTAAACATTTGTATTCACTTAATCAATTCCTATTCTCTATTACTTGCAGTTTATACTTTCCATTCAGATAAATTTGCAACAAACTTCGATTGTTCACGCACCAATTTTCTTTAATTAAATCTTCTTTTATCACACTGTTATTTCAATTCCTTAGTTTTACTTTGTTTGATTATTTTTTCATTTTCCCCTAGATTTACTGAAGATATTAGACTTTAACATATTAAGAATTAATACCCGTACCACGTAAAGACTAAATGATTGGAATGGTAACATTTTGACGAAAGAATGTGCGTGTATCTGATTCTATATGTTATGCATGCATAAGATTTTAGGCTATAATAATATTTTTATGAAAAATTTAAATATCATATTACAAAAATTTTTTTAAGTGTATATGTCTTAAAACCAGAATGTATGTTATCTTGTAAAAGAGAGAAAAAGTTCATTAAAATAACTAATGTGTAGGAGTCACATCGCTCCTTAAAAATGTCTTCTATATTCCCCTTACTTGCGCTAATTTTAATTCGTTTGATTACACAATTATTTCATGTGTCAATATATATATATATATATATATATATATATATATATATATATATATATATATATATATATATATATATATATATATATATATGTATATATATATATATATATGTATATATATATATATATATATATATATATATATATATATATATATATATATATATATATATATATATATATATATATAATATATATATATATATATATATAAATATATATATATATATATATATATATATATATATATATATATATATATATATATATATATCCAAACTTTCCAAACTTTCTGGTTGAAAGGGCAAAAACTGATAGGAATATCACGTGACTACAACAACAGATCGCATTCTAATTTAAAAATTAAGTTTTTAAGGACCTTTGATAAAAATTAAGTATATATATATATATATATATATATATATATATATATATATATATATATATATATATATATATATATATATATATATATATATATATATATATATATATATATATATATATATATATATATATATATATATATATATATATATATATATATATATATATATATATATATATATATATATATATATATATATATATATATATATATATATATATATATATATATATATATATATATATATATATATATATATATATATATATATATATATATATATATATATATATATATATATATATATATATATATATATATATATATATATATATATATATATATATATATATATATATATATATCCGTGTATGTGCGTGTTTAAGGGAAAGTAAAATGATCGGGAAACGTATGTATGAATTTCGTATAAACCCTAAGATGGCCCGAGAAAATTCTGAGGGGTTTTCAAATCTTAAGTCAACCGGCAAAATTAACTCCTAACCTTAATTGACCACTGGGGCTACAGGTTACGCCCTCAGGGAAGGGGGCTAACCAATTATAATTCTACATTGCCCTAACGGACAATTCAGGAAATTTCCAAACAAAAAGATTTTACCCAGATATTTTCCTAGAGATTTTCCCAGAGATTTTAACTGAGATATTGACTCAGGTGTTTAGGGCATTTTACTTATAATTTCATGCGAGCTGACCCCTCAGTTTGTCTTGTTCTTATAATGAAGTGGGAATCCGTCCTCAAACGTTCTGTTAATAAAGGTCTTTAACTGAAGCGGTGTAATTTTTATTGACTGCAACCACTCATCATGAAGTCCGTCTTACTACATATATATGGGGGGTGGGGTAATGAGTCTCCTCAGCAGTGCTACTTCGCAGCTCTGGGGATGAGCCTCAGGGTGTTGTACTACGGTACCTCACCTAGGACAGCTGTCGGCCTCCTCGTGGCGCCCCCTGGTAACTAAGAGTGTCCCTCCTAGGCCAATGATAGCCGTCTACAACCTCAAGGGGTATACCTCCTTTAGGTATACTCGGGTTTCACGAACCCGGGGTTTCCTGAGTGATCTTTCTCTTCAGACCTCCCTGGTAGTCACGAACTTACTTTGTAGTAATGTTCCTTACTGGGGTCGTCAACATTATTCTCGAACCATGACAGAACTCTCATAGGGCAGCAACACCTTGTGGTGTGGTGGTTACTGTCGTGGCGACTAGTCATACAGACTGTATGGCTCCGGCCGGGACAGGGTTAACCCTCTAAGCGGTTCGCACGTACAATTCCGCCAAACCTATGATGACTTCAAAACGTACAATTTTCGACCTCCAAAAACGCTCCGAAAATGGACGTAATGTACATTTTTGCCAGTGCTTTCCCCCATAAACTTTTGAGGTATGAGGGTCAGGTCGATTGTTTAGGAACTGCACCCCTCTTTCACTGACATTTCTTGAGGGATGCAACCCTACCCCCTGAGGCACAAGGACGCTGATAACTTTTCATGGCTTTGTAAATCTCTATTTCGAAATATTTCGTTTGCGGTAACAGATCTCTAATTGCACCCCTTAAATATCTTGGATGACGTTCGTAAAAAATAGAAATAAGTCTCTCAAAGAATATTTTTATTTGTACTTTTAGAATCCATTATTTCTTATGGGATAATATTCCAGACTTGACGAGCTTTATGTGTATTAAAAACTTACAAACTATAATATCTATTTATATATCTATATATAACCGGAAGTAAATAGACTATAACGAGGGTGGGTTTCCCGTATTCCATTCTAGTCGACAAAAGGTGAAGGAAAAATCATAGAAGGCTTTGTTCACTGACACAGTAAACCTTTAGAGTAATTTTTGGAGATTTTTTTTCCTCTATGTGTTCCACTCGGAGGGTTAAACACACTTACTACATATATATATATATATATATATATATATATATATATATATATATATATATATATATATATATATATATATATATATATATATATATATATATATATATATATATATATATATATATATATATATATATATATATATATATATATATATATATATATATATATATATATATATATATATATATATATATTATATAGTATTTATGTATGTATATATAAATTAAATAATAATGTGCAGGAATAATAATATAAGCATTGAAAAGATGAAAATAAATAGAAATAAATTTTGAAAAATAAAATAGTTGATAAAACCTTTTGAACGTAATAAATTTAAATTTGATTCGTGAATTATAGTATAATAAATTTGGCGTGAATTTTCTGTTCAAGACGATTACGCAAGTTTTGAAACCATTACAAAATTTCAACAGCTGAAAAATAAAACCGAAACACAACAGAACGAATTTTCGAAAAACAATGTTAACTTTATTTCCATTATGCTTCCAATATATCCCTATTTTGGAAATTTTAATAAAGAAATTTTCATTATTAATCAGACTTTACAAAATAGAATTGATATGCACTACTTATACGATACCTTAAAATCTTTTTAACATGGAATGTTAAGCTTTCCTAAATTTCTACTAGGCTTAAAGAATACTAAAATATGTAAAGTATGTAAAGCGAAAAATGAGAAAATCTTATCATTATAATTCATTTCTCGAGGGGTAGGTTTCATTGAATGAAAATTTTTGTGTACCTAAATATTTTGATTGGGTATATGAGAGGTGGGGAGTGTTTCACAACCAGAGTGGATCAAGTCCATTCTTCTTTTTTTGCAAAATAAAAGCATTTCTCTGTGTTAAGAAAATATATTTTCATACAAATACACTTCCGCATATTTTAGAATACATCTTAGTCATAGTTAATTCATCTTTGTAATTTAAATTTTTAGGTATTAACAAAGATTTTGCCCCTTAAAAACTCAATTTTTTATTTGTTCTACATGGGCTTGGGACTTTGTTAGGGTATTATTTCCTCGTATCCAACTCTTCTTAAATGGCACAAGGAAATATTTGATTATTAGAACTTTGTAAGAAATATATTTATAATCTCTATTTAAACGTTAAGGATAAACAAATATAAACGTAAATATATTTTTGTTTATTAAAAACTCTTCGTTGAGTAGCACAGGGAAAAAGATTATTTTAAAAGAATATAGATAAAAATTATCATATAGCACTATTTTTTGCAAATTCATACAGTAGCAAATTACAGTAGTTTTCTCTATAATAATATTATAATAAAAAATAAAATATGTTTCCCAGTAGTGTAAGTCAAATGAATATGGGTAATTTAACAGATATGGATAACATTTTTTATTTTAAACTTTAAAAATAATTTCTTATGCATTGAGTTTGAATCAGGCCTGATGTTTTAATGAACAATTCCAAAGCAATTTCTTAGTACACTCTGGTCTAGTAATGGTCACTAATTATACGGTATATGTTATTCTATATGGTTTCTTTTCCAAGAATTATCCAAAAATAAGTTTATTTTCTCTCCTTCATAGATAAAATGTGAAAAGAGGTTTTTTAAGGTATATTATTTGGTCTAGAAATAACTGTGAGGTTCTCACTTCAAAATTTCTCTCTTCTGAATTGACGGAAACAATTTTCCGATCTTAATTTATTCAACATAATCAGCTAAGTAAACCGTCTATTCTCTGTTACAAAATTTCAAGTGGATTCCTCTAGATCTTGTGTCCTTTGTTTGATATCGTATATATATATATATATATATATATATATATATATATATATATATATATATATATATATATATATATATATATATATATATATATATATATATATATATATATATATATATATATATATATATATATATATATATATATATATATATATATATATATATATATATATATATATATCAGTTATTTTAGAATCCAGAACCAATTACTTTTTTTAAAATTTGCTCTTTACTTGTGTACATTACTTGCATGCACATTTACATTTAATACGTGTTCTACACATTACACATCATGTATAGTTACACATTATACATGATGTATTCTTATTTAAAATTATGTATCGTTAAATAAAAAATATAACTGTCTACTTCCAGATTGACTCTGTATTCTCCCATCCGTCCTTTACTGAATGCAAGCGTATGATATAAAGAGGTGAAAAGTATTGAAAATAGTTCAAATTTTCTTGCTTTTCAGTCCTCTAAATCTACTTTGTAACATTTTAAATTTGTGTATTTAACTTCAAAATTTACTGCAATTGCTTTTCAATATGTGTCACAAATATTTACGAATTTAGTAATCTTCTACATGCAAAACTTTGCTTTTGATTCTTCCCTAAGCTTTTCGTTCCAAGATTCCAAGTTTAATTTTATCTATGACACCACTTAAAGATGATTTCAAAATTTAAAGATGAACTACCAATACTTGTTGTCCATATTTCTTTTTACATTATAATTTCTTTAAACATGTTTTACTTTATTCTCTAATTTCTGCTGTACATGTTTTTTTCATCAATTAATTTTCCAGGTCAGGGTTTCAGGATTATCTTCATTTTAGGCTATTTTAGAAGAGTATTTTCCCATAAATTCCTACTAATTTGAGACCTATACTCCAAGCTAAACTCCGGATATTAAATTTTGCGTAATACAAGTTATGATGTGGTAAAATCGTACGCAAGTTGGAGAAAGCTATCGCTGTTAAAATTTTTCTTGGCAAATAAATTTATAAAGATTTACAAGAAATTACAATAATTGTAGTATTTTAGAAGAATACATATTACACCTTTTAAGATTTAATCGACACGAAATAAAAAATTAATTAAAAAATAACATTGTAAATTCATTAGCCTTTTGAAATCCATAAAATGCATTCGAAAGTTAACTTAAAACTTTTATCTTTATAAAAATTTAACACAGTGTGACAATATTTTGGCCTATCCCACATAAATACACTCATGTTCAACATTAAAGAAATTAGAACATTTTGTCAAATTTGTGAACGAAAAGTGAACGAATTGTTAAACTACTTACTACGAGACAACGGGTGAAATCTTGTATGCAAATAACTAAAAGTACATATTCTGCGACCCGATACCTGTACTTCAGTGTTCGCAAAATTATAAATTGTCGTTTAATAGTCTACACAGGCATCGTGTTGAATGACTCTACATCTCTCCATGTCTTTGAAAAAGATATTGTGACTATTGCGAGGTATAGGAAAGCTATTTTTTCCTTTTCAGGTGTTTAGTTCGTCCTTAGTTCATTTAAATGGATGATAAAACAAAGCCACATAGAGCTCTTATCGACTTATTTCGAGAAGCTAAGCTTATTCCCCAAAAGGATTTGCCATGCATTTCTCCAGACCTTATCCCCAAAGAACTTGCCTCGGATGATCTGAGAATGGCAATTGAGACTCGCAACTCTCCCCCTCTTTGAAAACCACCAGAACTTGAAAACAGCATTGCTGAATAATTCAGACTAATTGCAACAGGAATTCATAAACTGACATATTTTAAATTCCAATTCACGTTGTGAGGTCTGTATTTCTGTAAAATAGAATCATAACTCCGATGAACTTTTTTTTATTTTGTTCCATTATACAATCTCCATTTCATAGCTTCAGACTCCAAAAATGGTTACCCATGATCATGACCGCTTATGAAACTTTTGAATGGTTACTTATTTTTGTATTGTATCAATGTATGTACATATCAACTTTTATTAAAATCGATTGAGTAGTTCTGGAGGTAATTAATCAAAATTGGATTTTTTCTTAATTTTAAAAATGAGGGAATATACTAAAACATTGATAATGTGAAAATGCCGGAAAATAATGTCTTTATAAGTTTCACGGCATAATTTTATTGTCAAAATATTCTCACAACACACACACACACACACACATATATATATATATCGATTGTCTCTACTCCATATTACATTGTGAGTAATATTATCAATTTCCTAGTTTGATTTTACAGTTATTTTTTAAATCTTGAACAACTCATTCATTCTTTTTTAGATAAATAACTGACATTTACTAAATACTTGATTCGTCTCGAGTCGTTTACGTAATGGTTTAGAGTTGATTTTTGTTATTTGTCTCTTGGAATACAGTAAGAAGGATTTAGAAATTTTATAATATATATATATATATATATATATATATATATATATATATATATATATATATATATTTAGAATTTAGTAAAATAAGCAAATAAACGACGCCAAACCTAAATGCAAAATAACAATCTTACATGTGTTTGCTCATAATATGTGGTAAAACGCTACAAAAAGAAAATAAAAGCATAAAATTGAAGTGGAATTATTGAATATAAAATGAAAGTATCGTTTTGCGTTGGCTTTAAAGATATATTTAAGCTTTCCTTTTGTAGTCATGAATTCAGTATCGGCCATGAATGATCAATCTATATATTTGAAAACTAGTAGAAGATATCCTAAAACACGAATTGAGAAATTTAACTAGCTATAAAATTTTTTACAAGTATTTTAGAAACTAAGAACCAATTTTCAAACATATGATATTCTTGGTGTTATATCAAATAAATAATTTTTTTAGATTTCTTTGCATATACACTAAAATGTTTCATTATCACCTGTATTTGAAATTTATATTTGTACTATTTTTAAAATCTAATAGTAGAATAAATATATATAAATATATATATATATATAGTTGAATTTTGTATATATATATATATATATATATATATATATATATATATATATATATATATATATATATATATATATATATATATATATATATATATATATATATATATATATATATATATATATATATATATATATATATATATATATATATATATATATATATATATATATATATATATTTATATATATATATATATATATATATATATATATATATATATATATATATATATATATATATATATATATATATATATATATATATATATATATATATATATATATATATATATATGCATATGCTTGTGAATTAATATTTGCTCACACATTCATATATATTTATGCGTATATATACATAGGTGGATGTGTTCTTCATATATCATTTTATAATGTGAAAAAGTATTTCAAAGTGTCTAATGTATAATATATTTCTAAAACTTATTCCAAAATATGTTACCTCCTTTTCTCGAACCATGCAATAATTTATGAATGAGTATAGTAGTAGAAATTGCAGGTTTGTGCAATAAATATGGTAAATGACAGTCTTCCCGTCTTCCGCGAGAAAATTCATGAATCGTTAAAATGCTCTCAGATTCTTTAAATTACTAACGCAATGTTTCATATAATAAGAACTTTTGTTCCCATTCGAACTGCAATGAAATTGTCTGGAGAGTTCTTTCCTTTCTCAGAGTATCCAACAACATTTGTTACGAACAAGGTTCGATATTTGACTCAGGAAATCAGTTATATCGATTAGAGATAAGATAATTGGGAAACTCTTCTTAGATATCATGAGTCGATATCTGATTTGTCATAGAAAGAAAAGAGGGATAGATGTAATAAAATAAGTATATCTCCCAGTAGATATATAACGGAAGGTTTAACAAATTACTTCGTTACTCTTTAGAAAATACCATACGAAAATATAGAAAAAATTGTTTCTGAAACTTTATCCTTTTACAAATGAATAGGTTTTGAATACAAAATTTTCTGTCAAAATTGCTTTACTAATTAAAAATATACAGTTGTATAAACGTTGTATTTTTAAATGACCTTTTCTTATATTTAGTTTTGAAAAGATAGTATTTTCTTTGTAAAATCATGTGACTGATTTAAATAAATATTCAAACTTAAAATTATATGTCTATCTCTTACTCCTTCCGTTTCTTCAGGTACTTAATTAAATTTAATTAATTTGTTCCAAACTTCGACTATAAGATAGTCATTTGCCAAATATGCTTTCTTTACTTTGGCTTTGCATTGAATACTTGACAAAAATTAATTATCTTTTTACATAATATGTCTGCATCTATATATTATCCATCTATATTTACTTTTACTATGTTTTGAAATTGAGACTGGCATAAGTCAAATATCTTTATTTATTTATTTAATACATTTAATTATTTTTAAACTACACAAAAAAAAGTTTCCATAGTGCATTTTAACATTCGCATATTTTTAACATATATGTATTCCTAAATCTCTCCAAAGATTTTTTTTTATTCTTTTAAAAATATGTAAACTGATAGGTCAGAGTTTTCTTAAAATATTGTATAAAAAAACAGTTAAGATATTTTTTAAATATTTTTATTAAAAATTTAATTTGAATGACGAGTTGATTATTAGAAGATGAATGCTCTAGTGATAAAAATTATAAATATATAATTATGATATATCAATATTACATCAGTAACATTCATGATACTGACAAAAATATTGTTTCAAAAATCTATAACTTAGTTTTAATTTCAATATGCATAGTACACTTTTTGGGTTCAGGTGAACAGTTCATTTTGTATATAAAACTCTTCTATAGTGAATTATGTATTAAAATAATTTGTACTTAATGCTCTTCTGGATTTAGTATATATATAAATATAAATATATATATATATATATATATATATATATATATATATATATATATATATATATATATATATATATATATATATATAATCCGGGAGTATGATATTTGTCAGGCACAATAACTATGTAGCCCCTATTGTTTTAACTTGCCCAGGCTACTGCGCAAGGAGAAGCTTATGCAGGTAGTCTAATGAATAATGTTGCAGTCGGTACACATTAAAGTGGATCACAATTTTCAGAATAACTTAAATCTTTATAGAGGAACTGCCATCTTTACCAGTCATCTACGAAAAACACTTTGCTGGAAAAGAGGTGTACCCCAGATCGAGACAGATAGAATTTTCCCAAGGGACAAGAGTCTTAGTCAGAGAATTTAACTGTTAGATTAGGTGAAAATTTGAGACATTTGACGTCTACAGCTGGAATATGTGTTGAATGGACAAAAATTTACCTGTATTGCACAGAAAGCTTTGGGAAATATGTTGGAGCCCACTTATTTAAGATAACACTTTAAGTCGAGCACACGTCTTTAAGATATTTAATTAGAATGGGAGAGAAGAAATTAGAATGGGAGAGAAGAGGCTTTTAAAGGGATATTAAAGTGAAATAAATTAGATATCACACACACACACACACACACACACACACACACATATATATATATATATATATATATATATATATATATATATATATATATATATATATATATATATATATATATATATATATATATATATATATATATATATATATATATATATATATATATATATATATATATATATATTTCTACTATATATAAATACATAAAATTTCCACTTTCCATTCTGATTCCATCAAATCTATTTTCCTAAACACAAAATATCGTATTTAAATTAATTTCCTCAACTTACATTTCTTCCAACCTATCTCCCAAAGCTTTCTCTGCGATAGAAGCAAAATTTCTGTACATTCACCATATTTCATAACACACACATTTCACCACATTCGCTGCCATAAATGGCTCAGTTTTTCAACTGATCTAACAGTTAAATTAGTAGACTAAGTTTCTTGCCCCTTTTGGAAAATATATCTGCGTGTGTCTGGAGTGCACTTCTGTTCCAGAAAAGTGATTTTTATATAGTTACTTTATATAGTTAAATTTCCTGACTAAGTTTCCGTTTCACTGGGAAATATTTTCCTCTCTGTGTCTTGCTCTGTGGTCTAACCCTGTTCCAGCACTTGTTTCGATAATCATTCCCTCGTCTGTCTTTGACTGTTAAACATGTTTTTTTTTTTTTTTTTGCAGATCTTAAAAAAAATTAAGTGCTACTCGGAACTGTCGTTCTCTTCAATATGGAAAGACTCCGCTAGTCTAGCTGCCTAGACTTCTCCTTGGCCAGGAAGCGTGGGCAATAAAATGAAATAGAGGGTTATTTTTTATGTAATGATTACTTTTCATAGTCGTTACACACACACTCACACACGCACACGAACACATATATAGACACATGTTTGTGGATGTATGTATGTATGTATGTATTTGAATTTCTAACAAGAAGTTACAATTCTTATTCTACATACTTTTATTCGTAGTTTTATTATTACAGAAACTCAATGCATTTTCAGGCTTTCTTTTTACTAACATAAAGTATTTATAAAGTATTTTTTTATATTATAAAATAGTATTTACGTACGTAATTTATAAAGTATTTTTTACGTAAAGTATTATTTACGTTATTTAAGTACTGTATAAAGTATTTTATAATTGATATTATTCCCTTGTAAAATGGAGGTTTATTTTAAAGAAAAATATTTTCTATGACATTTATAGCTTTAAATTTATATTAATGTTACAATTACCGGTTTGGTTATTTTTACCGTATAACAGATAGAAAAGCAATTGTTCTTAAAACAATTATTATGTCTGGTAACTCAAATTTCATGATTTTTATTATTTTTTATGTTTGTAAATATATAATGCTCTTTATGCTTATATTTTAAATTAGTAGCGTAAATATATTCTCCTATCTATAACAAACGAAGCGGCCAGATTACCACTATAGGGGTTTGAACGAACTGTTTGATTAAATACTATCTTTTTTCTATCCGTTTATCTTTATTTCATTGGCACATGGACCTGGATGGAAACAAGAAATGTTTCATAAAACTAAAATTGTGAAACTTTGTGAGATTATGCATTGAAGTATAACTAAATTAAAGATGTTTAAAATAGTATTAAAAGCAGTACAATTGTTTAATAACCGAAATATTTATTATATCGATATAAATGAAGTTTGAGAGATTGGAGAAATACATTTAAATTTGAGTTTTCTGAAACAAAATTAATAGATTTTCGATTTATTTCTTTTTAAATAATCGGAAAAGTACTTTTGATATATTCTTACAATTGTTTTACACTGTAACCAAAGTACGATCGAAGTGTCGAAATTTTCATTTACTTATAATAGGTCTTACCTTTGCGATTGTATCATAAGTAATATAACATCATTTGGAAGTATATCGTACATATTGACATATTTATACCATGAGTGTGAAATTCATATACTTTTAAGACAAATTGAGATCAAATAAAGAAATATAAATACATTTGAAACCTTTACAATTCGTGTAACCTTTCGTGTTACAATTCGTGTGCTTTAAGACCGAAGTTAGAAGTCCGGGACAGAAAATATCTAGACAAAATTGAATTTATATATTCTTTAGAAAATTCCTAAAGATTTTTCGAAATCATATAAAAACAAGTAGCATGCTTCTTTGATAATTACATCATAAGGTACTTCTTTACAAAACTTACGTTTTGTAATTTTAGTATATTTATAATTTTAGTAATTTTAGTACGTTTCGTAATTTTAGTATAAAACTAATCCTTCTTCAAGAGTGTAAATGCTTATAAAATTGTTGTAAACAATTCTATGTTTACTAATTGATAGTGTAAGAAGCTAATTGAAAAGAAAAATATGATACTATATTAAATTAGGTTTATAGTCATATTTACTACATTATTTTTAAAGATTCAAATTGCGTAAAATATAACAAATTGCAGATATTTCTTATAAAAATAGTGCATTAAACTTTAAGTCAAATCACATCAGCTTTTATTTCAAATTCAAATTTATGCATCTCAAACTCCATTTAAATTAGAACTTAAAAAAATATTTTCAATTCTTTTTCTTTTGTGTTCAGCATTTTGTATGAAAGCAAATGGTTTCCGAATATTGACCACAAAACAAAACAAATAATCGCACAGTCACACAAAAAATTACTTTATGAATTATTAAGTAAATTATACAAATCCCATAGATAGATTAATTTATTTCCTTTTGTGGAGAAAAATCTTCAAAAGTACTTCTGGAGATTTATGAATATTATAATATATTTCACTTTTATAGGTTTTAAGTTTTTAAATTTAAATTTTAAAAACTGTAATATTTTTATTACATTATAATTCCTATATTAACGTATATCTAAGGTAAAACCATTACAAATAGATTATATTTAAATGAAGTTATATCTTAATTATATCAATTT
Source organism: Pardosa pseudoannulata (assembly GCA_032207245.1). NCBI lineage: Eukaryota > Metazoa > Arthropoda > Arachnida > Araneae > Lycosidae > Pardosa > Pardosa pseudoannulata. The sequence goes on along the minus strand of CM063502.1, from coordinate 41,485,543 downwards.
TAACTTATATATGTATATGTATCGGATGTGTCTTTAAAATTTCAGTTTTTAAATGTAGTGAAACTGTGACATAAAAATTCAGTGTTTTTTCCATTCTTATTTTTTTTGTTACTTAACACTATCTTTTCAATATTTTCAGGTATTTTCTTCAACAGTATATTTACAAAATACATTTTTCTCTTTCTCCTTTTTTCTCCTTTTTAAGTCTAAATTAATATTTACTGATTTTAAATAAAATTGATATTAAAAACAGATTCAATGCATATTAGGAGAGTTTGGTTCGTATTTGGTCAGATTGTATGAAATATTATGTTGTAAAGAACATTTTAAAAATTTACAAAAATTGTATCAAAGTTACTTTTATGGAGAAAATGTTTAACGAGAGATATTTACACTTTAATTTATATGCATAAGTATTTTTATAACTATAAAATTACAAAATAGTTTAAGAAATACTGCATAATATTTATTTTCCCTCATTTTAGAGTTTTGATTTAGGTAAAAAATTTTAAAAAATTCTAAAACTAACAGGCTATTTGTAGTGGTGCAAAAACAAGCGTCATTGCATCAATAGAAAATGTCGTTTAGTTCTTTTTACTTTCATATTAAATGTTAATTTGAAAAGTTATGCTCATATATGGGTAAAGGTGTAAATGTAAATCATTTTAAATATAATCCTTCGATTGTTATAAATCTAATTTTGTAAATGTTCATTTTGTTCACACTGCTTTGTGTGATAAATGAAAAAACTCCCATTTGGAATGAGAACATACATATTTACATATTTATAACCTCCCGTGAATTATAAGATTCTTAAATTTTAAAACAAAGCAGAATTAGTATGGAAAACGGAAATGCTTTACAAACCAATACAGTTTGTGTGGAATTTAAAAATCAAAGTTTCTAGCGTTTTCCTTTGTATAAACGCAGAACAATTCTAAAACGAACATACTATTTATAGAGGTGTAAAATCGAGCGTCATTGTAGCAATAGAAAATGTCGTTTGGCCCTTTTTATTTTCGAATCAAATGTTAAATGTGAAGAGTAATGCTGATTTAAAAACGGGAAGAGATGGAAATATAGATCGCCTTAAATGCGAAGCGAGTGTTATCAGTCGGAGTGAATGCTCATTTTATACAGTGGAAGTTCTAGAGAGTAACAGGGCATTGATGGAGTATTGTGCGGGGAATGTTGATAAGCGGTAGAGAGGGACACAGAAGTACCCTCGAATGAGGTGGAAAGCTGGCTTTAAAAAAGAGCAACCCACACGAACTTGCTATCTCCTTGATGGATAGAGAGGGGATGAACAAGGGGGCAGTGCAGTCATAAAGAACTTTTTTGTCACACATTGAAGTTCTCGATCGGATGTGTAATTTACTGGCGGAGCGAAAAATATACGTAGAGAACAGAGAAAAAGGCAAAAAAGGGAAAAAAAAGAAAACGGTTTCTATGAGAAATGACTTACGCCCTTTGTTTGGATTGAGTTTAGAGATATGGTTCCTTTTGATATCTCAATGTTATTTCGGTTCTGGGCTGGATCTGTGGAATGCTTATTATTCACGCTCTTATTTATAGCCTAATGTAATAAGATACAGATTCATCTAATTATATTCATGAATAAAGTTACATTTACATAAAAATAATTGAAAGAATCGCTATTTACCATTCATCATGTATTAGAGAAGTAGAATGCTGAGCTGTATAAAAGAAAGGTAATTCATCATGATATATAAATGAGAATGTATTATTAATCAATTTGATTAATTTGACCGTTCTAACACTGGGACTAAGTAGCATATCTCGAACGCATTTGCATTTGTTGATAAATCAATGTAGCGGTAACAGAGGCTTGTTCATATTTATTTTATATAGATGGAAGGAAAGAAACCGAAAGTATTCATATTTTATTATTCAGATATAATAATTAATGTGATAATTATTTTTTTGGAAGTTTGGCTTTCCGTACATCATTTTTCGTGTTTTCATTACCTTCTTCTATCAATGGGAAGTAATTACTATGAGTTATTTTAGGGTAATGCGAAACAAATCAGGGCAGATAGCGCTTTGATTTTTTCTATTAAAACATTTTACAATAATATATATATATATATATATATATATATATATATATATATATATATATATATATATATATATATATATATATATATATATATATATATATATATATATATATCGATAATTTATTACTTTAAGAGTGAATTTTCTTCCTGTCGTGATTACTAATTCCATTTTTTGACTTATAAAGATATTTTATCTTTTTATGTATTAATTTTATATTATGACAATAATTCATTTATTTAAAAATACACTAAAATGAATTTGCAACAGTTTGAAAATTGATATAATAAATATATTTAACCGTTCAGTCACACTTTCGTACAGACATATTTACAGTACATTGCTGTTAAAAACTATATTTATTAAAGACCAATAAAATAAATCCATTGTGATATGGTGTGTAATCATTTATGATGTTTTAAGTCATGAAAGTGGTACATAAATACCATAAATAGAAGGATGAAATATTTTAAGTATTCAAGACTATTTTTTTCTCATAATCAAATTAATAAGTATTTTAAATTTAGAAAAATACCATACTTAAAATAACTCAGTAATTATATATATCGCAATATTTTTATGTAGATATGTAAAAGACTCAATAAGATATAGAAATAAAATACTTACAAATACAAAATTAACTTAGTAAAAGAAATTGTATTTTTAAAATAACGTATAATGAAGAGATAAATATAAATGGAAGTTTAGAAATGCACTACGTTGATATGGTTTTTGTGAGAAGTCGTACAACGTTGCTAAAAGTATAAATAATTCATTGTATAATTTTCCACCTTAAAATATTTCTGAAAAAGATGTTCATAATTAGTATACTCTTCTACACAAATTATTATTTTTTTATACTTCAATAACATTTCTGCATACTGACCGCTCACATTTGTAGCATATAGACGCAGCTCTATTTCTTTTTTTTCATTAAATAAAATGTATAAACTCCAAAATGATCATAATATTTATGCTCATTATATAAATATCTACACTAAAAGCAACACTGGTGTCCAATATTAAAGTTAAAAAATTAAAATAAATAATTAAAATAAAATTTTTACAAACAAAATTGATTAATGTTTGGATATCTAGTATAATACTATCTCTTGTTATAAGGCATAAAAAAGGTAATATAAATTTTGAGGAAGATTCTAATGGAAGCTGATATGCAGATGAGAAACCACAAAATTGTACTATACTGTTATGCAACTATAACTATTTATGCAACTTTGATTGAACTGACACAGAAAGGAAAAGTTAAAATTGAGATAAAAAATAACACAATCTCTTAGAAAACTCCGTCTTCGGCGCTTCTCTCCAAACCAAATGTGTAACATTTGGTTTTATATCAGCCTGGGTTTAGAGTGAGCCAGCCAATGAAAGTGCCAAGAATTAATCGCATTATAACTCTTAAGAAGATAAACTAATTTACGTAAAGGAGTTACATAAGAAACTTTGAAATTATTAGGAATCAAAGGTCACAATCAGAAAAGAAGAGAATGAATCTTACCAAAGGTTGTCATTTTAGTGAAATAATAGCCAGAAATGTGTTTAAGAATACATTTATGATTAAGTTAGTTTTGTATTAAAATATCATTACACACACACACAACCCATCCATATTGCAAATATATATATATATATATATATATATATATATATATATATATATATATATATATATATATATATATATATATATATATATATATATATATATATATATATATATATATATATATATATATATATATATATATATATATATATAACTAGACACGATACGAGTCATAAAATGTGTTTAATTTTTAAATTCAAAAAAGTCATTTATATTATATAATTAATGTTATAATATGTTAATTACAGTTTTCAGTGTCATGTATAGTTTTAAGGTCAATAAAATATGAACGACATTAAAAGAAACCAAAAGGATTATTAAATCCGTAATGCAGACACCTTTCTTCTATTTATGAATGTTTACGGCATAGAGTTCGAAAAGGAAACTAAAATATCTGATCACATAACCTAACTGCCAAATAGTGCTTTCGCTGAATCACAACGGACGAACGAACTGCAAAGAAAGGATATGGTTAAGAGTGCGTATTTGTTAACTCTAAGCCGTTCTTCCATTGATTTCAAATAAACCTTTGTTACCCTAAAGAGAGAGTTCTCCCGTAATAGCGGAATATACTCTCAATATTTCAGCTGTAATTGCCGTTTGTTTAGTTCGTTTAGTTCTATCTGATATTCATTGACAACAATATCTTTTGGCCTACAATAAAGCCATGGAATTCTTTATCGGGTAAGCAGATAATATTATCAGTTAAACTAGTAAATGGTATTACAAAATTAGCATTTAGTAATGGTAATAATGTTTTTATTTGAGCATTTTATTAGATCAGCTTGCTAAGTATTTGTTCACTTATACATTTTTATTACATGTTTTTTGTTCAGATTTAAACCATTAAACTACACATTTCTCACACTTGTAATTCTCTTTTCTAGGTGTAAAGCAAAAATTCACATTTTTTAATTAGATAAAAAAAACTCTAGCTGATAGCACCACTAAAGTACGCTATGTCATGCATATGTGGAAAAATAATCATGATTTCTTTATACGAAGTATTTTAATATGTTTAATCATTAAAACGTAATATCAGAGAGATATGATTGAAACTATGCAAATGCTTTTCTTATTTGCTAAAAGTAAATTGCATAATTAAATATATCAACAATGTTTTTTGTCTGAAAGTAATTGCTTTAGGAAATAAAGTTACAAAAGATATGTACTGTTTTTAGTTTCTAATTTGTAGAACTGTATAAAATATACGTAACTAATATTTTAGTTGAGATTGTAACTCAAAAGACATATATTAGGTTATATATTTTTATTAAATTCTAGTTTTTTTTTTGCAAATAAGTATCAAGTTTCTTTAAAATTCCTTAGATTTTCTTTATTTTCTAAATCATTGAAAATAAAAGTATTTGTGATTTAAAGTAAAAATAAAAAACATATAATTTTGTTTAGAAGTGTAATATGCAAAAATCTTCTGAGGTATGTATGTATATATATATATATATATATATATATATATATATATATATATATATATATATATATATATATATATATATATATTGACAAAACTTTCTAAAAAATTATATTAAACGCAGCTTATTATTACCATAGTATGGAATGCTTCTTTTATCACCAAATGAATACGCTGTACAATAGCATTTTTCTAAAGTAGCATTTCTAAAGAACTCCTTTAGTATTCTAAGGCTATGAGCTGATTGACAAGGTTATATTATGTGACTGGCGAGAAGAAAGAAACAAATGTCTAAAGAATACACATCTCGAAAAGGCATGAATAATAACATTTGCTTTTATCCCCCGTGAATATCATCGGGACATTCTTAAAGCGTAAATGTAAATTTGTTCTCTGACGTAATTACCATATTTTAGACTGGAAAAAATGAGCACAAAATTATTACAATACTACATTCTTATAAAAATGGAAAAATCAAACAGCTGTCGTTAGGTGTACAATTATTTTTTCTTTTACTTTTCTAAAGAATGGAAAATTTTTACTAAAAAACTTTGTGATTCATGTCCTTTATTTCCAAAAAATATTAAATATTGCCGAATTTTAATCATAATTATTTTTCTTCTTGAAACTATCATTTGAAATCAAACTCCTGTCCCAATTTAAATCAAATAAATTCATAATTTAAATTTTAAATAATCATAATTTAAATCAAAAATTTCTGAAATATGTATTTTATGTAAAAAATATTTAAAGAATGAATTCTATATTATTTTCTATTTCTCTTCATTTATACAAACTATCACACACATATACACACACATATATATTATTTATGTGTGTGTGTGTGTCTGTGTGTATATATGTTTCTGTAATTGTTCGATTGTTACGCAATATAGCATGAAAGATAATCTACGTTTTTATGAAGAAAAAAATTAGAGATAAAACTATTTATGTATTTACCCCTTAACGTGCACTTTCGAGTTAACTCGAGCTCTCTAAACTGGCCAAACTGTTTACACTCGAGATAATTCGAGCAGCGTTGTACTTTATGTTGCTATAATTTTTCACACTCGAACTGAATCGAGAATTGAAAATAACAATGTGTAAGCAAAAAATAATCGTTTTATTGACATTTATCATTTTCATGGGATTGTAAGCTATAGCACTTACTTATTTAGGAATTATATATATATATATATATATATATATATATATATATATATATATATATATATATATATATATATATAGATACATATATATATATATATTGTAAATTCGACGTTCTAAATTGTGTTTTTTACATTAAAAAAAATTGATTTTTTTGAGCCGACCTTTTTCAAAAAGTGTGCAATAAGGGGTTAAGCATTCTTTGAAATGACGGCTAATTTATAATTTCTTTTAAATTCTATTTTTAGGGGTTAAGCATTCTTTGAAATGACGGCTAATTTATAATTTCTTTTAAATTCTATTTTTATAATTAATATGGGAGATCGCTTTTATTTACAAATATCATATGACATTTAATTTATTGTAAAAGTATGATGTAATTATTTTCAATTTTTGAAGGCAATGGGGCATGTTTTAAAAATACAAGTGGGCAATTTAAGTTACCTGGTATGTTTAAATTTCCCCCGGGGATTCGAGGATATCTAGAATGTATTTTACTTAAAATACCCATTATGTAATGAACATTCCTCTTGATAACAGAATGTATTAATTAGAAAGCATTACAAAAGTTGAAACGTTTAAATTACACTTCAGTATTATCGCTACAAGAGCACTTCTGAAAATGTCATTTCCGCAAATATGACATTGTTATGAACTCACTGACATCACTTATTACATAATTATTTTATTTGAAGTTTATTAATTGTATAATGTTCAGTTTATGCCCTTTCATTCGTCAAATAAATTTGATCCAATAATTATCAGTATCTATATAACTTAATGATGCAATTAGTAGTTGGCTTTAAAAATTCCTATACTACAATTAATATTTAAAATTATAAATAAAAATAAAATAAAGATTTGTTGGGTATTTGCTTCTCGCAAATTGAAATTATAGAAGATCCTTTGAGAAACTTTCAATCTTATATCCATGCTAGTGTGTGTGAAAAGTTTATATTTTCTCTAAATATTTCATTAGTATTTGGAAATAAATATGAAAGAAATACATAAATGTAATTGAACGGTAAAATATTCTATTTTTGGTCAGTTTTATCTTGATACATCCTATCAGAAATCAATATCATCTATCGAAAAATGTGTAAGGTATACATCATCTAAAGCATGAGTAGTCAGATGTTAGATTTAAACGTTTTAAACACTTTACAAGACATACACACCTTTCTATTGAAATCCTTTCTATTTAAAATAAAAGTCCTACCCACAGAATAATAAATGGGCTAATTTATTTGTAGATGGTATTAATTCTGTGCACTAACAATGTTGTGATATATAAAGTAGAATTAGTAGAATTTTTATTTGTAATACTACGTATGTTTCTGGAATTGTTCTATTATTACATAATATAGTATGAAATATAAACTACGTATCTATGATGAAAAAAGTGAAAGATAAAACTACTTATGTATTTGCACGCTCGAGTTAATTCGAGCGTACTAAACTGGCCAAACTGTGCACACTTCAGATAATTCGAGCGGCTTGGAATTTTTATATTTATAATTTTTCACACTCGAATGCAATCTAGAATTGAAAATAGTAATATGAAAGCAAAAAAAAGCAATTGTTTTATTGATATTTATTATTTACATGGAATTGTAAGCTATAACACTTATTTTTAAAAGTATAAAATACATATTTTTTCTAAATTCAACGTTCTAAATTGTGTTTTTGACATTAAAAAAATTGATTTTTTTGGCCGGCTTTTTTCACAAAAAGCAATAAAGCATTCTTCCAAATGAAGGCTAATTTATAATTTCTTTTAAATACTATTTTTATAATTATTACGGGAGATGACTTGTATGTAACGTATATTATATGAGCATTTAATTTATTGTAAAAGGATGATGTGGTCGGAAACTTTGGACGGTTTGACCAAAGTATTTTTAACGGTTAGCCGTGATTAACCCATGTTACCAACTAATGATGAGGCTCAATTCTGCGTTTAAACAGAGAAACGGTCAGTTGTTAAACGACTTTGGTGAGGCCGGCCCTTAGACCTTAGATCTTACAAAGAGAATCCATAAGAAATTAAACTGAAAAATTTTCCACTCATAAAGATTTAAGTATAATCAATCAGTTATATTAATAAAACAAATCAGATAATATTTTGAATTATTTTAAATTTTTTGTTACTTTTAAATTTTTAACGTTATTTCCAATGTGCATACATGTTTACAAAACGTTTACCAATCATTCATGTTAGACATAAAAATATATCTGATATCCACATTACATTTTATTTTAATGAAGGTTATTCAGAATTTATTTAAAATTAGTGTAGTTTGTATTTTTTATGAAAATTTGGCGTACAAGCATAAGTAAATTGAATAGTAAACTCCAAAGTTTTTTGTCCATAGTTTACTATCTATTGTATAGACAACATAATACTCAAACTTGTTCGAAAGAGATTTATTATGGGATACTAATAACAAGACAGAATTGAAAATTTTTTATTAACTACTGGAAAGGGAGAGGCTATAGGAATGATGTCATTCCGGTAACCAATCCTTTCACTTTAATTACTTTTAGTTTATTCTAGAAATTATAGAAAGTCACAATGCGCGAGAAAAATGAATCAACAGGGCTGCGATTCTAAATTCAAGGTGCCAGGAAATGAGCATTATTAAGAAAAATTTGTTTTTGAATTTGTTAATAGGAAATCAAGATTTTCAATGGAAAACAGAAAACACCATTAACTTTTAATAACTTTAAACTGTAAAGGCATACAAATATTGAAAGGTAAGCCATTACAAATGTTATAATCCGAATGAAGTGCTTTAAAAATTGCATTGAATTTGAATATTTGATCAATACCAGATAAGGTTAAAAATTTGCGAATACTGCTGATCCAAGTAAATCTTGCGAATGAATTACAATGTATAAGCAATATGTAGTCAAGTGTTTCTGAAATTCTGTAAATTAAAATTTTATTTTTGTGTAGTATATCATTTCAGAAATAAGCTTATTTTAAACCCTGATGATGTAAAGGTAATTAAGCAATAAAGCAAAATTATTTCCTAAGCCGTATTTTTTGCTTTTATTTGTCAATTTAACACAATTAAAGATTTATCTGTACTTTTTATTTCAATTTTAAATCAGCAACTAAAGATAAATTACTATTTTAAACGTCATTATTGTTATCTTTTTAATAAGGAATAAAATTGCTTTAAAGATATCTTTGTAGTTTCTTTTATGAAACATGAAGTGTAAATCATTAAAATAATTAATTTTATATTTAGCTTAAGTATTTATTATACATAAACCAATATATTAATGAAAAAGTGCATCGTAATGAAGCACTCCTGAATAAAAGTAGCAGAGCTGGTTTGAAATAAAATTTTCAACAAATAACCATTAAAGGATGAATCATAAAAAATTAAGATAACGATATGCCATTATGGATGTAATATTAGATATTACCAACACCATTGTCTTTATTATGTACAATTAAATTAAGATTGTATGTCATGAAGCTTTTGAAAGCATTATACAACGTAAGTAATGTTAGGAATGTGTAATTGAAATAAACAACGAATTTTATTTCCCAAATTTCTCGTTGCAAGTGTATTTGAGAGAAATGTAATTCTGTGTTTATTTTTCTATCTCTCTTCGCCGATTTTCTATAATCTTTCTAAGGTTGCCTCATAGTATAAAATACTCAGGGGTGTTTTAAGTGATATTTCGCAGGATATCTCCTTAGCTTTCTTTTTTCTTATTAATAAATTGAGGTTATCACTAAGATAAGTATTGTTAATACAAATGTCTGAATATCTAATTTCATACGATTGATTTTTCTGTTTCTATAAATTAGTCTGATGGTAATATATGGTCATAATAATGGTTTAAAAATTATATAAAAACACCAACATGTAAAACTTCTTAATTAAAATTATTTGCTGACCAAGCTTTGATATACATTGATGTCAAAATGTACAAATTTAAATGGAAGCCCATCTAGTGTCATAAAAGTATTAAAACAATACATTTTTAAGTTTAATTTAAATTTATCACCTTTTAAATTTAGCTCTCTATATGCAAAAATATTTAATGATAGGAAAATTCCCTAAAGTGAAAAATCATTTAAAAAATGAAAAATATTATATCATGTTTGCTTTAAGGTACTTAACACATGCGCATTTTTATTATAATACTATCTGCAGGGAAAATTAGATTCAAAATCAGAATAATATAATAATGCTTGATCATTTTCTTTTTTTATAGAATGAACTGTAACATCAATAACATATTTGAGTTACATTAGAATCTAATGATAATAAATTAAGTAATAATAATTTTCATTGAAAAAATCAAGATTTTTAAAGGTATTTCAACCCACTTTAATAAAGAGAAGAACCTTTATCTTTTACAGTTAAATAATGGCAGTTTTAAAACTGTTCCATAGTGTACAAATGCTGCATATTTTGTATTTTTTTCATGTCTAAAAATATGGTTTAGGATTATGATATATAGTGAATTCGTGGAAAAAAAAGACATTTCAAAATATGTGACTAAATTTAAAACAAAAAGTCATATCCTGGTCATAAGTGTTGCTTCTTTCTTTCATATTAAACTTTTGAATTCATTAATTTTGTCGTATAAAGGCGTAACTAGTGCTGTGTACGATATACCTAATAACTAGACCTTCTGCAAATCTGCGAAATGAATCTTCAAATAAGGTACACTTAAATATGTCAAATTTTAAACTATTTTCTGGTAAATAATAGCTTTAAACTGAGATTGGTTCTTTAATTGAACCCCGATATACTCTTTTCTTTCGATTAAAACGTAATGTTAGTAGTCACAAATTTTACTTATTCTGAAATATAAAACATGTTCAATAAATTTTTAATAATAATGGGCTTCAATCACTTTTTCAAATTTATTTAAAATGAATTTTGAAGAAGAAATAAAATTTAATAATTTTAATTTTGAGATCCGTGCCAATACAATACAAAAGAGAAATCGACTGGGGATGAATTTTAACTTTGATTCTATATATTTTTATATATGACAATAATTTCTTCTATCATTTTCTAGTTTTATTCATTTCTTACACAAACTTTTGTAGTATTTAAATAACATCAATATTTAATATAAATTTAATATTACAAGCTTTCACTTTATATTTCGAGCTGACAAAAGGAAAAAATGCTAAAAAGTCAGACAGTGATATTTCATTCATGGTTCTTTTGATTGTTTTACATTTTAGAAATTTCCAGTAACTTTTTTATGCAAAAGAAAGGACAGTAAATGAATATAAAGATCGTAGAGAAATATACTGAATTTTAATAGTTTATAAAACTTACATTAATAATCGTGATTAAATTTGAAATTTTAAACATTTAACTGTCAATAATGCCTTAAACTTTCGCGTAATTTCACACCACTCCCATACTTTTACTTTTCTTTTTGTTAGATTTCCAGAATGAAAAATCTCAGCCCCATTTTTAGTGCGCCGTGGGATATTCCTGGTATGAAGATTGAAATAACAAATTTACGAAACTCAAACGTGTAAAGAAAATTTTCATTGAATACATGCGAAATACTTCTGCTGTAAGAGAAATCAGATTCTGCTAAAGAATTCCAATATAAAGAACTTTTGTTTGGATGCATAGAAACAAAAGATATCTATTATTTCGTATATCTCTGAAGAGATAAACAAATACTTATACCTCCTTTTATTAACTATTTCTTTCTGCTTTGATTATTTTTTACCTGTTGTAGGATTATGCCTTGATTTGATGGTCTGTCAAAAGAATATTCTTCTTATATTTAATACGTGTGAAATGGTACAGTTTTCTCTATGTTTCACAAATGTTATTTCTTTTTATGATTTGCATAGTTTTGTTTTAATCCATTACAAAAGAATAATGAATACCACCAAAAATACAATGGGAAAGGTACAGTTATCTTCAAATATATCGACTATAATAAAAATGATTACATAGAATCAGAGTAAATATATTGATTTACTCATGTATATACTTTTGCTTACACATTGATACCCTATATTTAAAATAAAATTTTCATTCATCTCGCAGCCGAAACGTAACGAATAAAAAAGATTTGAAACGTTTTAATAGAATCTTATTCAATGTAAATAAAAGTTTCATTATTTAGACTATTATCTCTTTGATGATAAGCATTTTTTTTTCTGGGACTTGCGGTTGAGTTTAGGTTACCGCTGCTTTTGAAAATAATGTTTACAGAAGGACATAAAAGCGGAAAAGCTCCATTGAAGTGGTTTTTAACTATAGGAGATGATTGTTAATGAATTTAGGAGTAGCTGATTCTTCTCCCTCAACAGAAACTATATTGTGATTTAAATAAAAGGTAATATGTGTTTTCTTTAAACGTCTCCAAAATAAATTGTTGTTTAGAATAAGGCTCTTTCATAATGTTATCTTCATTATAAATATGAATATTTTCATTCTAAAAAGTAAGAATTTCATAATGAAAATATATTTTTTAAAAGTTTTATGATTAAAAATCTATTTTAGAAAATAGATTAGTAACCAACTATGAGAAAATTAAACATATTGTTTTTAAAAATAATCATGTTTGTTGATTGAAACTGGACCTTTATATATAACTCTTAGCAGTTCATTAGAATGTGTAGTTTTGACATAATTGGGATAGTTATGCCAAAATCTGATGATAGTATTTTTAATTTTAGTACCTGAACCTGTTTTAGGCCATGAAATAAGGTGGTAACAAAATGTCAATATCTTTCAGATCTTTCATTATAACGTATCTCTTCTATAATGTTCAACTATTGACATTACAATAGTTGGACATCTTTCTTATAACGATAGATCTTTCATTATAGCTTAGCTCTTTCATAATGTCCAAATATTGACTTCACACATAACCATTGAGAAACGTAATATGCAGGTGTTAAACCTGTCCCTGATTTCTGAAATAATTAAGAATTTTTAGGAATTTATTATTAGAGATTTTTGCTTAAATCATGTATAAAAATTTAAAGTGATCACGTGCTACTTCTACCTTAATATAGATCTATTTCATTGCAGTAAAACAACTTGTTACGTTGTTATTGCCCAGTCATGATGAAATTTGCTCCAATTCCAGTGTTTCAACTTCTACTGTCTTTTTGAAAAATTACAACTTGAACTCTTTTTTATACTCGAGGATAGGAATTTAACTCAGTTTTGTAAACTACGAGGAATAGATATATCTACTTCATAACTCTGCACCTGCATTTCTAAGAGGTTTTAGATTTATATTTTGGATTTTAACACGTTAGTAATGATAGATAAAAAATTCATACATTAAGCTTATAACAATTATTCTTCCAACTGAAGATAATTATTATTTTTTATCTTATTAAACTTTTTAAATTCCGTGATATTAAATGGGATCAAAATGGAAACTATCCATTTTACACATCAATAATAAGCTATATTTAGTTAAGATTAGTGTGAAAATGAAAACATAAATTATTCTGGAAATACAAATCTCCCTTATTTCTCAAGTAATAATGAGCTTTTATATATTCTGTATCAAGAAACTAATATTTGTTTGAAAAATAGTGGATTAAGTAATGTGCTAAATTTGCGACGCGAGTATATCGGTTCGAATCTACCTCTTGGCACGGAGTTTCGTAACACTCTGAAATCGTCTAAGTAGTAAACCGAACTATATGTATGTTCGTGTTGCAGACATTTGAGAATAGCTCTTCAAACTGAACCACAGATTGTATAGAAAGAGAATACTAAATACAAGCCTTTACAAGCATTTTTTCTCTTAATTTTTTTTATAGTCTACACTTTTCCTTTCAAACATAGAATAAAACAATCAGTCATTTAACAGCATCAATACATATTTAGGAATTGATTTATTATTGCTTCCATATCTTACGTAATCCTGAGTCTTAAAAAGTAATTCATTTACCAACCATATTTAGGGTATAAACTCATAATTAATCAAACGATTTAATAAAATATAAATAAAATTATGGTTTAATACATTTATTTCAAAATCCGTAGTTCTAGTCCAAATTAATTTAATTATACTCAGAGAGGAACTGCTTTACTATTTAGTCATTGAAGAGGCTGAAAGTTTAATAACTAAGGCGATTTCTCACACTGTCACTCTTCCAATGCTAAAGTAATCAATATTGATTTCTTTCGTATGTAAATATCCTCGGTAATGTATCAAGAGAAACTTAATTTACCGCAGCCGCTTCTTGATTAAAATAGAATTAAAGATTTAACAAGATATGTTGTTTATTAAAATGAATGCTGGTTTCCTGAAACACCGATAGAATGTTATGCACGTTTTGGATTATATATGATGGAATTTGACTTTAAAATTTATATTATACTTTAAAAATAAAATTACAGCTACAGATGTAGTATTTTCAATAATTCTATTTATAACAATATTCTTTTAAGTGAAAAAATAATTCATAGGATGTCCCCTGATTTAAAAAAAACCCTAAAAAATGATTTATTTCATAAGCAGGTACTAGTATAAGATAAAGTTTTTATATTAAACTTAAATGAAATAAAAGAACAAATACTTTGCACTTTTCAATTCAGAATTTTTAAAATGAAATAATTGCTTACTTTTTGATAAAAATTCATAAATAGGTCTGCATACTGGCAATTACTCTGCAGTAATGATAAAAGTTTTCAGATTAGTGTTTATCATTATGGTATAGTAGTTACTACAAT
Organism: Pardosa pseudoannulata; assembly: GCA_032207245.1. Taxonomy (NCBI): domain Eukaryota; kingdom Metazoa; phylum Arthropoda; class Arachnida; order Araneae; family Lycosidae; genus Pardosa; species Pardosa pseudoannulata. The sequence continues at coordinate 41,470,518 of CM063502.1, read as the reverse complement.
GATAAACCCCTAGAAGAAAGAAGGTTTTATGCAAAAAAGATGCACTGCCAATGTATTGAATTCCCTAAAAGTATGGAATTCAGAGTTTTGTGTAATATTTTGATAGTGTTTGTACAATAGCATTATTAAAAAATAAAAATTATAGTATTAATATTCTTTTAACATATATTTTAAATAAAAATACAAATAGTGAATTCCGTAAAAACAAAATTACCCTTATGATATGATTTAATAATTGTTTGGTTAAATATATGTACTTATGTAAGGGTTTCCAAAATTGATAAATCTCAAAAAATGTATAATATAAGGAAAAAAGATTGAGATCTGAAATATATTTATTCAGTTAATATATTTTTAAAAACTACAGATTACAAATTAACTTCCATATTTTCAACTATATAATTCTACGTTTTGAGTACGATACTCGCCCATTTATTGCCTATGTAATTACATTACTTACTTTAAAAATATCTATTTAAAAAATAACATGTTTAATGAATTCAAATATTTGCTTTTTTAGTACACCTCGACAACAACTAATAAACTTAGAATTATGTTGTAATAGTACTTTCAAAAGAACTATAAAAATAGCTAAAGAGTAGTGGTACTTTGCAACAATGCAGTCTTATCTATAAGACAAAAAAAGAATGGTTGGTTTTCGCAACACATATGTACAAAGCAAGTCTTATATTTTCCTTGGTTTTCTTTGCTTATTAATGCAAATAAAGAAGTTAATAATAAGAAGAGTTTAAAGCTAATCTTACTCTTATTCTTTAAAAGTTAAGAAGTGTAAAAAATATATTTTCAGTGTATATGTGTGTCTGCTTGACTGTGTTGTACTGTGATTTTTTATGCATGTATATATATATATATATATATATATATATATATATATATATATATATATATATATATATATATATATATATATATATATATATATATATATATATATGTATATATATATATATATATATATATATATATATATATATATATATATATATATATATATATATATATATATATATATATATATATATATATATATATATATATATATATATATATATATATATATATATATATATATTATATATATATATATATATATATATATATATATATATATATATATATATATATATATATATATATATATATATATATATATATATATATATATATATATATACAACATATAATAGTCATACAATCATATACACAGCTCTCCTGTTATGCTTAAAAATTATTTTTGTTAGTAATTATATTTTAGAAACCCACAGGGTCAGTCAAATTCTGAAAAAGATAAACTATCAGCACTATGAGATATAAATGTCTAAAATAAATGTTTGATGTAATAGACAAAAAGAAATTTTTCTGCAAAATAAAAGAGTGTTGATTTATATTTTGTTTTTCTTTTCTATTTTCTTAATTGAAACCTTTTAAAATGTTGAAAACCTCTTTGTGGTGATTATATTTATGTGGACATAAATTTCGTTATAATTGCAACTGAATTAAAAGATTATATATATATATATATATATATATATATATATATATATATATATATATATATATATATATATATATATATATATATATATATATATATATATATATATATATATATATACTTTTGGAGTTTTCAGAGTTCTTTTATTAATATAAGTTTCTTAAAAATCCATAGTAGTTACAGCGTATGTTAATTAATTCTTTAGTGATATTAGTATACATGTTTTATATTAATTTGCAGATTTAATCATGGATAATGAGACATATTCAAAATCCACGGTTATGTATTTTTTCATTCTATTATGTAAATTCAATAATAGTCTACTAATTAAAGAAAATATCTATTCAATTTTATTTTAAAAATTCAAAATACGATGTATTTCTAAGATAATACATGGAAAGCAAGAAAACTTCTGTAATGAGAAAATTTTTTTAACTCCTGTAAAACTGTTATGTCAAACATATTAAGTTTCTTAATATATTAAATTCTTTTTATGTATGCATTTCTTGTGTAACTTTTGTTCATGCAACACGAGCTGTTTTATACCAATGTTTAGATGAGTTTGCCATGTCTTTTGTTGTACTGGATACATAGAGGAAAAGCCTTGCTTTTGCATGAATCAAATTTCTAGTTTGAGCTATGTATACACGTATACGAAAATTCCCATTATTGTCGATATCATTAAAGAAGCAACCATTTTTAAGCACAGTTACAGTTACTCTATAATCAAATTTAATTTTTTTCTCAGAATTAATTAAATTTCTTTTCATTTTAAACATGTAAAAGTATCTTACATAAATCTTTTCATTAGTTAATTAAGTAATTGATTGAATTTACTTTTCGTAATAACTTTAGTAATTACATATAAACATAAGGCCCTCAATTATGTGTCATCAAGTAAAAACTTCAAAAGATCTTTTCAATGGAAGTGACTGAAAATAATTTTAATAATTACTAATTTTAAATTTTCGCAAAATAAGCATAGTTAAAATCTGTGTGCATTTCATGATTTTCTATAAAAATAGACCTATACAGATTTGTTTATCTACTATATTTTTATTCCTACATAAGATATTTAAGCTTACATTTCTCTCATTATAACATGGTACAAAAATGTTTAAAACATATTTTGAAAAAAAGTTTATTTTTAATTACATTTTTAAAAATATCATTCCATTATTTTTTCCAATACTGAAATTATTTCTTGTTCTACAAAATCTACACACTGTAATTTTAAAAGAAAATAAGTTACTAACGCATGAATCAGAACATTTTTAAGAAAACTTTATATGTAATTAAAAGATACAAAAGATTAAGTCTTATTAAAAATAATTTTGAGAAAATTAATTTAAAATTATATACTATATAAGATCCAGGTACATAGCAAAGAGAATTCTTAGACATACACGGACTATAGTAAAATATTATAAAAGATGAAAAATGCTTTTACTTGTTTTACGAGTTAAAATGTGTGATTAGTTAATATCATTTAAAAACATAAGCTGAATGCTAGGTAAGAACTAATTGACATGGATACACGTATAGATATATATATACATATATACAGACATATATATATATATATATATATATATATATATATATATATATATATATATATATATATATATATATATATATATATATATATATATATATATATATATATATATATATATATATATATATATATATATATATATATATATATATATATATATATATATATATATATATATATATATATATATATATATATATATATATATATATATATATATATATGTATATATATATATATATATATATATATATATATATATATATATATATATATACATATATATATATATATATATATATATATATATATATATATATATATATATATATATATATATATATATATATATATATATATATATATATATATATATATATATATATATATATATATATATATATATATATATATATATATATATATATATATATATATATATATATATATATATATATATATATATATATATATATATAAAACTTAATGGATCTAATAACCTGTTTTAATATTCAACGATTGCTTTTCAGTTTTCTATTAATTTTTCTGGAGTTCAAAGTATATCTGACTCGGAAAAACCCTGTGAGTAAATTGACCTACAAACCTGACTTAAAGAAAACAAATTACTTGCACCATGTTTCTTCCATTTTTTTCTTTCTTTCTTCTCTCATGTTATTTATCTTGTAACATGTTTTTTAGATTAAAAGAATAATTCTACTTTTTTAAAAATTAAATTTTCTCGTAATAATTAATTTATTATTAGTCAGAATATATGCTTTATTTTATTATCTAATATATATAAGGAATTTAATTTTCTGTATTTATAAACATGTAGTAAAATAATGGTTTATTGTTGTCCTTAGAAGCAAGTAAAATTTCAAAATTTGTAAAAAATATGAAAATAAAAAATATACAATATTTTCAGTCGAAGAAACGTGGATTATTTTTTGCAAAATCAATTAATAACTTTAATAAATTATGAATTTATTAAAAAATGAAACAACTGCTATTTAGTTTATATTTACTTTTTGCATCAAATTTTTGATGGATTTTAATGCAAATTTTCCTTTTTTTATCATCCTTTGTGTAATTTCCTTTACAGGAAAAAGAACTACAAAATTTATTTGAATTATATATGTTAAACATATAATATTTTTTCCGTGTTTCTATTTTTTTCTCCGCTAATGTTGCTTATCTTGTTACTCTATTTCTGCTAAAAGATAAAGTTTTTTTTAAAAAATTAAATTTATCTCGGATAGTTTCCTGATTATTACTCAGACGATAATATGCATTATATCATCTTTATTTAATAATACGAAATGTTTATTCAGTAATACTGTTTATAATAATGCGGAATATAAATTTTCTTATGCTATTTCTTTATAAACTCAAAAAAATGCAAAATCTAAGAATAGATTATGTTATAATTAATCTGAATTTTCATATTTTATTATCCCTAAAAATAAATTACGTTAATTAAAATTACATCAAACATTCGAATAGTTTCATTAGTTATTTTTATTGTTAAATGTACTTCATATAAGTATTACATATTTATATAATTAAAATTTTAACGATTTAGGAAATGATATTAAATTTAATCCTTTGCGGTGCGGTTTTCTAATAATTTAATTCAGAAATTTCATTGAATATATTTATAGGATTTATTGCATATTTTTATATATGATATGATAAAATTTATTACATAAATTTATTGTACATATTTATTTATTATATCAGAAAATATTTTTATAAAATTCTGAAAAATTACAAGAATTTGTGAACGTCATTTCAGCTAATTTATAACTGATTTGTGAAATAAATCTATAAAAAATTTAATATTGTAGAATAAATTCAAAACCAATTTCTGTATTTAACTGTAATTATTCTGTAATACTGATTTTATTGTGTCTGCCCTCATTGCTAATTTAATTATCCTTTTAAATAGGGCTCTCTGAAGAATTAAAGCATTTTTGGGACATATGCTGTCCCGGCCACTCTTTATAATATATATATATATATATATATATATATATATATATATATATATATATATATATATATATATATATATATATATATATATATATATATATATATATATATATATATATATATATATATATATATATATATATATATATATATATATATATATATATATATATATATATATATATACAAATATATATATACATACATATGTATATACATATATATACATATATATATATACATATATATATATATATACACACACATATATATATATATATATATATATATATATACATATATATATATATATATATACATATATATACATATATATATATATATATATATATATATATATATATATATATATATATATATATATATATATATATATATATATATATATATATATATATATATATATATATATATATATATATATATATATATATATATATATCATAAACTAAAAGAAAGGCAGTGAGATTCGTCGTTAAAATATTGTACCTAAAAATACGAAGACCATTGTTTCAAAATAAATAGAATGTTCTTAATTTATATTTTGTAGTATTTAGAAATTGTAGTATTGGTACGTCTTATTATAAAATATCCTTTAGTTGGTGAAATTTAAATACTCCAATTTTACTTATTATTTTAGTATTTGTGTTTTATTACCAGTTTTCCTACCTCCGCAATAGAAAATATTCATTTTTATAATTAGATCTTCGTACAGCTTTTATATATTTCTTTGTTTAGTATCTTTAAATATTCTGGTATTTGACTCAGTGTTTATGCAGAATGAAATAGAATATTCAATGTTCTAAAATATGCATTATTTTATTTTAAGTATTCTTTTAAGATACTTACTAATATAATAAATAAGCAAAAAATAAAAAAGAAACTTCCCCTTTCTTGGCGAAAACTCGTTTAAATCTTGCTGACACGGTAAACGCTATGATTTTTTCAGGAATTTCAGCCTCCATGTGTTTCTGAACTCCTTTAAATATTTCCCTTTTATATATGATTGTGCTGACATAACAAAAGAACAATGCATTTAAAGTGGTATTTAAAATTTATGTGGTTCTTTTTTATGAAATTTAAAAAATTGTGATGAAAAGGATAGAAAAAAAGGTGTGAAGTTTTGTGTAGTTCTGACGAGAAAGCTGGAGAATTTTTTAATATACTGTCTTAAATTTAATTTTCAACTTTCCAGCATACAATAATTGATTTTTTATATATGCCACAAACATGTTCTTTACCATTAAAGAAAATTAAAAAACCAAGATTTGATAACTATACTATATTAAAGTACACTAATATGCACATATACACATATATATATTCATATGTGTATGTATATATATATATATATATATATATATATATATATATATATATATATATATATATATATATATATATGGTTTGAGTAGATTTTGATGTTCAAGCTTTCTATTTTTGTGGTCTAATATTTTTTATGTAGGATATTCCTACCAGAAGTAACTTTAGAATATTTTACCTCTCAATATCCTTCTATTTTATTTTGTTGATAAATTTAAGGATGTATTTTTGAATGAACAAAGATAAAATAATATATATATATATATATATATATATATATATATATATATATATATATATATATATATATATATATATATATATATATATATATATATATATATATATATATATATGTAGAAGAGTTTGATGGTAGGGTAAAGTAAAATATTTTTCTACATTAGCAGTTGTAGTAAATGTCTTTTCGGGTCATACTTGTAAGACATAGCGAAGAAGAATCCATTTGAAATTTTCCTGAATGTGGACTCAATAAGAATGCAAGGTTGAGATAAAAGAACCGTAGCACTGATCATGCAGGATTAGAAACATTCTTAGAAAACAACTTGAGTTGTCCGCTTTATTAAAAGGTTCCCAAAAGGAGAAATGAATAATCAATCCAAGCATATGATCACAGTAGTATATATATACCATATATTTTAGACAGGTTTGGTTTGGTTTGGAGCGCTACGGTCTACTTTTTGCAGCACGAGGGCTAATGAGACAGGGACCTACTGCTTAAAGCCGATTCCGAACGGCTATGAATATCCATGCCACTGTGGGATTCGAACCCACGAACTCCGATACCAAAGGCCAGCACCGTAACCAATCGGCCATCATATTTTAGAAAGGATAAGAATATTTAGCATTAAAAAAAGTCCGAGAGTGTGAAAGTTATGGAAGTAAATACCGTAAAGTAATTTATGTTCTAAAAAAAACGTTCTTCCATTTTTATCTCGAGTCATATTTAGTTTGATAGTTACCCAAATTCTACAGAATTTTTAAGCTCAAAAATAATAAAAGAATTAAAATCATAAGATTATTTGCAATAATTTAACATACCTTAAAGTCTACTTTCGGAGACTGCATGCTACAGCTTTATTTGGTGATTAATTTTCAAGCCTATTTATATACTCTTGAAAGATGCAGAAATTGTTTTGTGAAATCAGAAATCTCAGCAAAGTTCTAGTCTTTTTAGAGTCACAACAATTTTCGTCTGTTTCGTTAGCTTCTATTTTATACTTTCTAGAGACTGACTAATAGTAAATAATATTTAAATATATTTGCAATATAGTTAAGACATTAAGATTTATCTATTGACCAAAACTTTAAATTTTAACAAAAACATGTAAATTTGCCAATACAATCAACATTTCCAATCAAAGCTATTAAACAACATCTCTCGTATGAGAGCAATAAAAAGTAACTGAATTATTAGATATAATATTAATTAAAAATAATTAAAACATATCAATTTATATAACTCTCTGATGAAATCAGACCTAACACAGTGATAATAAAAGAAAAATATTCTTGTATCACTGATATTTGGGAAAAATACTACAATGAGTTGAAATGAAGCAGAGTGAAAAGTAATTTTTAACACTAAAACTTCATAGTTTTACAGACAATAAATCAAAATGAAATTAAATTATTAAGCAATACTTTAGGACACGATTATTAAAATGGTTTAAATCTACCATTAAATTAAAGAAGGAGATTATCTTTTTTTAGTTTTTTTCAAACTATTGTATCTTTATTGCAATCTGTAACCTGACAATATTTACTCAAAACTCACGATTCTGTTCTTCGGCACAGAAATCCGTGGGTAAAAATTAGCATAGATTTCTTCAGTTGTTTTAAATCCATTTAAAGCAATCTATTATTTTACAAAAAAAATTACGAAATTTTACAAAAATATGACGGTAGATCTTTATTCTAAAACTTTAATCAAAACTATTGATAAATTAACATCATGTGAAATTCTGTCAATACAGAGAAGTTGTGAGAATCGGTACTCAAAGGAAATGAAATATTTAAAATTTATGAGAAATAGACTATTTTCATATATATATATATATATATATATATATATATATATATATATATATATATATATATATATATATATATATATATATATATATATATATAGATAGATAGATAGATATATAGATAGATAGATAGATAGATAGATAGATAGATAGATAGATAGATAGATATAGATATAGCAGAGAGAAAAAAAAAAAGATTCAATGTAAGAATATTATTGCTAGCCTTTTTTTTTAATCATATCTGTATGTAATTTATCTCTCTTAAAGCAAAATATATTTAAAAAATTTAAGATTCATATTTAGATGATTAGGAAATATATGTTCTAAAACGCGAAAGTGCATTTAGAAATGTGTGTGAAATATTTAGGGGAAAAATGGATTACTACTAAAATATAGTACTTAAAATAATTTTCATAATATATTTTTCCTGTTTCCTCGAGTAAAAAGTTTTACTGATAAAAAGTTTTGACATTTTCGTTCCTTGGAAAACTTTTTATGCGGGATTCACTGTATATATATTACTACATTTCAAGCCAATCTTTATCGCACTTTATCAATATATTTGATCCCTTATTCTACAGTGTAACTATAGCCTCTCCATTTCAGAAATTTAAGATAGCGTGGGGAATACACAGTGCATGTTCATAATTCAATGCCCTTTCAATATGGACACTGGTGAAAGTGACATTTTCTTTTCCTAAAAGGGGAATCTCTCGGAAGTTACGATGGGCGAGGCATTCACCCTTCAACACACCCTCCCCTTTTATGTTCACAAAGGGACATTGCCACCCACGTTGTTCTTCTGAAATACTCTATTTCATTCTTTATTTATGTTGATCCTTTATTATGCTATTAGAGGGAATTCCTGAAATTGTGAACTTATCCGCAGATGCAATGACTTTCTATGCTGTGAGATATCATAAAGAATTCCAAATATTCCAGTACATGTTGTATTACATTAATGTAACTCATGGACTGTGAATGCTATCTACGGATTGTTTGATATTATTTTGAATAAGTAAAACACATTTTGAATTTTACAGATAGCCACCTGATCACAAAAACTCAAAATTGGTTTCGATTCTAGATAAGAAAATCGTGTAACTTTGTGTATGTTTATGATAGAAATATAAAACCTTGTCAAAGCAATTTTAGTTATCTTGAGATTATTAAGCCAAGTAATATTTTGATAAACTTGACAGTTTTATAATTGTAAGTATTTTAATGCTTCTTTTAATCTTCACGTTGGTTTCAAATCTTACTACTTTTTCAAGGAATTATGTATGTCTTCTAGGATAACAAAAGGAGAAACTTTTCGAGATATATTGTGTGTTGGTTTCATTAGTTTTTGAGACACAGAATAACACTATTTTTTTTAAATTGAAAAGGATTAAAATTGAGTGATAGATATTCTATTTCTCTAAAAATGTAGCAAAATCATATTAATCTGTATGTATCTATGTGAAATGGTACTTAAATCTTTTTGCATAAAAATGATGTCCCCTATGACAAAACATTAATAGCGAAAATATCGTAGAATAAACGGAAATACTGAAGACTAGCATAAATATCATATCGCAATGAGTACGGTAAAACTGGAGGCAAAAGAACCAGCGACTTACCTAAAAATTGCCCAAATCATGCATAAATTTAAACCTACAGACTTTGAGGGTCATTCCCAAAAGTAGGTATATTTCAGTAATTACCACTGTTAGACTTTATATATACTGAAAGATATATTGCTTAATTCTCTAATTGGTGATATTATAGAGTTTATAGCCATGCTGCTTATTGATAAGCAACACATCCAAAACTTGCAAAGCTGACATTTCAGCAAACTTTACTTATATTCAATTTATTTTAAAAAGGAAAAACTATTTCAATTTTTTCTTTTGGTGTCAAACAGAAATTAATGATTAATTTTTACATTAACCTTTGCGAAATACTTATTTCTTATACTTTTTATTACTTTCATCTGTTATTTACTATTTATATTTTTGATTATTTATATTATTTTGAGACTTTAATAGTAATAGTAATATACACCATATATATATATATATATATATATATATATATATATATGGTGTGTGTGTGTGTGTTGCTTTGTTTGATAATGTCTCTAATAGTACAATGTACTACGTGTAACATACACAATTGTATGCTTGCAGTAGATTTGCAACACACTACTTGTTTTGTTTCTAATACGTTTCTAGCATTAAATGCGTTAGTATTATGACATCATACGAAGTTAAACAGGAATGGGAAAGAGCATAAAGATCTGTTGAAACTGAAACAATAGCGAATTAGTTCAACATTTGCAAAAGTATCATTAAAGAAATTATGATGTTTAATGGGCCAATTAGAGATAGCTGTGTGGGGAATTAACAACATGTCTGAATGCCAAGAGTGAAAAGTAGTAGATGCCATTATGAAGTCTTCAGGCTAGTATATTTAATATACTAAACGATGAAACGAAACAAAAGTTGAGTATCTTATTACACTTATAATTTCATGTTTTTAAGTTAGTTTCATAGATATTTTTGTGGCTTAACTTAATTCTCAAATATCGTATGAGGTACACACACACTTACATATATATATATATATATATATATATATATATATATATGTGTGTGTGTGTGTGTGTGTGTGTGTGTGTGTGTAATGTCGTGATCCAGAGTTAAGGCGAAGGGAAAACAGTCTTCTTGATAATAATAATTTTATTGACTCATAGTTCTATGTGAGAGCAACTTATGCCATTTTGAATGTTCGTGGCGGAGCTAAGCAGGGAATAGGTGTTTAGTTCCATGTCATGTCCACGCGCTGACTGATCCTATCTGTTTGAAAGCTCATCAAATTGTTTCTAAATGCTTCCGCCTGACCGGATTATCCTAAAACCTTACGCGAGCCTGGGTCTTTTTCATTTATTTTATTATTATAAAAGAGTTACCTTTTTGAAATCTTTTTTACTCACTTAATTTCTAACTACCCCTTCTTTAGACCTCTCTCTCTCACACACACACACACACACACACACACACGCACACACACACACACACACACACATATATATATATAATTGAATTATGTAGGTGTCTTTTACTCTGTATTGTATTGTGTACTCTGTGTGTGTTACTCTGTATTGTATTGTGAGATCTAAGACACCTGCAATCCTTCGGTAAGTGCCGCTGGCATTGAGGTGATAAAATCCAAATCATTCATACAGTTTCAATTTTTCTGGAAATCCGCACAACAATAAATACAACCAATTGAGATATTTTTTTTTCTAAATTCGAAATCAGTGCTAATATACATCAAAACAAATACTATATAAAATAGTACAACTTATCTACACTACCCTTGCTGATAACAATAAAAAAGATATTTCAGCAATTACCCACGACTTTTTATCATAAAACCCTCCTTGTGACGTAAACGTAGATTTCTGCAGCTTCCGAATTTGCTTTAAAATAGAGTCTTCCATCTTTTCCTCAGATCAATTGCCTGATATTATCACCGGGGTTCATGAGTACTACATTTTATCGCTACTCTAAAATCCATTTTTTCCCACCACTTTAGATATTGCTGTAGAACATTATTTGAAATACTGAGAATATTGTGATCACATTTTTCTTATTCCAGGATATCAGTAATTTAGTTAGTTTTTGCCATTTGTCTAATACAAACTTCAGTTAAGTTGGCTATTTTATAAAGGAGGTTTAATGTACTCATGAAAATTCCTTCAGAAATTGATTCCAATTCCACTTTTTGTTATCTAGTAACTCGAGTCTGTGTAACATAAAATAATAATTTGTTTAAAGTAAAAGAAAGCTTAAGAGGCAGTATTAAAATTCGAAAAAAAGTTTCGTTAATAAATCAACGGTTTTAATACTGTATAACTAATGCTTAGTAAAATGGTGAATAAAAGAAACCTATAATTTACGCATAGAATGAACTGAAGAACTCATTTAAAAATATAGAGATGTTAACAAGTTGATTTATTTTGCTAAAAACAGTTTTATTTTAATAATTTATTATCAGTGACTGATGCAGTCATACGTTACTGCACATGCTTGCAATTTTATGATTCTAATATATGTATATATATATATATATATATATATATATATATATATATATATATATATATATATATATATATATATATATATATATATATATATATATATATATATATATATATATATATATATATATATATATATATATATATATATATATATATATATATATATATATATATATATGTATGTGTGTGTGTGTGTACTTAAAAAAATACAATTCATAAACCTGTAAAACAATGCAAATTTATGAAATTTATAGCCACAATAAATACATTCTCTGGATAGTATCTCGCTGTTATGTATAATTACAGAAAAAATATACATAAAACTTATGTATATCTATAAAATATAACTTTTTGAATAGTATTCTTTTTATATACATACTTTAAACCGTGTATGCAAAATGTAATATAACTATGTTATTTTACGCACGATATGTATAGAAGAAATAGATATTTTCTGTTATCTTTCAATCCATACTTATATAGAGTTGTTTAAAACAATACAAGAAAAATGTGAATTTTTGAAAATTTCGTATCCATGGATTGCCTTGAGCAATCTTTAGTATGCAAAAGGTTGGTTTTAAGCAGCTGTAGGAGAATAGAACATGATGTAGAATCTATAAATATGAGAAATATTTTAATACTTAGAAAAATAATATTTTAAGAAAATAGTTCAAAATCATTTAATCTCACTAAACTTAAAGTTTTAATTATTTTATTTATGCTTTCATGTGCAAAATGCAAATTAGTTAATATGATAAGGAAACAGAGATTAAAATGTAACTTACTTTTAAATTCCTTCGTATTTTTTATTAAAAACTGTACAATTAATAAAATTTTATAAAAATGGAAGACAAATTTCACCAAAAATGAAATGCTGATATATATAAATTAAGCATAAAATAATATTTCAAACCAGTAATGATTATAGCTTCAATTCTATAATGTATTTTGTTTCTTCGTTGAAGCACTCTCCTCAAAATATTTCATAGCAATTCACTTTATTTTAGGAAATTCTTGAAAACTTCATGTAGTTGATGTTAGCTAATTTATTTTAATAGAACTTTGAAGTATGTAAGCATATTATAATTTGAAATTTATAAATTTATTAGTTTAAAAGAATAATTCAATTACAAACTTCTCTTATTTCTAATTCAAGAAATCGCTCTTAGAAAATTAGTTTTCTACCAATAACTCCTTATATATTAAAGTTTCTGAAATGTTTTTAATAAATAATTAATAACATTAATTAGGTATATAGCTTTTAAACGATTCTTCTTGTCTCCTTGTAATTATTACTTTCATAAATTATTTAAAAAGCAAGTCTGCTGTAAATTTTAAAACTTTATGATGGTCATAACTATTTAACAAAAATTTAGTTTCCTGTTTTAATTAATTTAAAGATAGTCCCCATAGTTTTGCGCAAACTTAAAAGAATTCTTTTTTGAGCACTTTAAAGCATGATTAAAAATTCTGTATTACTCTTTATCGTTGAAGCCTGTTATAAATGTCGATTTGCTCTACAAAATTGAAGTACATCAAAATTCCAAATGGAATACACCAAAAATTAGGTCTTGTTACCATGATACGTTTTTTCTACTTTATCATGTGTATACACAATGAAAAAAATTATCAGATACTATGTCTTCAATTTTATTTTATATTTTAAGACTCTAAGACTATCACAAAATTTCAGGGTATACACTTAAATATATTATATAACGCTTTCTTTTAAATACATTTTTCTTATAATAAATAACTAATGCAGAATTCCAAATCAAAACTATTTAATACAAAGTAAAAAATGAAATTAGGAAATTGTATGATGCCTTCTGAGCCAACTTCTTTAAGTAACAAAAATATATTCATATAATAACTTACATGAAGTTTCTACTCTTATCCTAAAAATGTTTTAACTACCATTTAAAGATATCTATGATATATTGTAAAATAGAAATCATTTTCTAAATCTTCACCAAACTGAGGGATGTGAGGTATAATTCTCCGAATCAATGATCTTCAAGTGCATTGTCAATAGTTTGCTGAAAATGTTACTTGGAATTAGATTTGTATCCTAAATATTATAGTGAACTTTCAGAAGGCGTACTCTTCCAAATTCTTTAATTATGCATTTTCAGAGGAAATTACATATTGTTAAGCAACATCGTATTAGATGTTTCAAATTAGATTTCACGAGTCAGAAGAGATTAAATGACATCTCAAATGTATGTAATTTTAGGTCTATTATATCTCGTTTAACAATTTCCTTCAAAAAACATTTTCAACAGTATCCTATTATAATGAAAAATTATGTTACTTAATACAAGACATAAGTTCACCTCGAGACTTACCTTCTTAATTATACCTTGCAAAAGCTATAGTCACATAAACAAAATGTTCATGACGTTTGTTATATTTTAGATTTAAAAAATATGACATTAATAATATGTAAAATAAAAAGAAATCATAATTATTAATTAACATATTATTTTTAAATACATGATTAAATATTTTGATTGCTGTTCCTTTTGTAAATCACAATAATTGAGCCAATTTTTTCTATTAAAGAATTTTTAAATATCTATTTAATAGATACTGTAGCTTTCCACTCCTTTTTAAATATATATATATACATACATATATACATATATATATATATATATATATATATATACACTCATGTCCATAAATTAAGGATAATTCAGAATCACACAGAAATTGAGCTCTAAAATAAAAATTTCACCTGTAGAATTATCACACACATCTTGAAAAAGAATATGCAAATTGCAGGAAACCACCAGATGGCGCGGATAGTACGTCACAATGACGAGAGTGTATGAAAGGGGTATATAAGGAATGGTAGCAAAGAAGTAAAATTGTTCACAAGCGCTTTAAAAGCCTTTCAGTGCAATAACCTCATAGTTATGGCACAAAGGAAGCATTTGGATGATTTTTTACGTGGTAGAATTATCGGACGACTGGAATGTGGACGTACCCAGCTGGAAGTATCCGAGGAACTTGGAATGGCCCAGAGTGTCATCTCCAGGCTTTGGCAACGATTCAAACAAGATGGTAATGTGAGTAGATGTTACAGCACAGGTCGCCTGCGAGTTACTACGCCGAATGATGACCGGTATTTGGCAGTTACTGCCAAAAGAAACAGACGGAGCACAGCATCAGACCTGTCTCGTCAGCTCTCTTAAGCTACCGGTACGACAGTTTCAAGGCAGACCGTGTACAGACGCTTAGGGAACATTGGTCTATATGCTCGTAGGCCTGTCAGATGTGTTCCCCTTACCGCAACTCACTGTCGCCTGCGATTATGCTGGGCTAGAGAGCATGCATTGTGGACACCGCAACAGTGGTCTTGTGTGATGTTTTCCGACGGTCCAGGTTCAGTTTACATTCTGATTCTCGACGGACTTTCATATGGAGAGCGCCAGGTACCCGTTACCACCAAGAGAACACCATTGAACGACACCGTTACGGTGGTGTAGGATGGCTCGTTTGGGGATGAAATTTTCTTGGTTCCAGAACTGACCTGCATGTTCAGAGTGTAACGATGACAGGCCACATCTATCGGGATGTCATTCTGGAACAACATGTACGTTTGTTTCGGGGCGCCATGGGTCCTGAATTTCTGTATATGGATAACAACGGCTGACCTCACCGTGCAAACATTGTAGACGAATTCCTTCAATCGGAGGATATCACCCGTATGGATTGGCCAGCATACTCACCGGACTTGAATCCAATAGAGCATGTGTGGGACATGCTTGGCCGACGAATTGCAGCCCGTCAACCCCCTCCCAACTGTCTATCGGAACTTCGGAGGGCATTGCTTGATGAGTGGTGTAATTTTCCCCAAGATCAGATTGATAATCTGATACTCAGCATGCGTAGGCGTTGTAACGCTTGTATTGCATCGTCCGGGAGACATACTCCGTATTAACCATCATACTAACCATGTTATACTGTTTTCTGTAAATAGGTTCTTTTTTGAAATTTGCTCCAGGGAGTAAAAATCGCAATTTTTATTAATTAAGTCAAACATATAGCATCTTTTTTGCTCTTTACCTTTTGTTTAATAAATAGACTTTACAAATAAGTCAAATTTGTTTTGCTTTTGTCTCTTTCATTGCCTGAACTTCATTATCCTTAATTTATGGACATGAGTGTATATATATATATATATATATATATATATATATATATATACATATATATATATATATATATATATATATATATATATATATATATATATATATATATATATATATATATATATATATATATATATATATATATATACATATACATATTTATATATATATATATATGCATATATATATATATACATATATATATATATATATATATATATATATATATATATGTGTGTGTGTGTGTGTGTGTAAGAATGAATACAAAACACCTGATTATTTTTCTCTTTATAAGAGTTTGTTGATGATTTTTTTCTGCAACGTAAAGTATTAATTGATTTTTAATCAAATATACACAAAAGACTCATGTAAACTTACGTTAAATATAAAAAAAATTATTATTTTTAAAATGTAATCTTTGGTGTTTAACAAAGAGACGTTTACAAATATCTGGTTTCAGAAAGAAAAGAAGATTTCGTCATTAAAATTCTAAAATATTTGTAAACCCTTAAAATAAAACATATTCACTAAAAGCAATGCATATATATTCAACTAAAAAGCTCCATATCTTCTGCAATACATTATAAAAATAATAATATTATCAAAACATCAATCTAGAAGACATAATTTTAGTTCTCGATACACGGATTTATAAAACAATACACCAAAGATCTAAATTCAGACAAAAAATCTGAATGTCTATACTACATTTTTTTCAATTCCAAAGAGTAGAAATCTTTACCTATGTTTTATCTATTATGTAATTCTAAATAAAAATTGGTGTCACGAAGAGAACTTCATGTTTTATTTTTTATGAAAGATGTTATAAATTATGCATATCTCGGAATGATCTTTATATTGCTGAAGTCAAGAATCGAATGTTCGATTTCAAATGCGAACATAAATCTGACTAGGACGATCAATCTTCGAAACTGGTTGAAAGAGTGAATATTCAAATCTCTGCATTTATATTCGATTCTAGGTAACATTTGTTATCTGTCTGTACTCGAACATACATCCCATTTTTCTTATTTTTTATCTGCCAATCATGAACATGGGAACTGATTTCATTCTCTCTTCTATCATATAGTAGGGCGTGATGAATAGATGCTTCACTAAGGTTATAACTCCAAAACATTGCTTTTTTCTTTCATACACATAAATCGATTTGCATACACTTAAATATTTAATATTTCTAATGTAGCTTTAAAGCCTTTGAAAAGATAGATTTTCTTGGATCTGTAAATTTCATGTATGCAACATTTAACTGTGTTTTGATGATCAGTATTCGGGTAATAGAGTAAATAGAATAAATCTAGACTATAGAGATGTAAAGACACTTTGTAAATGGTGCAATAATCGAAGATGTAATATATATTCCAACATTCTTAAAACATTATGATTAAAAGTACCCCAAGAACTGTGTTAAAATAGTTAAAAATTGAATTGTGGTTTCTTTAAAAGATACTTCAACCAAAAAAAAAAATATTCCGCTGCAGTGAAAATTAAATGCATTATACAATTCTAATTATTCGTGCAGAGAAAAGTTTACACTTTTCCCTGAAAATGAAAATTATTTCTAGGCAGGAAAATTATTTCTAGTTTAATATAATTCATATTTTTAATCCACATGTGAAACATTATGAAAAAAATAATATGTACATCATTTAAATTGATTTCTAGAAGAATTTCTACAACATATAAAAAATTAAATAAAAAGACGATGGTAATAAATTTTTAAAAGATTATAATAGTATAACTGTCATCTATTTGGTAAAACATTCATAGTATCTCTAATTAATGACCAAATCAAAGAGTCTTAAAGGAATTTCTACATTGTTTCAGTGTTAAATCTCCGGTTTGAAATGCAATTTTGGCTTTTTATTCATTTGATATTATAACAATTTTGAGTCTTTTTTCAATTCAAAGAACTATTTCATATGCCTTGTAATCTGTTTTGTATACAGAATCCTAGATAAAATAAACATAATAGTAAATTTAACACATAAGACCTCGCACCAGTGACCGCATCTTTTTTTAGCACGGAAGAAAATACTTTCTCAATTGTTCTTTGTTCTATTGTGGCAGATTTCAAGATCCCTGGAGAAATTTAAAGTGTTTTGAAACATTTTTTCCCGTCGTTTTAAATGAAAACAGAAACTCCATGAAAAGGACAGCAAGTCGTTCTATTGTTTTATCACACTATTTACATGAAAAATATTACCAGTTTAAAATATGGAATAAATGTTATTTATGTGCATAACAGAACAAAATATTGAACATTCTGTTGTGCAGGAAACACAAATATAGAGTAAAGATTTACATAAATTAAATGAACGCAAGAAAGAATTTAAATGCACTAGTTAAAACTGTTGTGTTCTAGACTGTAAGATCTTATATTATAAAAAATGGACTTATTCAATAACCTTACGGTCGGTACAGACCACTGAAGTCATATAAATATCTCGCTGTAGTATAAATATTCCAAATAATATATTTAATGAAACTTCTTCTGTGTGAGACATTGTATTAATAAACATATCAAAAGTTAAAAAAAAAAGTGGAACCCTTAAAAGAATCTAAATTTAAAACGGCGTTCCATTTAAACCAATTCATAAACCATAAATCCAATATCAGTCTTAATGATGTGTTTCTAACGTTTAATAAAATATTTTCTCTCACAAAAGTATAATATTAAATAAGTAATGCTGAAGATATATTTAATACCATTTATAACAAATATAGATAATAATAAGCATAGAAAATTTCTTTTATTAATATTTTCTACTAATTTTGTTTTACTTTCCAAAATTAAAATTGAACAGATTTTTATATGGATGACAGTAATTTATTTGCTATATTTGTTACAATAAAATATTCTACATGGTGGTTGGTAATCTTCTATATATATACTACCCATAAACGTGTAAAAACCCTTTTTATAACTGAAAATAATGCTAAATATGTATTTATATAATTTTTAATGCTCTAATTTTCTACATAATCTAATTCTCTACATAAAAAAACCATATAAAAAAGGTCGTTTTAATAAAACTTTTTTTAAATTTAGAAAAAAAAAACAATTATTACTTGTGATTTATGTTTCGATAATATTGCATATATTAAGCAGTACTTTTTTGTATATTTTTCTATAGAAGTGTAAGTTGTTTTTTATATAATATAACGCTAGAAATATATGAATACAATTTTCACTGTTATAGTTTCCTTTCTTAAAACCGTATTTCCAACCACCAGTCAAACTTAGTAAAAGTCATTTTAATCTGTTTTCTTTACAGTCGATGAGCATTTCATTTACAATATATTTGGATAACATTGCACCCAATAAGCAGTAGTTTCTACATAAAATAACTCATCTTCTACTCCCCTCCGACAGAAAACAGAAACTTATATAACACAAGGTAATATAACAATATCTACTTGTAAGGTTTCTACTCACCATGGAATTATCTAGGCACAAAAAAGAATGCATTAAGGGGAAAATCAGAATGTGATAGATCCTTTCATTTATTTTCTATCATTATATAACTTAAACAAGTTTAATCCTATGTAACATGCATTTATTTTTAAAAATAAATTAATAATATCTTCTTTAATCTGAGAGTTTGAATTTTGATATTATGCATTGCTGAAATATCTTTAGATAAATTATAATATATTACAAAGAATGTCAAATAAAAAACAAGGTTAACCGAGGGGGATATGAAAAAGAATTTAAAATTTTAGGATACTAACTCACAGTAATAATCAAAAATAAAATGTATCGTATAAAACTCACCATATAGATTTTCCTAAACCTGCAAAGATAAAAATCTTAACCTGTTCACTAATTAATATTAAAATTCCAAACAACCTAATCAATCATCATCATCGATCAATGCAATTAAATATAGCCAAGCTTCTAAAACTTTAGTTTAATTACACAGAGGGTCTAAAATGATATAAACCTTAACTTAAAAAAAGATATCTTTAACTACCGTAATCCAGGTGTCTTGATTGATTACAAGGTTATCTAAGGTAAGATTAGAATTTTATTAAAAATATAGAAAAATGTAATAGAATCATATTTATTTACTGATATAATCTAGTTATATTTCTGAAATGTTAAAATACAGTATCTTAAACATTCAAATGTATATTTTAAAAATTTACAATCAAAAAATTATCGGGAAAAATAACGTTTTATGCAAATAAATTTTTTTATTTATTATAGTATAAAAATTATTTTCTATTTTGCCCAAAATTTATTTTTGAAGAAATTTAATATTACCTTTTGGAAAAACATATACGACTGGAGTTTTCATATTTTTTCTAAGAAATCAAAGTTTATTTACGAAAAAAATCAAGGTCATCTAATCAAGCGATGAATAACATTTTGATATAAAAAATATATGAAAACTAAACATATTATCACCATCTCATAGGAAATCTATGAATAGATTGAGTTAAATTTTACAGTTTAGCAATAAAAGTCTTTGTATAAATGATATAGTGTTTTGAATATCTTGTAACTTTGCAATACGGAGATACAAATATTTAAATATAATTATTGTCAGTAACATATGAGGAATTTTTTTTTGAAGATGTACTTTTTTGCATGTTAGAATAAAATATACATTTTCTTGGATATATACTATCCTGGAAATCAATAAAATCTTTAAATTCTTTGGCGATATAATATTTTGGAAGTATGTAGTATATAGAATTTTTAATTATGTTATATTTCTAATTTTATTATTACCATATGAAGTGTCATGGTATTTCTTAGATATTTTCTGTAATTATGGTTTTCTTGACTATTGGAATTCTTCCAATCACTCAACATTAATTTGTGTACCGTTGTGGTTAAGTGTGAGCAGAAAATAAACATAGTAGTGGGTAGATAAAGGTCAATCTGTTTGAAAAAGTTGTGGATTCAGTTTATGATTTACCAGATGAAATTAAGGTAATAACTTTCGTGAAAGCAAAAGAATTTGAACTAATTATATTAATTCAAGCATACATGTGATAAAGCCATCAACTGATCTAAATTTGGTAAAATGAATCAATAATTTTTTGAATGGATACAGGTTGACATCTGATAATTCATTTAGAGAGATAAGTGTGGATGTCTGAAGTTATGTGAGGAGTAATTATTGCTGAAATATATTTGTTTATCTTTACAGTAGCATTGAAACATATCGTTTCAATGTTTATGTTTCTCTTAAAAACATATGTCAAAACATGTTTTTAAGACGTTAATGAACACTTAGTTTAAGTTTTCGCTGAATGTGAGGAAGAAGGAAACAAGGCAAGAGAAATGAAAATTTACACACTATATATCAGTTCAAAAAACTATTAATTTTACAATACAGTATACATTAAACAAAAATATGACATGATCTATAAAGCTCTAACATTTTTTTATGTTCTACTTTGCAAATTATAACGATTTTTAGCTATTTTTTATGAACATAATTTAATTAATTTTTTTAGAAATACTTGGCTAGAAATTTGCACTTTATTATAACTTTTAAATGTTTAGAGAACTTGTAAAGTATAAAAAACGAAGAAAAAGAAAAGCATATCGTTTCAATGTTTATGTTTCTCTTAAAAACATATGTCAAAACATGTTTTTAAGACGTTAATGAACACTTAGTTTAAGTTTTCGCTGAATGTGAGGAAGAAGGAAACAAGGCAAGAGAAATGAAAATGTACACATTATATCTCAGTTCAAAAACTAATAATTTTACAGTACAGTATACATTAAACGAAAAATATAACATGAACTATAAAGCTCTAACATTTTTTTATGTTCTACTTTGCAAATTTTAAAGATTTTTAGCTATTTTTAATGAACATAATTTAATTAAATTTTTTTAGAAATAATCGGTTAGAAATTTGCATTTTATTATAAGTTTTAAATGTTTAGAGAACTTGTAAAGTATAAAAAGCGAAGAATACGAAAATCATATAAGCGAGAGTGCATTATATTCATACAAATAAAGTGATTAATACAGTGAGAGAATAAAAAATAGATATAAAGGAATATCCTTTTATAAATGTCACACAAACAATTAAAGACATAAATATAGTACACAAATATTTTATAACTTCCATTTTCGTAAATATTTTCGTAATGGAGAAGAGGAATATATTTGATTCAAAATTGCATAGTTAAAAAAATGTAACTTGTGGTGCACTAATATATAATATTTGAATAAAATTTTATTTCTTACTAAGAATCCAGATATCTAGATCAAATTTATTTAGCATATTATGTTATTCTTATGCAAACAATGTTGTAAAATAAAACTATTAACATTTATTTGTTTTGTAATTTGGAAGTAAAAAAATAAAGTCTAGACAAGATAAGAGTTATTCGTGTGATTATATAAGGACGAGATTTAAAAAGTCAAGACATACTGGGAGGGAATTATAACTTCAAATAGTGTCATCTAAAAAATTCTTAAGAATAAGAAGTATAAATTAAAGTGTCTGTATTCGATATTTAAAGTAATAAATCTAAATCTAAGATATGCTCTCATAGATTTAATGAAACGGATTCAATAAAATAACACTGATACGTTAGATTTACAACCATAATGTAGAGATATAGAGTGAATTCTTTAATTATGGAATGTATAAAAGATAAAATTATGACATTAATCAGTTAAGTCTAAAAATTTCTTAACTCTTTCTTGGGTTTTAAGACATTAACTTCCCATAGACATGAGCTTACGAAGTACTCCGCTAGAAAGAAAAAACTTACACTAGATCAGTTACCGTTCTGAATAGCCTAAACTGATTTGCTAATACAAAGAAAAATGGAAAGCAGTCCTGCTTTTTTCAAAGCAATAAAATGCGTTATCAGCCAGCATAGAAATTAATATGCTCTAGAAATGAGGATCCACTACACATGCGTAGAATGTGATGCACGCTTGGGTACTACATTGTGTATATCGTTTTTCATGGCAAATAATCATCATTGAATTGAATTTTTTCTAAGGCCATAAATGGATCCATAGGAAGTGTACTTCCTACACTAAGAATTTAAATGTAAACATAAATATCGAAAAAATAAAATATATTCCCTTAAATGATTTGGTTTTATATATGATAAAACATACAAAAAAAGGAGGAATCCCAAAGAGAAATAAATAGCCCACAAAAGGGTTTAATTCTATTTTTTACACTATGTGGAGCTATAGAAATGCAGACGAACATCAAATACCAGTAACAAGCATGCCGAGGATTATTTTACTCTAATAAAAACTTATGTTGACATTGTTAAATACTAAATATAGAAATTCTATAATGTTATGTTCAACGGAATCTTTATTACTATATGCGGATTCTTAAAATAGATCAAAGTAAATTAATGTTTTAAAGCTCACATTTATATATGTTAAAATGTATCTATTTGTAAATATGAAAATATCTATTAGACATTTATTAATAAGAAATAAAGCATCGAATGAATTATATATATTATATCTAATACTCTACAATACATTGTGTAATATATTTCAAAGTAATACAAGTTTAACTCTTTCCCTGGCGTAGGCGTGATAACACTCCGAGACAAATCCAAATCTTTCCTGGCAAAGGCGTTTTTTCACGCTTGGAATTTTTTATTTTAATGCATGTTTTTCAGCCATTTAATTGTTAAATCGCCTGCCAGACCAAGGTAGGATTTTTAGCCATCTTGTTGCAAAAAAATAGACAGTAGCACTCGAAACCAAGGTAATACTCCCAGCCCCCAGGGAAAGGGTTAATAAGTCTTTATTAATACTTCTATTTTTATACATTTTCATTTTATATACTTATTTAAAGTCTCTATTTTATACCTGTATTTCAAAAGTGCTTGTGGTTTACACTAAATAACTCAATATATATTCAAACGCATAATAATTTACTTTATTTAAAAGTATGACATTACTAAACTTAAAATCATTATCAACTGTTATTATAAAAACTGTATATCATTTTGTGTTTAATTCTGCATTATATACTAAACATGTTATTTTTTATTTCTCTCCTTACAAATAGCGGCGTTCATATTTTTATGTAAAAAGAAAGTCCCCGTGTTATATTAAGTGCGAGAAAAAAATTAAGCACTGTTTAGACACATGTGCTATCTCTAATTTAACAAAAGAATGGTCGTAAACCCTCAACGGTCGGCTGGGAGTGGGAGCCTTTTCTTGTAATTTAACTAAAGAGCAAAGGATTTTGCGATAAAATAGTTCAAAAAGAAGGCAGTCGGAGAACATCATTAGTCAACAAGTCTCAAATTTTGCAGAAAATATAGGTAAAATTTGAAAATACAAATCCCCATTATGTCAGTACAACAGCTCTAATTACTCAGCCTATGAATATATAGAAGAAGTAGGTGTTACTTTACCTGACTGACCGGTATCTATAAAGTCGGTTTATTTTTAACACAGCTACAGCTCTGAAATATCACATTTGTGAAGAATTGAAGAATTGGGACAGTTAATTTGCTTCATTAAAGATTTTTCTGATAGCCTGTCTGTATTATTCATTTTTCCAATTCTTATTACTTCATAATACAACAGTTCCAAATTATTCCCTATGATAACTTTAGGAACGCTATAGACATTTCGCAATTATAAAACAGTCTTATGCCTTGGTCATACACTACAATTTAATTCAAGCCATGCGCATTATGTTTAATGTGTGAGAAATACAAATTAATCATTTTCTATTTTTTAAAACAAACTATCATTATTTTCGTTATGTGAGTAATATCTGTTGCATATGCTAATACCAAAATAAATATATATTAATTCTTCCCGAAAATCTTTCCCACATAAGCATTTTTCCATGTCGTCAATAGATCTTACATTCAATATGAAATCAT
Organism: Pardosa pseudoannulata; assembly: GCA_032207245.1. Taxonomy (NCBI): domain Eukaryota; kingdom Metazoa; phylum Arthropoda; class Arachnida; order Araneae; family Lycosidae; genus Pardosa; species Pardosa pseudoannulata. The sequence goes on along the minus strand of CM063502.1, from coordinate 41,444,914 downwards.
TTCAGAAGATGTAATCAAGCTATAGATACCTCTCATTAATGCCACTTAAAAAAAAACCCTTAGTATAATCAGTGAAATATGAAAATAAATATCACGTTAAAAAGCATATATCAGCACACGAAATACGTCTTTTAATGACGTTATTTTGAAACATAATACCCTGTAAACCTACACTATAAAATTATTTTCCGATTTGCTCCTATTGTGGATTATTAATCATGCGCTTTTCTATTTTTAATAACTAACTACCTTTTATACCAACGTTTTACACTTGTGAAGCACAATAGTCGTAAATTATCGGAATTTGATAACTAAATTATACAAAATATTTATTGATGGATCAAATTTGGACGCCGCGGAAAACGTAAATATTTTCATTAATGTGTAACATCATACGTATTTATCAGATCATTATATCCAATTCAACTCCAATTTATTTTCCAGAAATATATATTATTGTTATAAATATTATTTAAGTGCATTTTAACATAAATAACACTAGCAGTAAAAGTATTTTCTTAATATTTTATATTAGACTTTAAAGTGTTTTTAGTCAATTACCCCCTTTTTTACATAACAATAATAAAAGTTCTTTCCTTTAAGTAATTCTAAATAATAATTAGTTTGTTATAAAACTATCCTTGTTTAATTATCTCATATCTTAATTCATTTATCTAGATTAAAAAGTAGATATTTAACTCAGTCAAAAATAATATTAAAATGTAATTTAGTTTTAATGTGAAAATGACATTACCTTGCTTTACATTTACGATTTAAATATAATTTTTAAATATTTAAAAAACATTATATGTTTATTTTCTAATAATTTAAAATTTTATCGCATTTGTAACATTCACATATATTTAAATTATATTTTTTAAAACTTTCTTGGTTAGCACACTAGAGATATAAATTTAAAGCAAAATTAATTAAAATATTACTTATATTTTTGATACATTCATCATCCAATGTTCATCAGTTAATGTTCTTTTATAAAATTATAGAGGGCGAGGAAATGCATCACTATAAATTGCAAATATTTTCGAAATATACCACTATAGAGATTTCGAATTTATAAAATAGTATTATTTCTTGGTGATACACTACAATGTAAATGAAGCCAGGCGCATTTTGTTTAATATGGGAGAAATAAAAAATAAGCATTTCCTATTTTTCATAAAAGACTAGCATTCTTTTCCCGTTATGCGACTAGCGAGCATGTATATGCTAATGTATATGATCTGCTGTATATGCTAATACCAAAATACTTATAGATTAAATCGTCCCTAAAATTACCAGAAAAATTACAAACTTGTTCGGATGTTCTGAAGTAATTTAGTTGAGACGTAGTGTCCCCTAAATCCATCACTTTCTTCCATCAATATATTCTTTTAACACAGATGAATCTTTTGCTTAGAAAAGAAAAACATTCAAACCAAAAGAATCAGCATCTGTAGTGGCTTCCACTCTTCATAATTAGAGTTTGTTTGGCATAGAGCAATACGATTTCCTATTTTGTTGCATGACTACTTGTATAGATATTTCACATGGATCTAAATATAATTTAAACCCAACATCTCCAATACAGATAATCAGCACCCTACGCTTTTAACCATCGTTTAACAATGATCGATATAGATCCGACTTAGCGCAATTAGTTTACCAGAATTTATCAAATCTGTGGTTATATATCTCAACCTTGAACATCCTATCACATTAAAAAAACTACGGTTAAAGACAGACAAATACGAAGAATACACGAAGAGTCTTTATAGTATTTAGATGTCGTCATAAGAAAAAAAGTGAACTGTTTGAAACTTATAAAAATGAACCCGAAAACCATAATAGAAAACATATAAATACAGGCAATAATGAAATACAAATTAGCTGGTGCATGTAAAATAGGTTCTTGGTCGTAATGTACTCCAAATTTCCAAATGTTCTTTAAGTTTTCAAGTCCTTCAAGTTTTCAAGTTTCTTAGAAGTAACAAGCCAATTTTGGGGTTGTTTAGCTCAGCCCCTGCTTTTTAATTACGAAAACCAATTCTTTGTGTTGTTCGCAATAAGTAATGTTCCAGGCCTATATGTTGCTTTCATATAATATGGCCAACAGATATCGTCCACTTGGTAGCATTGACTGTTATAAAATGAAGTGCCCCCACGTTTGAAATAATAATAATAACATTACTTCAATGTTATATTGTTTTACAATGCCTTTTCCAATTCAATAAACTTTTCAATTTTAGAAAATATAAATAAGACTCTTACAACAAAAAATATATATCAAATTATACACAAATATGCTGAAATCTCAATACACAATTTATTTCTTTTAACTTGGATGTGCAGTAATAGAGAAGACATTTTCACTGTGAGTGCACTATAATCTGCATTTTGAAAAATTATATCAAATTCAATGTACTTATAAAGATTACTTTTTATCAACACTGTTTACCAATTCGTTTGTTTTTATCTTCACACTGTTTTTAATACAAATTCTACCAAAAATTTTAAAATAGAACAAAGATATTTAACTATCTCAATATTTTTCTATCTTTCAAAAAAGTTTTACATCCTAACTAATTCAGCGTAGCTCAATGCTTTTATAAGGTGATGCCAGATGCAAACATTTTAACTATTTGATTCAGCTAAGTTTTACACAATGCAACTGCATTGTATCTATCGGTTAAAAAAGTTATATCACGTATTCTATAGGGAGGGTTTATTGAAAAACAAAGAAACTTAAATATATGTGTATACATACATATATATATATATATATATATATATATATATATATATATATATATATATATATATACATATATATACATATACATATATATACATATATATATATATATGTGTGTCTGTGTGTGTGTGTGTGTGTGTACGTAATGATGCAAAATATATGAGTAGTAAAAAAGTGCTGAGTATATATTTGATTTTATAAGAAATTGATAAACATTTATGCATAATATAGATCCAATTAAACATCGTAAATCCACAAGGCATAATGTTAGTTATACTTGAATGGTCGCGACGAAAATTTTTATTTAATGAAACAAAATAATGAGATGTTCTTATTTTGACACGGGCTATGCAAGTTCCTTCCAAACCAAAATTATGTAGAAGTAAAAAGGAAAAACAGTTTATTCACAGCTTTAGACCATAATATAGAATTCCTAAAATTGATGATCTGACATACTTCTATTATTTTGAGAGTGAGTGAGCTTGCATTAGTTGCGTGAGTTTCGGATTCCATTGTATATATATATATATATATATATATATATATATATATATATATATATATATATATATATATATATATATATATATATATATATATATATATATATATATATATATATATATATATATATATATATGTAGGTATATATGACATGCCTAGAATAATTCAACGAGCCATTGATGTCTTGATAATGCCTTTATTTATGACTATTGCACAGTTTAACAGCCAGCCATCAAACATGGCAGCGAATGTCTACACAGCGAATGTCAGCGAATGCTTCCACACTTTAACAAAGAAGCTACTTTTGACCCCGTTTACATACATAAACCCTTTGTAAAGACAATCTCTTTCAATTATTAAGCCCTAAGCTCTTTTATATGGAGTTATTAGTGATTCGTGCGCCTGCATTAAAGAGTGCACTGCGTCTTCTGCTTTAATACCCTTAAATTATTAACTTTATGTTTTCTATATATATATATATATATATATATATATATATATATATATATATATATATCTGTGCGTTTGTGTGTATATGTATAACGTTAGGTTTTAAGACAAAATTAAAGAAATCAAACAATACATATATTTGTTTATATAATTGTCTTGCATACTAACAACCACGCTACACCACTTTCTGTTATGAATATTTTCCATGATATAGGTAATTTTCATCTATTGTAATAATGTGTATTTAATATAAAGGCGATATATATTATTTAATTCTATCCACTTAGCATTTTAAGATGAGACATGGCTATTTTTCTAATTGTAATTAATACATAAACTAATACATTAATCTATCATTAAAGTATAATACCTCAACATATTATATGTCATTTACATTTTCTTTTTTTTCTGAAAGCGAAATATTTGAATCACTAGAGGGAGTTTATCTAAGAAAATATTACTTTCATACTGGTTGAACGTGATTAGTGAGACGTAATACAGAATGAAATATTAGGCAATTGTCTGTTTCACCAATTCGTTTTTAGATTGAGTCAGAAATGGTACCAACTGATAATGAAAGGACTATATTAAATAACTTTATTTTAACAAGAATTAAATGATAAAACGTATTTACAGAAACGTTACAGAAAAAAAATTAAATATTACAGCTAAATTTAAAAGGTGTATAATAAATATGTTATTAATAAATAGAAGTAAATATTCTGCAATTCAGTATGTCTCTTGTAATATTAATTAAATTCTGCATGATAATGCATATAAACCCTGCTAAAGTATCTGGCAAGACAAATTAATTCAAAATCAAGATCACAACAGACTTAGAACTTACCTTTTATTTGTTTTTTTACTTTTGATATTTTATAGTTCCCTCCATTGGGTCTGTCAATAAAATAGTAAGATTTCATTGCCGCAAATTTCTTTGATAAACGTTCTATAATTGAAATAATGTTTAAGTAAGTTATCCTCTTGTTATAATCTAAAATACGTGTTTAAATAACATGGGTTTTGGTTTTTGTCTCGATTTGCTATAACTATTTAGTTACAGTAATCGTTTATAATTATGTTTATGCATATTTCTATATTTTGAACTCCACTTTCACCATCTTTTCGCCAGACAGCCTATTTTGTTGCTACGAGTAACGGTGTGATCAGTTTGAATATTACAAATATAAAGCATTTAATTTTTACCTAATAATTTTTTATTTTTATAGGTATCTTGATTCTCTTGAAAACTTATTTAAACTTCCGTTAACGGAACGCAAAGGTAGATCACTTTTATTTTAAGTTCATAAAAAATTTTAATTTGATAAAATTTGTTAGATATTTAATGAAAATAAGATAATTTTCTGTGTGAAATCCTGTCTTTATATGTAATAAAAGGATGTTTGGGAACTAGACTACCTCATTGTTTCAAATATATAATGACTTAACATTATAAACTTTTGATCTGACTTTTATTCATTTAATTTTATGATATTTTATAACTTATTACTTTTAAATTACAAGGTAACTACCAAATTTAATTCAGATTCTTATTCAAATAGAAAGTTCAGAGAGGAAAGAGACTATTTTTACTGAAATGATTGTTCAAAAATAAAATTTGGTTTTCAGCCAACTTTCGTTAGAATAATAAACGCACAATTGAATTTTAATCATTTATTCAAATTAAAGAACTTTTGAAGCAATGTCTATACATAGTTTGAACACACAATCTTATATATATATATATATATATATATATATATATATATATATATATATATATATATTCTATTGTAGGAACGCCACTAAGGCGACCAACGTTACTCCCTAATACAACACAAACTAGCAAAGAGGATTCTCGTATATATATATATATATATATATATATATATATATATATATATTATATATATATATATATATATATATATATATATATATATATATATATATATATATATATATATATATATATATATATATATATATATATATATATATATATATATATATATATATATATATATATATATATATATATATATATATATATATATATATATATATATATATATATATATATATATACATATATATATATATATATAATATATATATATATATATATATATATATATATATATATATATATATATATATATTTATATATATATATATATATATATATATATATATATATATATATATATATATAATATATATATATATATATATATATATATATATGTGTGTGTGTGTGTGTGTGTGTATTGATACATTGATTATACATAATACATTTGAAAAATAAATATTGAGATATCTTTCAAAATATTTCATATACATCATATCTTCACTAGCTTTATTACCAATTGTTAATCTTGTTTAAAAATGTAAAACAGTTTAATATTTATGACTTCATGAATATTTTGACAGTTCTCAGTGAAATAAAAACAAAGAAGAGGAAATAGTAGCAAAAACAATTTTCTTAACATGTGGTAAAACATTATTGGCTGGATACATAAAATTTTCTTATAAAATGCAAATGCAATCTGTTTTTATGAAACAAACTTCCCAGACGTTTAATACTTACCCATTGTTTAGGTGATTCTTTTAATGACGAAACATAAGGATCCATTTTGCTACCCACTTTATATCAGTTTTCTTCAAAACATTTCATATTTCTTATGCATTATGAAAGAAAAATACAAGCTAACTGCTGGCGAAATCCATAAAAATATTGAACGTATTTAATAGAGACATTTTTACGTTTAGGAACGGATGTGTGTATTTTTCTTCGAGCATTATGCGAGGTATTCGTAAATTAAGCGTGAATTCTCATGCCAATGCTTCTTTTAAAAAGAAAGCTAAATAAAATGCTAAGGATTACTGTAATAATGGCATCAATCTATAATGCAATGTATCACTCATATTTTTCTAATGAAAGTGATATTTACTAAGGAAATATGTAAGGCTGTACATGGCTTTATAATTTGAAAGGATCCAAATATTTCCCTAATTTTAGCAAAAACTTGAAATTTAAGCTTACTGAGTGGTATATTATCATGTTAAATATATCTCTCAGTCATTGATCTTTAAAAACTTATCGGATATGTTAATAAAAGATCACTAAAATATAATTCTTTAAAATATCATTGCATTTTATAAATCTTTCTTGTAATTCAAATTGACGAAAATGACTAATAATATAATATTTTCAAAAATGCTTTTTGTTCTAATCTTACTTTCTCTTCTAAATAGAAGAAAATATGTAATTCAGAATTTGAATATATAAATAAATAGTAACGTGTGTTTACTAAATCTACTTACTGACCTAAAGTTTATGTATGAAATTTTCTGAATGGAAAATTATAGCAATTTACTGGGACAATACAATCATTGGTTAAAAATAAATATTTACATTTACTAAATATAATTTTAAGTTTTGCAAAAATAAATTATTATATTTATTTATGAATATAAGACGAGAATATATATATATATATATATATATATATATATATATATATATATATATATATATATATTTAAAAATAGAGAAAAATATATCAATTTATATAAAGGTTTCTATTTTCTGTCGAAATATTTCTTTACGAAATTTTGTAGAGATAAAAGAAGAATTCTATAGACTATTTTATGCATAAATAGTGTTTTCTTGAATCTAAAAATTCAATATTTGTTCTGTTATATAGTAAGTAAGATTTGTTGAGCTTCTAATATCTAACACCACAAAAAAACATATTTTCTAGCTAAGAGTAGTAAACATCTTGAACTGAATAAAACACATTAAATTAAGGTATGAAAGTATGTCGCATTTTATATATTGCTTATTTTCACATGCAGTTTTTTGAACAAATTTTGAATTTGTCTCCCTGTTTTCTTAGAACCTATTTATGCACAATACATAAGAAAAAAGTTTTGCAAAACATAATATGGTGATCTAAAAATCCTCCTTAAGAAACCCCCAAGAACCATTAGTTTATCATGAAATTAAGCCATCTATATAGTTATATAAAATATTGCGACCATTTATTCCTTAAGTAGAAATTTCGGTTGAGAAATAATTTTTTCACCTGCATTCTTTTCCTATTTTGCTGCACCATTTCTAATAATAAGTCAATAAAATTATCCACAAACAATTAGATAACAAAGAGTAAGTGAATACGCAGGAGAAGTTATTTATTATTTGATAATCTAAGGTTAATCACTGGCACTCCAAGGGCTATGTGATAACTACTACTGACAGATATCAGACTTATTTAATAACTCTTGGCTTCTAGTCATATGCCTAAAGAGTTTTAGTATTAAATATTCAGAAGATTTTACTAATACTTTTCTTCACCATGAAAATAACCCGTTACTATTAGGTTATATGATAAAACTTAAAAAATATTTCGTTAAATGACGATTCTACGCTTGTATAACCATTAATAATGTTATATGGAAAGTTTGTTTAAGGTCAAATACAGAATTACTACAACGGAAATTTCTTATGCATTCATACATTTTTAATATAAATAAAATCTGATCAATCTGAAAAATAATCAAACAGCAGTAAAACAAGTTCAATAACGTATTTTTACTCCATTGTGTACCTCTGATATTTTTATCTAAACGTTTTTCAGAATGATTGGTACATTTCCTAATAATTTTTCCTTTAAAGAATATATAATTGTCATAAGAATTTTTATTTTGGATAATATTCGTATTTGAGATGTGATAATCATACAGATACACACACACACACACACACACACACACACATATATATATATATATATTATATATATATATATATATATATATATATATATATATATAATTAATAAATTTATGTTAGACATAATTTATTTTTAATCTTTTACTTGGATTTTTCTTTCTGTATTTTCACGAATGAATTTATATTTGTAATTCCAAAATATTTTAATTTCTATCAGTATAAATTTATTGCGAGATGTCTAGTGTAAACTTTCTAGAATCACTTCTATAGTCAATTTCAAATATGTCTTGCCAAATCCCAAGCTAAAATTAAAAATTCTAAACGTGTTTTAGTAAGAAGCATTTTTCTCCTTTGTAATTGGCGATGCAATTCTTCACTGTTTATCGTCTTTTAAATTCGTTTAGTAACGTGGTTTGTAAAGCGTCTCAAGAGATTAATCCATTTAGAAATTGGATGAAAGTTTTTTGTAGGACTTGCTAGATTTCTTTTCTTAAAAATAATTTTTTGCTGATGGCTGACGTTGAGAAAAAGATTGAACAGTTTTTGTCAGGTAGAAAAAACTAAATTAATCTAATCATTATATATAGAATAATAAATTATCTAAAATCTTTTCTAAAGTAAACTATAAATGGGTAATTATATAATTATTAAATGATGGTAGTATTTAGAAATATGGTACAAACCAAGTTACCAAAAAGATATATTGATTGTTTTTCAAACATCTTTATTCAAAAGTTCGAAATGAGTTCTGCTTTTACTGTACTGTTAACAAGCTTGTAATGTATATAAAAATTCATACACAGGTATACACATAAACTTTTACATATACTCGTAAATTTATAAATAAAATGAAATAATATTGTATTACAGAATTTTTATTTAATCATGGTATATGGAAAGAAATAACTTGCCTCAGAAGTGTGGTTATGGTCAGACTATATAGCTTTGAAACAGCTTGTTTAATTAAAGACCTCTTTTTTCAGAAATTGCGTGACAATTCGTTGTTAATTATCAGAAATGATAAATAATTTTACTTAAATGGTTATAATTACAAAAGGAATAATTTTTAGATTATTTGAATGGCGATGATTCTAAATCTAAAAGTTGCAAATTTTTAATATGCGTCCATAGGAACTCTTCATAACAAAACCGACGTTTATAAGAACTGGAAATGTTACTAGACTCTCAGAATCGGGTCAATGAAAATTAAAGACATCTTGGCAAGTCGAGGGTTTTGAAGTAGTTATTCTATGTTAGGATTCAGCTCTAGCGACTGTCAGAGAAGTAAGAGTTTTGAGCTAAAGACAGGCAAGGTACACTCAAAGAATTATTTTGAATTACTAACAGTTTACATCTCTTAAAAGTTACCGTTGTCAATGGAATTTCGGACACCAGCATTAGAGTTTAAGACGATGACGACACATGGTTTAATTTTTTGACTGATTCTGTTTTTAATATACACGATGAAGTGTTTCTTAAAAAATAATACAAGAAAGGGGAGTCTTAGGGATGGTGGGAACAGCCTTAATGCTTGTAGTCTGTTTCTGATAAAATATACATAGATGAAATATTTTAGCCTTATGTTCGCCTTTATCGAGGTGTTGTCAATTAGAAATTCCTGGATTATAAATACACGTCCCTTCGATGAGGTCATCATACACAAATTGTTTGAAAATATCCTAACTTTTTTTAAATATTGGGGATGAAAATCTTATGTAAACATGCATACGATATACTCATGGGACACCTTTCAGCAATTGTGCAACCACCAAGCTTCTCTCTAGAATTGAAAAAAAAAATCTTTGACAGGAGAGACTCCGCACATCAAGTTTCTCATTAAAATTTCTACTCGAAACACTTTTACAGCATGAATGGCTAGCGTATGTAAAAACAACGCGTTTAAACTTTAGTATATGCCGTTTAATATTTGTATCTCTAAAATCTAAAATACTGACATTGACATTACGTTTGCAACTTTATTTTTCTACAATAAAAGTCAATACAATATAAGTCCTTCTCTCATTTCTTTTTCTTTCTTTTAACCCTTCTAAGTTTTAATTTCTTTTTACAATCCTCAAGTTTAGAGCGTAGGGGAAGTTAATGTTAAGATATGTTTCAAGAGTATACTACAAATGTAATAAAATATACTATAATAATACTGAAATAAATTATTTTATGAGCTAAGTATTTTCTACTCAATTTAAAATAAACCATTTAAAACCTAAACATTTTCAATCTTGACCATTAAAAATAAAATAATCCAAAATAAATTAATTTGTGAGATCTTTTCATAAATAACAAAAACAATTAGAAATTAAGCAGCATGCGTTAAAATCTGATAATGAGAGATCTCGTTTTGAAATCCAAAACAAGCGCCAACATCATCGCTTTAATAAACATTAAGAATATGTTTTCGAAAAGGCAATCATCTTATCACTTCAAAAATCTCCAACATCAGTTTACTTTTTACATCGTATAAAAATTGTGTGGTAATAAAGTGATATAATTATTATTCCTTTTTAAAAAATTTTATAATGTAGCGATATATAAATTTAAAAAATCATTCAGTTTCTGAAACACTGCTTATATAATTGTTTTTTATTCTAACATAATAGTTAACATGAGGGTTTGGTGTATAAATTCCCGTCTTTCAAAATGTTTTAGACTGTATAAAAGAACAGTATGTCTAGTCATTTTACTTTCATCGTTATTATAACCAAAACGGAAACATCCATTATTACCTTCATCTATAACATAACTTTATTTTCTCAAACGGGGACAATATGCTTCCAATTTAACTTTATATCTTAAGAAGTAGCAAGTACATTTCAAATTTTGATGATTAGTAAACTTTTTTATGTAATATCAAAATATGATTCCAATATCTCTAATATCTATTTTAACCTCTGAGTACTTGCATTTTAATATTAAAAAATAAATCTATGATTTATAACAATAAAAAATTTAACCTTTCTGCGAGCTCTGAAGTAAATAAATGCAATTTTTCTGTTAAGCGATTAGCTCTGTTTTCATATTATCCTGTGTATTATATCCCACTATTAGGTCTTATATTACCTTGATCACTATGTTATTTGGTCATCTTTAACAGTGATAAAAACTGTCAAAATATTACTACAGTTGCCTTTATTTTCTCTACGAATTTTTATCGATAATATCAATAAAAATATCACATCGAAAAGTCACTAGATCTTAAATTATTGTGTAAAAATGTGTCATCTGTTGGAAAATCCAATAAAAAAGTAAATCCTATAAATTAAGTACTTCTTAGTAGCCAATGTTTTGTAGTTTTCTTTTATTATTTATAATATACACAAGACTTTAAAAAATGTAATTGTATTAATTTTCTGAAAAATGTTCTTAAATGTGATGTTGCAGTATAATGTCATATTAACAGCTTTTCATGCTATAATAATTATGAGATTTATAACGATTTAATTTTAGCATGTTTAATAATGTTAGACTAAAACTATGTATCAGAACATTGCCTGAAATTTATTTTATTTACTCACTTTAAAAATCATTTTATTATCTTCAAAATAACAATTTTCAATATAATTTTTATTCTTGAATCTTTGATTTGATAACGCTTATTGTTTGCCGTTCATAGAATGTAAAATAAAAGTATTTCAAAAACCTCGGTCTATAAAAAATTCTACGTGATTTGATTTAAAAATATTCTTATAAAATACTCGATAATTTGTCCCTTTTCTTCATACCGTCTGAGTAAAATATATATACAGCCTACAAAATTAATAGAGGATTTACTGAAATCACATGGATGTCCACAAAAAACGACTTTAATATAGAAGTATTTGAGCCATAAGAAACTAATTAAGAAAGAAATCCTTTGGATAATGCTGACAATATTTCATGATAAACGCTAACCGTATTAGAACATTTTTCAGTGCACATGATACATAAAATTAATTATGTAGCTATATTCAAATATACTTTAAGCAATCTTTCTAATATTTTAGAAGTAAATTGATACTATTAAGTTAAGTAACATAAAATGAATTTATTTTAATATTAAAATTCATATTAAGCTGTAATATTGAGGTCATTTAAAAAAAGGAAAATTTTAAAAAATATGATGTTCAGTTAAAAAACAATGTTTCATTGCTTTTATATCAACAATTGTTTTCAACTTTACCAAATTTTTTAGAGTGAATCTAGTTACATAATAAAGTACCATCTCTCCTCATGCATCTATTTATTTTACGTGAACCACTCTTACGTGTACATAGGCCGGGAGAAGTATAACTCTTAATAATCTTTACAATGACAATACTTTAATTATTTTACACAGAAGCAAAAATATGTTCTGTAGCTACACAAAATCTAAGATAGTTATTTAAACTGAAAAGTTTAAAATCATATTCTAAAATTAGAAATTTACGAACGAGAAAGTTATCGATTCACAATACCTTCATTTCTCTTGTGCAGGATACATAAGCTACCAAGATTTCCTACAAGTACTAGACTTATCAATTTTTCGATTATTCTTTATTAGTATTCTCGAGTTGCGTTCATGTTATATTCGGTTTTTGATAATGCTGTGGAAAAATAGATATTTCTTTCAGAAAAAACTTGTTGCTTGGCAAAACCGCTATGTAATATATTATTCCTAATAATGTTAATCAAAAACTAGATTTTCTTTTAACCAGCAAATTTTTTTCACAAATCAATGCTTTAATCGTGTTATTTATTCTGTAAATTCATTATCTGATCATATCTATGAATCTTGTTAAAGCGAGATTTTAATAAGTCGAAAATATGGGATATTATAATATTAAGTGTACCATATTAACTTTAATATAGCTAGCCGTTTTAAAGATAGTTCAACTACATTAATTATATCGGTAACATATAATTACGACAGCTCAGCGAAATTGCGAAAACTAAGCTTCTAAAATGAGACTTTTGTGTAAATACATGTCATTATCCAAATACTAGTTTTTTAATTGAATATTAAACTTTTCACTTTTTTGAGTGATAAGTGTTGATATTTAATAATTTATTTGATAGTAAATATTGAAATTTAAAACTGTTGTTTTAATTCCATAATTGCTACTTTAAAATTTACACATTAACAAATAAGAAGCCAGTCGTTGAAATGAAAATAAATTCAGCAATTGAAAAAATAATAATATAAAAGTGATTTAAGTTCGCTTTATTTGTACAAATTATCTAATCAGCAGGCTATTATAAAACTACGACCAGTGCTAATATTTACACACTTTTAATTAATTTGTTCTAAATTATTCCTCTTTTTATTCCATTCCAAATTCGATAGTTCAAAATTCACTTTCCTCGTTCCTATTGAAACTTTTTAAATTGACCTTTCTTTTCGATCGGCATTGCTATTTAACTGAAATTTAAAACATAATGGTTCCAATGCATATGTAATTTGTGTATATATCTAATGAATGTGTTTAACTTTCTAAATTATTCTATACGTATTATTATAAATTTCAGTAACGATTTCATGTACTTAACTTTAATTTTATGCATTAATTTCCTGTCGTTTTGTTTAATAGAAATGTTAAGTGATATTATACTTCCTTTCTATAAATTTAGCTATTATTGTTTCTGTTTAATATAAATATATACATAACTAAGCATGATTGTCTATGTATTGTGAAATGATAAAATTTTTGTCCATTAAATTTTAATATTCTTTATTCGAGATTATTCACAAAAACAGAGTTTAATATTTGAAATTTACACTTGGAAAAAAATTAGACAAACGTATGCACACTTTTTATGTACTCATTATACAGTTAAAAATAAAATAAAGATTTTAACCCTCTAAGCGGTTCGCACGTACAATTCCGCCAAACCGATGATGTCTTCAAAATGGTTGTCACGTACAATTTTCGATGTCTCGAAAACGTTCCGAAAATGGATGTAATGTACATTTCTGCCAGTGTTTGAGGTAGGAGGGTCAGGTCGATTGTTTAGAAACTGCATCCCTCTTTGACGACATTTATTGAAGGATACACCCCTACTCCCTGAGGCACTAAGATGCTGATAGGTTTTCATGGCTTTGTAAATATCTATTTCGAAGTATTTCGTTTGCGGTAACAGATGTATCTCTAATTTCACCACTTAAGTATCTTGGATAATTTTCGTAAAAAAATATAAATAATTTTCTTAAAGAATATTTTTATTTGAACTTTTAGAATCCATTATTTCTTATGGGATGATCTTCGAGACTTAAAAAGCTTTATGTGTATTAAAAATTAACAATCTATAATATCTATTTATAACCGGAAGTAAAGGGACAGTAACGAGGGTGGGTTTCCCGTATTCCATTATAGTCGACAAAGGGTGAAGTAAAAAATCATAAAACGCTTTGGCAATTGACACAATAAACATTTAACATATTTTTTGAAGACTTTTTTTTAATCGGTGTGTTCCACTCGGAGGGTTAATATAGATCAATCAGAACGTTTAAAATCATTTAAAACATAAAATTAACATAAGACATAAAATTTTATTTGAACTACTAATACGTAATTTACCTTCTTAACCTATTTTAATATATGAATTTTTTCTTCGTTTCCAAAATTGTGACCTAAAGTCATTACTGAAAAAATATTTTACGCATTAAAACTGTGTTAGTAAAAAACCTTAGTATTCCTATTGTTTTATATGTGTATCAGTTTTAGTCCAACAGTAAACTGTTGCATTTAAACGTATCCATCTGAGTGACGAGTAAGCATTAATCGGTCTTCTACAGAGAATAATCCAGCTCCTCGAATATCATTTTTAGTTGAATGGTAAATTAATACATGAAATCTAAAAAAGATAATAAAGTGTACATCCTGCTTATATGTTTCCAGAAAAATGTATAATAAAACATTTAGATGTCATCTAATTACATATGAACAAGTATTTTAACCCCTCATAAAATTACATTAAATATGTATATCCATTTACTTCCACAGACATTAGTTATTATTATAAATTTCAGTAACAACTTCATGTATTATTGCATCTGTTTAATATAAATTTATAAATAAATAAGCATGATTCTCTATGTATTGTAAAATGATAAAATATTTGTCTATGAAATTTTAATATATTTTAATTGAGATCATGTACAAAAACAGATTTTAATATTTGAAATTTACACTTGTATAAAAAAGTTAGAGAAACGTATGCACACTTTTTATGCACTCATTATATAGTTAAAAAATAAAATAAATATTTTAACATAGAACAGTCAGAAAGTTTTAAATCATTTAAAACAGTTTTAACAATACGACATAAAATTTCATTTCATCCGGTATTACAAGTATTTATACATACTTTACCGTCTTAACCTATTTAAATATATGAATTTTTGCTTTGTTCTCAAAATTGTGACCTAAAGTTATTACTGAAAAAATATTTCAAGCATTAAAACTGTGTTAATGACCTTAGTATTCGTATTCTTTTATATGTGTATCATTTATGGTCCAACACTAGACACTGTGGCATTTAAACGGATCAATCTGAGCGATGAGTAAACATTAATCGTTTTGCTACAGAGATCCCCTTTTTAGATTTCAATGGGCAGTGACCAGTGTTACATACACGGAACAATCCAGCTTCTCGATATATCATTTTTAGCTAATTGGTAAATTAATACATGAAATCTAAAAAAAGATAATAAAGTGTACATCCTGCTTATATGTTTCCAGAAAAATGTATAATAAAACATTTAGATGTCACCTAATTACATACGAAACAAGTCTTTTAACCCCTTATAAAATTACATTAAATATGTATATCCATTTACTTCCACAGACATTAGTTATTATTATAATTTTCAGTAACAACTTCCTGTATTTAACTTCAATTATATAGATTAATTTCCTGTCGTTTTATTCAATAGAATTTGTAAGTGATATTTTCTTTCCTTCCTAGAAATTTAGCTATTATTGTATCTCTTTAATATAAATTTATAAATAACTAAGGATAAATCTCTATGTATTGTAAAATGATAAAATATTTGTCTATGAAATTTTAATATTTTTTAATTGATATCATGTACAAAAACAGATTTTAATATTTGAAATTTACACTTGTATAAAAAAAGTTAGAGAAACGTATGCACACTTTTTATGCACTCATTATATAGTTAAAAAATAAAATAAATATTTTAACATAGAACAGTCAGAAAGTTTTAAATCATTTAAAACAGTTTTAACAATACGACATAAAATTTCATTTCATCCGGTATTACAAGTATTTATACATACTTTACCGTCTTAACCTATTTAAATATATGAATTTTTGCTTTGTTCTCAAAATTGTGACCTAAAGTTATTACTGAAAAAATATTTCAAGCATTAAAACTGTGTTAATGACCTTAGTATTCGTATTCTTTTATATGTGTATCATTTATGGTCCAACACTAGACACTGTGGCATTTAAACGGATCAATCTGAGCGATGAGTAAACATTAATCGGTCTTCTACAGAGATTACCTTTTTGGATTTCAGTGGCCAGTGACCAGTGTTACATTAACGGAACAATCCAGCTTCTTGATATATCAGTTTTAGCTAAATGCTAAATTAATACAGGAAATATAAAAAAGATAATAAAGTGTACATCCTGCTTATATGTTTCCAGAAAAATGTATAATAAAACATTTAGATGTCATCTAATTACATACGAAACAAGTCTTTTAACCCCTTATAAAATTACATTAAATATGTATATCCATTTACTTCCACAGACATTAGTTATTATTATAATTTTCAGTAACAACTTCCTGTATTTAACTTCAATTATATAGATTAATTTCCTGTCGTTTTATTCAATAGAATTTGTAAGTGATATTTTCTTTCCTTCCTAGAAATTTAGCTATTATTGTATCTCTTTAATATAAATTTATAAATAACTAAGGATAAATCTCTATGTATTGTAAAATGATAAAATATTTGTCTATGAAATTTTAATATTTTTTAATTGATATCATGTACAAAAACAGATTTTAATATTTGAAATTTACACTTGTATAAAAAAAGTTAGAGAAACGTATGCACACTTTTTATGCACTCATTATATAGTTAAAAAATAAAATAAATATTTTAACATAGAACAGTCAGAAAGTTTTAAATCATTTAAAACAGTTTTAACAAGACGACATAAAATTTTATTTCATCCGGTATTACAAGTATTTATACATTTACTTCTTAACCTATTTAAATATATGAATTTTTGCTTTGTTCTCAAAATTGTGACCAAAAGTCATTACTGAAAAAAATATTTCAAGCATTAAAACTGTGTTAATGACCTTAGTATTCGCATTCTTTTATATGTGTATCATTTATTGTCCAACACTAGACACTGTGGCATTTAAATGGATCAATCTGAGCGATGAGTAAACATTAATCGGTCTTCTACAGAGATCAACTTTTTGGATTTCAGTGGACAGTGACCAATGTTACATCAACGGAACAATCCAGCTTCTTGATATATCATTTTTAGCTAAATGCTAAATTAATACAGGAAATATAAAAAAAAGATAATAAAGTATACATCTTGCTTACATGTTTCCAGAAAAATATACAATAAAATATTTACAGGTCACACAATTACATACGAAACAAGTCTTTTAACCCCTCATAAAATTACATTAAATATGTATATTCATTTACTTGTACAGACATTAGTTAAACCATAAGTTCGAAATCATTATCCGTAATTTCTCCTTTCTTATTCCTTATTTATCTGTTTCAATGTAATAAAAAATGAAAAATATTGTTAAAAAAATATAGTCGAATAGTGTCTTTTAAGGGCAGAAATCTTCTCGACATTTTGAGATTATTTTCATAATTTGTAAGCATAAGCCCACAATTGGTAATTTACAAAATTTATTTTTAATACTGATTTCTAAAAATATATAAAATATAATCTTTGAAGATAGAGCAAAATATAATACTTTCATCCATCTTTTTACTCTTTTTTAACAGGTTATAATGTCGTTATTTGTACATATATATAATAAAAAAATATATAAATATAATATATAAAAATATATAATATATATTTATATATATAAATATATATATATTATTATATCATAATTTATATAAGCCCACAACTGGTAATAATATATATTTATATATTTTATATAAATATATATATTATATATATATATATATATATATATATATATATATATATATATATATTATTTACTCTTTTTTATATATATAATATATATATATATATAATATATATATATTTTATTTAGGTATTTCTATTTTTCAGTACCCTGGTATCAAAATAACTTGTTTGTTGCAGTTGTTACAAATTTATGGATAATTCAAGCTAGTATTCTTTTTAAGCAATCAATTTTAAGACTGGGTTTTTGAGAAAGAGTCAGTTTGTAATGTATAACGATTTTCTGCCGCGTTTAACATACCTATCAGCGGATAAACACGTGTTTCTGACAGTATGTCTCTTATAGTACCATTTTAGATAACAAATGAACATATTCTTTTATTACAAAGTATGGCTTGACTGTCAAATATTAGAATGTGTTCATTTAGTGCGCCTTCTTTGTTTTAAAGAGGTGTCATATCGTTAGAAATTATTACATAAACATGACATGAATCTGTTTTGACACCCATTAATGAGGGGGAGAGCATAAAATGAGATTAATGTAACTTTGTAAGGAACAATAAATTCGAACTAATAATAATGATTTTTTTGTATGGTGATAATTAATACCCTCTTCAATTTAAAGGTGATCCTTTGACTTTAAAATTATTTCATTACAATTATTTAAAATCCTCTGAGGCATTAAATGTTTAGGTAGTACAAAAATAATCCAGATAAAAAAAAACTCAATATACCTTCTTGTCATAGATATTTATTAAAACTTAATATAGAAATACATATAGAGAATAATTTAATGCAGCGAAAGTGTTTTAGAAAATAAATATTTATTTTTATTCACAAGTATTTCCAATTAAACGAAAAGTGAAATTTTTTGAATTGGGGATTTCACATCGAAAAATAAAACAATGGAATGTTTGTACCCGATGAATAAGAGAGCTTATTCAATGATTTTTGTGCTATTATTATGAGTCAATTTAGATTCGTATTAATGCAGATCTAGTGTTTAGATGCAACACTGGAAAGAAAATAATATCTATGTTATTTGAATTCGGCATACTAAATGAAATACGATTATTCTAGCTTAAGTAAATATCCTTTCTCATTTCGAGTATTGAATTCAACTTGAAATAATTTAGAATAATATAGTTTTTAATGGCAGCAAATATTGGGTAATTCAGAATAATCTGTGGGTTTTCCATTCTAGTTCCATTTTCTTCTAAAAAGCTACTTCATTTGTAACAAATGTGTTAATAGTGTCTATTCTAATGAAACTGTATAATTCTAGAATATATTGGGCATATATTTTTGTTCAGTACAATGCTATACATTAAGAAACAATGTTTCTTTTTAATCAAATAAAAATAAATAATTAAAAAAATAAACATATACTAGTAAGTCTAATAGTAACGTCGTAATTATGCGGACAATTTAGAATGGCGCATTTTAGGTGGTTTGATAAAATTAAGTTCAGAAGTTAGCATTAAATACGGAATAGTTCTGAACTACCATTCTCTGTAAACAATAATCTGTTAATAGATTTAGTATATAGAACACGAACCATCACATCAGATGCACAATCTATCCCGAAAAGTACACATTAATTGTAGGTAAAATTAGTATGTTAAGTTTTGTACTATTAAAGTATACGAATTCCATACTTGAACAACACATACTTTGCTTGTTCGAACTTTAGCATGTCATTCTTTACTGAAATAAAGAAGGTCTTTTTAAAAATGATTTATCAGTGGAAAACAAGGAGGTATATACTATAGTTTTGCAAGAAAATTTCATGAATTATGTAACATAAAGCCTTTTTAATACAAAATACAATATACAATACAAATGAACAGATAAAAATGTAAGGCTTTCATACGATTATGAACAATAGCAGCTTATAAACCACGATTTTAACTACAGTTGTTACACTAATGTCTTTAATAATAGGGTGATTACGCGCAGTTTAACTCAACTAGAAATTGATTATATTTAACACAGATGGGGCAGAATATATATTAACTACTGGCAATTGTAAACATGGGAGTCAATGCGAAGAACACACCAAACTATTTGTTGTTAAGTTTCGACTATTTGGCCTATACTAGATAGTAGTTTCACTTACTCTTGTACAAGTATAAACAATGACATACTATAACACTTCTTCTTGATTTAAAATTTAACACTAAAATTGCCAGAGTGGTCATTTTCACTGTTTCCTCTACTTGAGTTTGGATTTCTGAAAAACTATTTATATTAGACAGTCATGTTTTTCTTTTAGTTTTCCTAAAATCCCTTGAACTTTATTGATACCAATTAAGAACTGAATCGAAATAAAATCAACAAAGTTATTGATAGTTATACTACTAGATACGCCAGGAACAGTCAAATGAACCTCTAGTACATTTAAGCAAGTCGACGTGTTTTCTAGATAGAAAAAAACCTGTTGTTTTCTTGGAATGTTACCCACTGCATATTCATTCATTCATTGTTTCTATGCAACAGGAAATAGTGCTCACTTTTCCCACCCATTCTCCACCCTGAAAATGTGCAAAAACTGCTTGCCTTACCTAAATGAAGGAAAAAGTGTGACAACAGATAACTAATTGGCTTCATTATCAGCAGCTATAAGGCTTAAAAAGAAAAATACATATTTCGTTGGCACAATAAGGAAACTCGGAAAAGAAATTCTTCATGAAATAAGAAAATCATAAACCCAGTTATATGAGAATATTTTATTTAGAAATGAAGAAGCTTCATTGGTCGTTTATCAAGGAAAAATAAACAAAAATGTCGTTCTACTTAGTACATTGCACCTAAATGTACATTAAAAAAAGTAGAGTTTTTCAGTTAAACTAAATGCGGGGTGTGCATTGTTGATCAGATGGTAAATATTCTGTTCTTGTTGCATTAAGAATAAAATATGGTTAAATTAAAGTAACCGGAAATTTATTTAAAATATAAACAAGTTTTGTTCTGTATATAAATTATTAAAATTTATAATTAAAATTAATTAAAAGCAATAGAAAACAGCTTAAAAAGCTGACATTTAAAAATATATTTAATCCATTCAGCTGTCAATTTGACCGCTGTTATCTCTCCTAGGTAAAGAGAAATCTAGGCCACTTCTAGTGTTAATAGTCTTTCTATTATTCATAATGTTATTCAAATGGTAGAAATATTTTTTTGAGCATTAATAATTTTCTTAAACTAATTTCCCATCCTATGAAATGTATAATTGGGTCCCAAAATATCTATAAGCTAAAAAGTTTAGAAATTAACCCAGTTATTTGAATTATTTTACCACGAAAAATCATATATGGAACAATTAAAAAAATACCTCCTATTTTCAACTTCATTACGCCAAATATTATTTTGATGATCATTCCTTCCTTTTAGTAAAGTATCTTCTCAGAGTTTCAAGAAATGTATCTGAATAATATTCGCATTATCATGAATTGTCTTCTGTTAAATTAAACATAGCTTTATTTAAACATCTATAAGATGCATTTATGGAGAAAAAAACCTCTTAATTTTTTCTTTCTTTTTTTATAAAGCAAATGAACTCCTTGATTCTCTAAAGGCTAATCATATTGCTATATTCGGTTATACAGATAATTGGGTTCGAAAAAAAAAGTTATGTTAAGAGCATACTGATGATCACCAACAGAAAAACAGTAGTTTGTACATTCTCATTTTCGTTAAATTTCTTCATCTTCTAATTTTTCTGATCCTGAATTGGCAGTTTAATCTGCATGTTACAATAGCTGAAAAAAACAAGCTCATTAGCAAATTCGCTATAATCATTGTTAGTTTCTTTACAATCATTTTTTGCTGCCGAATTCTCACAGCTGGTATGCATATCTAAGCACCTGAATAATTTTTAGGACCAGTTAAATCTATAGTGATCAATAATGAAAAGAATTTTGATAACGAGGTTAATCCAATTAGTGCTATCGAAAATAATTGTCCTTAATAAATAAGACTGAATGTTACTCTTCTCGAGAGCTATTATTTCTAAACTTATTAAATACAAAAATACAACAATAAAGAGCAAGACATTTTCAACATAATCATCTTATTTGTATTGGACTCTTCAGCTTTCATATTAAAATTAAGTACGAGAATAAAACTTAATCTCACGGATTCTTAAGCAAATCACTTTAGAAATCAATAATTAAAGCACAAACGTATATATGTAAACAAATTCTAAAGGTACATTAAATAAATGGATATATATAATCCTTTATTTAATGCGTTTAATTAGATTTTCAATACCTTATCTTTTTGAAGATCTCAATAAGTAGAAAAAGTTTGTCTCATTTTGTATATTTTAATCTACTTTTATTTTCAAATGTAATAGAAATTATATAAATAACATTGATGAAAGATTCATACCACCATAATCAAGTTTCCAAATCCTAGACGTGATCTTTAAATAATTATTTTTATAGTTTCTTTTTTAAACTTGGCATGATGGTTCAATATGCAATGTTACTTTGCTTCCCATTTTCGTACTTTGATTATAGTTTTATATCTTCAAATATCAGTAAAAAATTATATTGTTTCAAGTTTTAAAAAAGTTACATTACTCTGAAATTGTTTTAAAAATCATTACTTTGCGAGAAAACGTGATCTAGTAATATTTATAGGCCATGATAATAATACGATGAAAACAGTGCCTATAAGAAGAAAGAAAGACCTGTTTTAATGCAGTATCCTATTACCTAAAACCTAAGTGCTATTCGAAAATTATCTTCAAAAATAATTTTTCTTAACTACTGATAATATAAGTATTTAGATGTATTACATAAACATGGCCTTCGTACTTGAATTTCTGTTCCTTGATCAGTCTGCTTCTTCAGCTAGTTCATTTGATAGCATTGATAATGCATCGTATTTATGACAGCGAAATATATGTTTTACTTTTTCTTGTTTATATAAAAATATATATGCAAAAATAAGTAGTATTAAATTATATATGTAAACATAAGTATCAGTGGGATTTTTTACTGATACTACAAAGGACATACAGCTTATATAATTTTTTAGTATGAGTTAAAATATTTTGAGCAGATAATAATTGATATATTAATCCTTCATTACACGAGTCATAATTACCTCTGAAATGTACTAGGCTTTACACTATAATTACACTTATTACACTTAAAAGATAAATGAAGTAAATACACTTGAAATTTAAAATTACCTTTTCAACTGTTTATATATTTATAGAAAGAAATATAATGTTAAATCATTTTTATCGCTTTTAATAATAAGAAAGAAGCTCCTGTAAGAATTAATTAAATGTATAAATATTATATAATTTATTGCATAAACAATGATATGTTTAATAGGACATAGGACATAAATATAAATCATTAATGTGCTGCAATCATAAGTTAAAAGAGATATCAATGTTATTAATATAGATATCTTTATTTTTCGAGTAAAATATTAATTATTGGAATATCAAACAAAATTAATTAGAAATGATAATTTACTATTTCAAATATTTAGAATAGCTGGGAATATGAAATTCAATAATTACATTTTCTAATTAAATTTATCTCTCTTTCCGACATAATTATTAACATCCTAAGAACTTAAGTTATAGAATCACTTAATTGTAGTAGACATTTAGCTGTAAATTTTCTTTTTTTTCTCCTTTTATTGATTTATTGTTTTATTTGTAATTGAAAGATTCTATTTTTTTTTTAAATTCTCTTTCATCCTCAAAGATTTTAAATTTATATAGAAGACTGAAAATCTTACATTTCAAGCTTTTCTACTAATGCATAAATGATGATACATTTAATAGAGCTTATAAATCATTAGTTTTCATCAATCGTAAACAATGAAAAACTAATATTTTTAATATGGCTATTAATAATTCACTCACAAAATATTAATTTTGGAAGTTCAAACAATGCTAATTAGAAAGAAAGAGAATTACTATTCAAAATATCTAAAATAGCATGGAATCCAAATTCCATAATTCCATTAATTAGTTTTTGCTGATTAAATTTATTTCTTTACCGACATAATTAATAACTTATTAATGCTCAAAGAGCTTCAGTTATATATTCACTCAATTGTAGTGGAAATTTAGCTGTAATGTTTTTTTTTATTTTCCCTTTCATCGAATATTTTTCCCGTAAATAGTATTGTTTTATTTGCCACAGAAAGATTCTGTTTAAAAATTTTATCCATTATCCTTTAAACCTTTACATTTATCTGAAGAATACAACACGTAACAGGAACAATATCTTTTCCCTTATAGATCACTAGAACTAGTTTTCTTTCATTAATGAACGAACAAGGAAAAGAGAATTACGGAGAAACAATTCTATAATTTCTTAGGGCATTCATAAAGAAAAATCCTGTTCGAACAAAAATACTTTTACACCCAAAACAAGGATGAGGCTCATTAGTCCTTTGCAGCCGGCGCAGCTGCTGGAAATGCGAAAACAAGTTATTTTGACCTGTTTTGTTCCTGAATTAGTACATAAAAAATTATCATTTCTTGCAAAATCACCGTTGCTTGGGGCAAGTTCTATCGGAGTATCAATAACGACGGTTATAAAAGTAAGAAAATAAAAGATCTTATGGGACCTGCTTTACAAGGGGATTTTACATTTTTAGAGAGTGGAAAGGATAATGAGGCTTAATAAGTGTAAAACTGATTTCGTGTTTGTTACTTTATTGCTCTAATAGATATTTGGCCTCTTCCTGGCTTGTATATTTCTTTGAATTTCTTTTCTTTACACAAGTTCGACATATAAAGGAGCACATTTTCTCTTCTCTTTTAGGTTTTATCAGTTTAGCCCTGATCTTGTTAAAGAGAAGATATTATGCACTTATTTTAAAAAATAGAGTGGATTTGCAAATGGATTGAAATACATTTTTTTTTCTTTTGCTAAGAAATGTTTTTAAGACATACTCGTGTGTTTATTACAAGCAAGTTAAATGACGTTAGTTGAGAATATGATATGAATCTTATAGTTGAGTATAAGTAAAATATATAGTATAAACAGTCACATTTTTGAAGCCTTGTGGTGTTGCTTAGCCATTTAGCAGAGATTCAAGTTTCAATCCTCGGGCTGGGCAAGGTTGAATCAGCCTTTAACTCTTAAGTGGGTAGACAAATTGAGGACCACGCATGCTTGGGAACTAACCACTAGGAGTTCCACGTAACATTGACCACCTAACCGGTACATCTGCTTCGTACTACAGGGCCCTTCGTCTCAAAAACGGAGATTAGCACTGTGGCACTGTGGGCCATGGTTCCCAAGTTATGATATAGCGCCGAGGAGAGAGTTACATTTTCAGACTATTTGAAGTAATATAAAAAATAAAATTGACTGCCCTATTTGTTAATATATTGATATTTCATCCCTATGCTTATCTTTCATTCCTGATGTATTAAATAGATTTATACTTGTTAAATTCATGTTTTGGGAACGCCGGACATAAAAATGTCGTATATATGATAGATTCTGTTTCTATGGAAGTAAAATATATTCCATAAATGTGAATGTCACCTATGTATTCCTATTAATTAGACCAGAGATATATACCCGTGCATTTAAGAGTAAAAGTTTTAAAAACAATCAATGAGTTCAAAATACATCATGGCATTCTACTTCTGTCCTAGTTGAAACTTAACATTAAAATGTTCAGTAATAAATTGAAATTACTATTAAAATTATAAAATCGTATTTCGGAACAAGCCGGACATAAAAATTTCGTATATATGATAATTTCTGTTTCTATAGCAGTAATATGTATTCCATAAAAGTGAATCATACCTATGTATTCCAAGTCATTAGATTAGAGACCTGTGCATTTAAGAGTAAAAGTGTTAAAACAATCAATGAGTTCAAAATACATCATGGCGTTCTACTTCGGTCCTATTTGACACTTAATATTAAAATGTTCAGCAACAAAATGGAGTTACTGTCAAAATGATAATAGAATAACATGATCTCATTAACAACCTACAATAATAAAACAACGCATCAGATACTAAACAATACCAAAGCAAGCGAGCAGCAACAATATAGGTGAATACAACTTATTTATTTCCTCAACATTCGTCATGTATTACATTTTAATTAGAAGAGGTATTAATACATAGATATATGAGCAATATGTCTTGCTCAATATGGAAGAGATCAACACCTTCATTATTGACTTTTAGACTAGCAGTCTAAGCGTTATGTAGAAAAAATAAGATTACATATTTTTTTTTAATTTAATGGTGCCTGACGCTCCTAGATATTCATCTTCTTACTCATTTATTTTTTTTCAAATAGTGTAAAAGCGTTACTGGTTACATGTAATTCTAAAATATTCAGCTAGACATTCAATTGTTAAAGAGTTTGATTGTAAGAGCGAAGATATTTACCATTTGGTCAAATATTTAAGAATCATTACATCAATTTTAATCTTTCAATTATGTAAAAATACAAACACACGTGTGTGTGAGGAGGGTAAAAAATTAAAATAAATATATACACATTTATTTTAGTGATAAAATATACGTTTAATTTCTACCTAAATTCAAATATCGTTTAAAAGAATTTAAAGTTATTCTTGATGATCTTGAAATGTGGTACAAAATAAACTAATTAAATGCATTTATTTTTATGGTAATTCTTTTTACAAGTAATTAATATTTTAAGTGCAATGTCCTCATAAATTATTTAATTAATCTTCAAATCGTAAAGTTTAAATATTTTTTTCCAATTATTTGTATAGATATGTAAGATAATATCCTTAATTTCCGCAATATGTAGAGAGTAATTTTTATTAATAAGGTACCATAACAATTATTTTTGGCTTAAAAACCACCCTACAGCAAAGTATGTTATCCAGTAATTACAATTTAAAAATATTTTTACATCCAATTATTTTCGGATTTGAGGTTTTATTTATACTGTTCATTTGACGTGCAACGGGAGATAATATTTTTCTGTTAAACCCTTAGGCAAATATCACTTCTTTTTTATCATAATCGCTCTTTTAACATGATTGCTAAATAATTCGTAGCAGAACGAAGT
Source organism: Pardosa pseudoannulata (assembly GCA_032207245.1). Taxonomy (NCBI): domain Eukaryota; kingdom Metazoa; phylum Arthropoda; class Arachnida; order Araneae; family Lycosidae; genus Pardosa; species Pardosa pseudoannulata. Next base: position 41,417,265 of record CM063502.1, on the reverse strand, counting down.
TAGCTATCACTTGGGTAAAATAGGATTAAAAAAAGAACGTAGAATCTTGGCAAGGACAAAATGTATTACGTCAACAAAAGAAAGAAAGAAATCCAAGATATGGTTCATTGATTTCACAGATGCTGTTTCCAAGCAAATAGACGGGAAGAAAAATTTTATTTCCTTCTTTTCTTAACTTACATTCAGCATGTATCAATTGCTGTACATTTTGCTTCATAATGTCAAAACAATGTTTCTGTTCTTAGGAAAGCCGTGGAACGGTATTATTATTTTAGTTAAACAAAAAGGACGCCTAGATGTGTCAGTGAAAGTGGAATATTCATTTGAATTTAAATTGTAATGTGGGAAATCTCATATTAGGGAAATCCGTAATTAAAGATTATGATTAACTATTGCTTTATTATTAATTAACCAAATTTATGGTCAAACTTGATTGTAATATTACAAAGAAGAAAAAAATTACAGAACATTTAAAACTACGATAGGTAAAATTTGTGGTATTAAATAAAAATAGAAATATAATTTTTATATTACAAACTGATGCGTAATTCGTTTTATGCATGCCACGAATTTATTTTTTGCCGACCTAAAACTTTCTATATAGGGTATTCAAACCTTTCTTCATCTGGTACTTGCTCGATCGGATAAAGTTGCTTATGTTCAACGCAAAATGTTTAAGAGAAAGTTTCGTAACCAGTGAAATATATTGAATGAACTAATCGGCTACACTTCTTTTAATATATGTAACGTATATTCTCTAGGTAAAATGTATGGCATTAAATAGTAATATAAATAGAATTTTTATTTTAAAAACTAATGGGGAATTGGTTTTATGCATGCTATGAATTCATTTTCTGCTGACCTAAAACTTTCTATATAAGGTATTCAAATATTTCTTTATATGCTACTAGCTCAAATCGGATAAAACTGCTTATGTTCAGCACAAAATGTTTAAGGGAAAGTTTCGGAACCAGGAAAATCTATTGAATGAACCAATCGGCTACACTTCTTTTAATATATGTATCGTATATTCTCTAGGTGAAATGTGTGCAATAAATAGTAACATAAATAGAATTTTTATTTTAAAAACTGATACGGAATTGGTTTTATGCATGCCACGAATTCATTTTTTGCTGACCTAAAACTTTCTATATAATGTATTCAAACCTTTCTTTATCTGGTACTTGTTCGATCGGATAAAGCTGCTTATGTTCAGCAAAAAATGTTTAAAAGAAAGTTTTATAACCAGTGAAATCTATTGAATGATCTAATCGGCTACACTTTGTTTATATATGTAACTTATATGCTCTAGGTAAAATATGTGGCATTAAATAAAAATAAAAATAGAATTTTTATATTAAAAACTGATGTGTAATTGGTTTTAAGCATGAATTCATTTTTTGCTGGCCTAAAACTCTATATATGGTATTCAAACCTTTCTTTATATGGTACTTTCTCAAATCGAATAAAGCTGCTTATGTTCAATAGAAAATGTTTAAGAGAAAGTTTCGTAATCAGTGAAATATATTGAATGAACCAAACGGCTACACATTTTTATATGTAACGTATATTCTCTAGATAAAATGTGTGGCATTAAATAGTAATATAAATAGAATTTTTATTTTAAAAACGGATTGGGAATTGGTTTTATGCTTGTCACGATTTCTTTTTTTGCTGACTTAAAACTTTCTATATAGGGTAAACCTTTCTTTATTTGGTACTTGTTCGATTGGATAAACCTGCTTATGTTCAGCACGAAAGAAGTTTGAGAGAAAGTTTCGTAACCAGTTAAATATATTGAAATAACCAATCAGCTATACTTTTGTTTATATATGTAGCGTAAATGTAGGTTCTCTCCAGGATAAAAATTCTCTTAGAAAGTGAGACTTAATGATGAGGTTGGGATCTATACCTTTTGTTGCAGCCTAGATTAAGTGATCTTGGATACCAACTCCTTCGAATAATAAAGTTGTAAGCTTTCAAAAAATAATAAGGACGTTGGTGATGATGATACTTCAGAAGATGATGATATTAATAACGATCATAAAATACTAATAAGGGATAGAATATAAGATAATAACCATTAATGTTATAGCAATAACATAGTAATAATAATAAGAAGAAAAATTCATCAATTAAACTTCTAATATAGGTTCATAAATCTAAAATATTTCCTATTTCACAATTTTCTCAGGATCCACATATTTAGTCAATTTTAAATACAAGTAATTGCTAAAATATTTATATATATAAAACAAACTGGGAATGTCATTTATTAAGGTGAAGAAAAATATAATAATTTAACAGCGTTTGAAAGTAAAAACCATTTTCTCGAGAATAATATATTTTTTCCTATTTTTATACAACTATACGTTTTAAAATATGCCAGAAATAAATTCCTGAATTATGAAAAAAAACAGAGTAGCCAATGCATTAAGAAATAAGGCTCAAGAAATATATTTATTTCAGTCATTTGTGCTAAATCTCCTTCTCTTATGTCTTGCAAACTTTCTGCTACTATTTAATTTTAATTGTTTTTATATTAGGCACAAAGTATATCTATAACCTCTCTTGTCGGGTTCTGGGATTTGTAATACGTTTAGGGAATTTCCGTCTGCGTAAGCTTAAGTGCTAAAAAGATTTTTCAAATGTACAGTAGGGATTTATTAAAAGGAATTCTTAAGACCAGAATTTCAGAGAAAATGTCTAGCTTTAAAATGAATGCTTCGAAAGACTTACATGATATATTTCCTAACCGATAATTATGTTTTCATTGTTATATTTTGGTTTATAAAATATAGATATTTTATACCGCAGATTTAGATGAAATTAAGTATGTTAAATAAAATACTTTAAAATTTATATTTCTATCTTGAGTACTGCTTGTATATAATGTGGACACTCTTTAGTCTTCCATTCTACATCATATTTACAAAAGCATTGTTTTATATAACTACCAGGAAACTAGTTCAAAAGTTTTTTTTAAAATTAAAATAAAATAAAAAGTATTTGTTCTTTCGTGCATATTTTATTTCCCTGTACAAAAATACTACTGCTGGGAAACCATTTGGTTAGATTTCAACGGTATTATCTCTTTTGACCATGCCTGATCCAGTTTTGACTAGTTTAAGCATTATATATGTACGTACTTACAAAAATATTGTAACTTTAAATCTTAAAACATCTATTTTTGTCATACTTGCATCTATTTTACCACATTTCATCATCACGGTTCTAAATAGTATATACTGCATAACTCAAAAATGAGTTGATGGAGAAGGGCGAAATTTTGTATTGAGAACTGTAGTAATATATTTGCGCCCTAACGTTTTTCTTCCAATTTTTATTATTTAAATACTGCAATATGTAATATAATATTATTCTCTAATATTACAATATAACATATATTCATGCTGACGGGCATAAATGAAAAGCGTTAGGCCATTTAATGTTACAATTTTATATTTAGAACTATAGTGAGAACTTGTTTTGCCTTAATATTTTTATAACATTTTAACTATTTAAATAATACAATATGTAATATTGTAATATTACTGTTAATGTTGACGGGCGTAACTGAAAAGCGTTTAGACATGGAACGTTGAAATTTTGTAATTATGACAGCTGCAGTGTGTATTTGAGTACCTACATTTTCAATATCTCAATCTGCAATGTGCATATCAAAATTCTGAAAACAACAAACAATGAAACTGTAAAAGTTCGACGTTCGATGTTTGTACTTGACCTCTACTTAATTGTTTAGAAAATATATAGTACTCATTAGTGAATACAATTCTACTCCGATGAATTAATTATGTTGAAAATTTTAATGTAGTAAAAGCTAATATTTATATTTTGATGTTATTTATGCTAATATTTCAGAATTTGTGCAACAATCCTCTGTATGAAAGAACTGGAGTATTAAATTTCACATTAAAATAAAATAAGTTTAAACGATGTGCAGTAAAAAAAAGTATAATTAAAGGAGTACAAGGACGGTATGGGATATCCACATAAATTTTATTTTCTTTAATAAGATTTTACGAGATAAATTGTCTGGAAAGAAATATTTACTGTAATTACTACTCGTAATTTTAAGAGAAAAATTGTTATACAAAATAGTGCATTATGCACTACTGAGTAAAAATGATCTCGTGTTTAAAATGTCAATTTACCTCTCTCCTTGCTTTTACTTTTGAATTTTGTAGACAAGTACCAATTAATTTATGAATTCTGCACTACGCAAATAGTTCTTTCCATTCTAGTATAAACCATACTAAATTTTGACATTTTTATCTTAACACTTTAGTTTTTTAATAGGAGGTGGAATGCATAAGGAGTTAAATTTAATTTAATCGCAGGTTTAAAACGTCAAAATCTGAGATATAACAAAACTAATTGCTAAACCAACACTAAGAAACATCGTTTATATTAGTGACTTATGATTTACTAATAAGATTGATTTTTCCCCCTAAGTATTCTTATTTTAAAAAAAGTAGATTGAAAAATATGCATTCATTTAACACATTTATAAATATTTTTATGAGTTTCAAAGTATGACAAATCCCAACAAAAAGGGTGAAAAAAAACTAACAGTTGAGAGCAGAAATTCTGAACAACATAAACACATAAATGAGAATGGTTGCCATATTTGATATCATTAGATTATAAACACACACACACATATGTATATATTTATAAATACATATTTCAGCATACGACTAACATACGACTCATAATTACAAATTAATGATGAACTATTTACTTTTACGAGAAAGAAAAATATTTCTTCAGAGGTATGAAAATTTTTCAAGCTCTTGAGAATTTCGTTTCGCTATTTAAAATTTTTTAACAAATAACAATCACCAATATGATTGAGCTGTATTTAAAATTGATATATAATATAAACGTATGCTTCAAAAACATAAATATTTATTCTAATATTAGTTTACTATATTAGTCTAGATATTTTAATACATTTTCCTCTTTATATTACCTCTTTTCTTTTTTGTGTAATATGCATCTTAATATTTTTAGGAAGTAAGAAAATTTGGTTTCATGACCTTGTGTGAATTGACAGATTTAATTCAGAAATTATTTTTCTAGACCGGAATATTAAAATATTTCTGTTTAAACAAGGGAACTAAATAGACTCTAATTATATTTTCTAACATAGTTTCTTTCTTGTTACGACTCGTTCTTTAATAACACGCAGGATGGTAATTTTCGATTATTTTTATAAAAAAACATATAATTTCTATGCATGATTTTGGTTAATTTCATATTTCTTTTGTCTCAATGTGAAAAAGAAAACTGTGATGACACTGATTTGCTCGAGAGTTTTCATCTTAAGAAGTACGTTTACATAATGTATTATTAAGAATCCATTGCAAAGTAGAAATACTCTGCAATCAATCTACTGAAATATACACGGTGATAAATTTGTATGATTTTCTATAGTACATAGGTGCATTTAAATCGTAAATAGTGCCTATAAATTAATTAAAAGTTTCAACAAATTTTTAAATTGTCAGAAGAATGTAATGTATAAATTTGTGAACGAGTGAAATTTTCTCATCCCATAATAAATATTCAACGCAAGCCTGGAATTCTTAAACACTAATTTTCTTTTAAGTGTCAATTGTAATGGAATTCTATAAAAAATGCCTTTACAGCAATGTAAAAATGGTTTCTTTAAGCCATCTTTTAGACTGATCATTGTTTATAAATAATATGAATTTAGAACATAGTTCTCAACTTGCACGTGGATATTTATTAAAAATCTTAAAGGAACTTCCTTGGCTTACTTTAGATTAGCTTTCGTTTTTTACAAATCTATTCTATAACGAAAAACAAATGTTTGTTAGCAGAAAAACAGACATTTTTATTTATTAATTCTTTAGAATTTAGATAGCACATTCTCAGCTAAGGTGGAGCAATGCTAAACAGCTTATTTTAAGAGGATTAATTCCATATAATCCAGATAATTACCAAATTTTACACTCTTTTAATCTTAAACACTCGTCAGAAAAAATCCGTTTTTGTGTGATAGAAAAATCTTTAAATAATGTTTTCATGATGTGGTCTTTTTAAAATTATTATATGCCTTACTATAAAAAGAAAAAAATACCAGACTCTTCTTCGTGATAAAGGAAGAATTAGCATTTTAATGGGCCACAGAATAAGTTAATGTTGCGAGAAAGAAATAATGAGGCGTGAATGCTTATTTAAAGCATTTTTTGTTCCATCATTTTTTAAAGTAACTTAAACAAGATACTCAAGTATATGTCTGTTGGATATTCAACTATGTTTTTTTCATTAAAAGGAATTTAAAGCAATAATTCTAAACTTATTATCGGGAGTCAAAAGTCCACTCTATGGAAAAAATGGATTTAATTATGACTACTTGTAATTAATGAGTAAAGAATTCCCATGCGCTAAACTAATGGGCGCTAAGGTTCTTATCTATTTTAGTTAAACCTGGGAAATGTGTTCTTAATATACATTGCATAAAATTAAAGTTTGGAATAAAACAGAAAATAACTCAGTGTTAAAATTCATTCTAGCTGTTTTAGTTATATAAAGATATACCCCGAGACATTTATTATAGTGTTCATCAAACGCATCATTAAGTGTAACTCATTTTGTAAATTTATCAAAAAAAAGTTTAAGATCAGTACTCAGCAGCCAATTGAGAAACATAATCTTTAATGCCATCATTTTATTTCATTTATAAAAAATAATATTTTAAAATAGTCCTATATTCTTAAAATAATTTCTCTCTTTATATTTTAATAGCTTCACAGAAGACATATTTACGTCGAATACTTTTCATAAGTTTACACTTTTAAAAAATTATTTCCTGTATTTAATATAATCGGAACATGAACAGTTTAAATATAACGAGAAAAAGACATTGATTATTATCATATATCATATCAAGCGATAAATTTGATTATGACTACATTTTTCAATGTTCCTAAAGCCAAAAGTCATACGGGTGAAGGTATTTGGATTGGGGTCTCTCCATATTAGGAAAATCGAGGTTGATGACTTGTTCTTCTGTAAAGTGGTTTTTGAGAACGTTCTTAACAGTTAGACTAATTAGTGGAGGGACTCCAACTTGTCTTTTGGATTTGGTAATATTTGGAACATCTAGTCAGTTGCAATTAACAATGAACCGTTTTGTGCTTCGGTTGCTCAGTCGGCAAAGGCAACGATCTCGTAACTGAGAGTCTGGCGGTTCGGAACCCGAGCCGGCTAAAGGTCCACCGTGTTGTTACAATATCCTCCAAGTTCTCAACTGATACCTCTGAGGGTGGCAGGCCAAGTCTAATGTCTTCTGCTTGGTCCCAGCTTCAAACTTAAGAGGACATACTTGAGCGAAGTCGTTCTTTCACTTTAATGGTGCTCATTAAAACGAAAGGAGCATCCCTTGGCCCTAATACGAGATCATCGAGGCTCAATCGAGCTTGGATTGTCCAAGAGGCATGAGAAGCAACAACAATAGTGAACCAAATCTGATCTGAAAAACATTATTTCAAGTGAATATTTAAGAATTCCATTCGGGAGTGATCTAAGACACACTGCGGTCAACTGCAGAGCATGCTATCTCACGATTTCAAATGGTAATTAAAAATAATGCCTGCCATTATAGTTGAAGTTGTTTTGTTCTAATAAATCTTTTTACCTAGTGCAAATGTCTGCTAAATATGTTCTTCATTAAATTGCCCTTTGTTGGTGAAATTCTGAGCTAACTTTCATTATTCTCTCCAACAAGTTTCCATCCTTTCATAATTTACATACATCCCTTCATAACTCACTCGCTCTCTTTATCCCATCTCTCTCTCTCTTTCACTCACTCTCTCTGTCTCTCTCTGTCTCTTTCTCGCTCTCTCTCTCTCTCTCTCTCTCTCTCTCTATATATATATATATATATATATATATATATATATATATATATATATATATATCATTTTTAGTTCTATTCTTTACACTAGACTTCTTTGACGAGTTTCTAAGTTCAATTTAATAAGCTTATATTAGTAATTCTACTGTAAAATTCATTTAAATCTAAAACAAATTAAGTTACGACCATATTTTTGATATCTCGCAAACTATTGCATAGTACACTCACTATTTCTTGTTTGGACTACCACGAGGGATGAAAAGAATATATTTTATTTTATTATTTTTTATATTTTATATTTCATTGGCTTACTCAGATGCGTTCACTGGTAACCTTTATAAAAAATTTAAAATACTTATCTTTCTTTGATTCAATATTTAATTCAATATCCAATTTTTAATTCAATATTTGATTCCATATTCAATCTTTAATTCAATATAAAAATAAATTTAGACACTTAAAGTACAAATGACTTAAGGTTTTAATAAATTAAAATCCTGCTGTCTATAATGGGTTTTATAAAATTTAAGATTTTCATTGTGATAAAAATATTTATCTCATAGAGTCCTCGTCTTTTTTAATTATATATTATAGATTTACTTACACGAGTTTGCTGTTATCCGTTTCGAGGAAATGACATCTTATTTCTAAATTTAATAGATTTTCCACATGGCTATAGAAAATCCAAATTTATGTTTAGTAAAGCAATATCGTGCAATCTACTAATTTTTTTAAAATAATAATATTTTAGATTTGTATTTTGTTAAAGAATATTTAGAATTTTGTTTTAATGTATGCCTTCATATTTTTATTACCAACCTGATTTTATTAACGTTTCTGACTGTTAGTGACTGTTAGTCTTACGAAAGGATGCATATCTTACTTTAGTAGATATATTCATATGATTAAATATAAGTCAAAATCAGTTTTATGAATCAGCTTGAAATGTTCCACAAAACCTTTCAAACTTTTAAAAAATTAGATTTACGGTTTTATTCAATGAAATTTATATTTATGGATTTTTTCTACTTATGTTATTGGTCATTGAATAACCCACTGGATTCATGTATGAAAATAAGTCACATTTTTAAAAATTTCATTTGGATATTCTACGTGACCAAGCAGATGTCTAATTTAGTTCATATAAAGTACTATTTACATTCAATAAAATTTTGAAATGAATAATAATTTAAATTCGTTGTTTATTGAAATAATATCATGTTTAGAATTTGTTTTTACATTTATCTACGAGTGAACATAATCATACTCCCCTGGTATGTCTGATATGATTTAAAGTAAGTAGCACATTTTATTTTAATATAATCGGATATATAAAATATATTGAAATATTGAATATGAATTATTGAAATTTTTATAAAATCCATCTCATTTACTGCATGGTATTACTTTGCTGAACACTACACTTGTCTGATTAAAAATAAATTTATAGAATTTTTACAGTATTATTATTAATCATTAGTTGAATTTTTTATAATTACTAATATTCTAGAGTATAAAAATTACGTATTTTTAAACTTTCCCTTAAATAGGTAACTTGAAATTCACCTTTTAATATATTATAATAATCGTTTTGTTCTCTTTAATTTAAAGAAATTTAAAATGAATTGATATTTTTGTGTACATCTTTGCCCATTTAAAAATAGAGCCTTTTATCATTGTAGAATGAATCTATACTGAAATTTATACATTTATGATATACAGTTCAAGTCATTCTTGCAAATTTTTTACAAATATCTATTTAAAGTAAAGGGGATAGGATTAAGTCTTTCTGCCAGTTTATAGAAAAATATGAAAGTGAGCCAAGGTTAAGACACAAAATTAAGTAAAAATTAATAGCAACCAGCTGTTACACAACCACATACAATCTATTTCAGTTCCTGAGCAAGTAAGTATTAATTACTACTAAGGTACAATTAAGTTTGGTATTGTTCTGCCTCGAACGGAAAATAACTTTGCTAATATTAGACACATACGGATAGATATAGAACTAAATGTAAATTTGCCGGAAAATACAGAGAGGAAGCAAAGTTGGCAATAACAAACCTCAAGATTTACGGCAAATGCAATAAGAAATAAAAACAAAACAATTTTTATTTTCCTCTATAAATTCAGAATAGATATGAAAATTTAAAAAATGTACTTAAAATTATACATAAATTGTACTTAAATTTAAATTTTAAATATGCACAGTGTTTGATAAATTGTTTATATCAAAACAAAAATGTATCAATATTCAGAAAATTATTTATCTCCTTTTAAAATTGGTTTATTATTAAAAGAGAATTTTATTATTTTAGCTAGTTATAGTTCTAATACATTCTTTACTTTAAGATTGCGATAAAATTGTTTTTGTAAGCGATAAGCACTATTTTTTCGTCACTATTATTTTCTGTATTAATCCCTTTTTCTGACTAAAATATCAATTGGAATATTATATTTAATCAGCGATTTAATATGAATTCTAATGCTAATTAATTGCAAAAATTTCTTTTTAAACATAAGCTTTCACAATATTTGTATAGTTTGGAAAATGTACTGTTTATAATTGAAAGTATATTAGTAATTTGCGTCTGCTTCATGTAACTTTCTAAGACTATATTATATTGGATGATACCTTTGTTGTCCTCTGCATGATGAATCAATCTTTACCTTTTTAAATGGGTAAATATCTTACCTTTATAATACTTATGTTTGTTAATTTCTTCAAATGCAGTAGAAACTATTCTGGTTTCAAAAAGTCCAATAAAATTCTAACATTTGTTGCTAAAATATATATTTACGGTAACAGCTTCGAAGTACATAAAAAGTATACTCTTGCAATTATAGTATTTGTTTCCTTTTTTTATAATATTTTGATATTTTAGAAAAATTAACTGACATTTTCCATGCTAAAATAGTACGGATATAGATGAACTATAGGAATAACGTGAATTTTCTGTACAACACTGCCTACTTTAGGTCATTAATCTATTGTCTGAAATCAGTGTTATTCGATTTAAAATACGAAAATCATACAAGTTCATACAAATTTAAATGTCACTTTCTATAAATCTTAATTTACGTTGCAAGTGAAAAATTTACTTGTTCTTTGTAAATTTGAGTATTTTTCCGTTTGATTTAAAATATCATGGCAGTATATTGAAAGACTTAAAGATATTTCATGGTGTTTTGAATTAAGAATCCGTGAAATGAATCTTTATAGATATTTTAATGAGTATTTGCAACTCCATAAGATTATTTATATTTATTTTTAGCACCAAGATAAGATATTTTAGTTTCATGGCTATTTAAATGGTTTGTTTCTTAATATAGCCACATTATATTTCTTCTCAGTCTAAATGAAGAACTTTTTTTGATGAGCTGAAGGTTGTGTATGATCGATAAGTTGAAATGAATTTACTAATTGATGCTAGTCTCTGTTTAATTTTAATTTGAACAATTTTCATACCACTGTAAAATGTCGTCATATATTTTATTCATAGGACTTTTACTCATCAATATATGTTATGCAGGAGAACACAGACTTGTCAAATGCATGATTGATGAAGGATAGGCGTCGGGAAGGCCTTAATAAATTGATTACTGTTATATCAAAACCACAATGAACTACGAGTAAAACTTGTCAAATTCTAGATGAATGGGGTACTAAATTTTTCTGAGACTTTGATAAAGAGAACTTAGAGTAATGACAAGTTTTGCGAAAAGGAATTAAAACAGCTACTAAGAAAGAGTATTCAGAAGTCTCTGAACAGATTTCATTCCATCTCAAAAAGAAGACAGACGTCTCTACCATGTTCAGAATTAGCATCGTTATCTTTTCAAAAGATATCTGGAAAAGTAAACCATTATAGTAGTCATAAAAAAATCATCGCTCAAGATACTTGGACATCTAATTGTCATAAATCTTTACTATACATGCGTTATAGAAGTTTTTATTTTAGAGATTGATCATATGAATTTTAATGTATTAGCTAATTTTTATCTTTTTCTAATAGTTTAATTGAAATCTACTTAATTGTTAAATACTTGGTGGTTAAGAAAATCTAATAAAAATATTTTAAGCTTTGAGTTCCAAATGTTTGTTTCTTCATGTTAAAAGAAAATTCTTCTTAATGTAGACAATTTTAATTGAATAGGGTATATTAAGAAGTTATTACTTTGACATGTTTACTTCAATCTACAAGAAAATTTTTACAGTAGTTTACATAAAGTCTTTTTTAAAAAAATAATTATTTGCAGTTTTATATGACTATAACTGTTGACAAATACTTGATAAATCATTGAAATATGTTTCATAATTCTAGTAAAAGGTAAACTTAAATATCAATAGAGTTAATAAAATTATCTTCTATGAAATGTTTTAGATTATTTAATTTGGTATATTTCATAATTCCTCGAATAATAAAAAAAAGTTTTATTTTCTAAAATCAGAACTGTAGGAATACACCGAAACCGTTGTTCAATCGCAGTAAAATTGAAAAAACAGATTGAAACTGTGACTATACAGATCTTTTATATGTATTTATATTTTACTGCATTACAATTGCATTTCAGTAACATATGGAATTTTTCGCAAAATAACCTATAGTGTCTTTAATATTGCTCTATTTTAGAAATGTAGTTGGCACGTGTTCTGAGAATATTAGTAATATCGTGTATGTTATAATTAGAAAGAATAAATGCACCGTGACATCAAAATAGCATTAGATTATCTGCGACTCAAATACCATAAATATTCAGTAGTAAGAATATACGGCCGAAACAGTGCAAGCGAAATAGAAGTCAGATTGCCCGTACGCCGTACGGGCAAATCAGTAAAGGCCCGAAAGCTGTGCCCGTACGACGTACGGGCTAAACAGGGAATGGTACAGCTAGTTGATTACAATTATGTAATTTCATTTTCCTTGAGATGATGGTAGTAAATAGGAAAATATATTATGAAAGTATATTTAAGTATAGAATCAAAAAAAAATTTGGCAAGTGTAAAATTATATTACAAATTTTAATAATATTGTTCATATAAATTAAAAACAAAGTAAAATGAAATATTTCAAATGAAATATTTCAAATACCATAAATATTCCGTAGTAAAAATGCACAGAGTTATAACTATTACTTTACTTTTGAACCACTTCTCGTCAAAAGGAAAAAAATGCGTCTAAATTAAATGTAATTCGAGAGAAAGGTATATCGTCTTTTTTTAGATATTGTAGAATTACAAAACCTAACAGCGTGCCTCACTAACTGACAAACATAATTACTCAAACCTTTACTTAAACTACATCGTTTAAAAATCCTAAATATATATATTTCAGTCAAAACAAAAAGTTAGTCTCACATATCCTTACCTTCAGATGTTAGTTATTTAACCCCTTCCCTGTTTTGCCCGTACGCCGTACGGGCACAGCTTTCGGGCCTTTACTGATTTGCCCGTACGGCGTACGGGCAATTTCATTTCTATTTCGCTTGCACTGTTTTGGCCGTTCTTTTTCCAATTTTAGTAACAAATTGTCCAGTAAATGATAGTTTGCAATTTATTGTATTTTCTACTCTGATTTGTTCAAAATCGCGGGTTTTTGTATTAGAAGACGAATTGTTATCTTTCAGTGTCTAGCTTTCTGGTTATATTTTCCTAACCGCCTGATAATTTTATTGATGTAAGAGTTGAATAACATATTTTTATATTTGAATAATGGATAATTCAGAGCGTATGGAGCTAATTTCTTCTGATTCGAACTGTGACTCGGAATCAGAAACTGAATTATCTGTAAATGATAGTAGCGAAAGTTTACTAGATAACCTGGTAAGTAGTGACTCTGATAGTAGTACAGATGAAATCAGTCAAGCAAGCCATTTTTTAAAAATTAATTGTGATAATTCTTCGTATCCGCCTCCTAGATTTGCTTTCACTGGAATTCCAAAAATTAACTTGGATATCTACAAGACTAAAGGTAAACTTCAGCTCTATGAGGCTTTCATTGAAAGAAAAAAAGTTCTAAGAAATGCTTAAAAATATTAGAAATGTTAATTTTAATAACATATCTTTACTTAAAAATGTAAAATGAACAAAAAATGTAATTAAAAAAATGTGACATTTTTCGACCGAATTATAGAAAAGAAAAGAAACTGTCAAAGGGTTAAACTATGATTTGTCTGGACATCAATGTATTTCAACCTCTGGTTAGGAAAACTTCATACTAGTTTGTAGTTAAGTTTATTTTCTTTTTTAACTATGGGTAATGAATGTGCTAATTTAAAGGTTTCATTGACAATTGTTATATTCAATGTTTGGGAATTCTAATTCCAATGAAATTAAAAATATATGCTTTTCCCTCATCTACTGTTACTTTTGTATACCATCTCAATCGTCAGCCATGTTTAATATTAATTTTAATTGCTTGCATATAAATCGACAATGAGGAACTACTCAATGAACATCTGTGAGACATTTCAATAACATTTCTAGACATTTGTGAGACATTTGTGACATTTCAATAACATTTCTGATTAATAGGATATATTTTCTACGTCAATAATTTCAATAATCCATTTTAAAGGAATCAGAATTATTAAATGAAAGAATATCACATTTGAAATACACACACACACACACACACACACACACATATATATATATATATATATATATATATATATATATATATATATATATATATATATATATATATATATATATATATATATATATATATATATATATATATATATATATATATATATATATATATATATATATATATATATATATATATATATATATATATATATATATATATATATATATATATATATATATATATATATATATATATATATATATATATATTTATATATATATATATATATATATATATATATATATATATATATGTATATATATATATATATATATATATATCATCCTATTATCTTATCACATATACTTTTAATGTTATAACTACTTTACCCTTCTTACCTCATTTTTAAAAGCACATCTTCTTGCCAATGTTATAGAATTTAAAAGCAATAAAACCATTGGTAATTTTATCCGACCTTCGCAGCTTTCCTAAGTCTATGAAATTTTCTATTTTCTCCTCCTGTGTCACTAGTTCCTTAAATGGAAAAAGAACACACAACATAATAACGTTTATGTGACATTACGTAATATGATGCCCAACAAAGAAGAGACATTACAGTCTTATATTGACTCATAAAAGGAAGAACTCGACAGTCTGCAATTATACTACGAAATTAAATTTTAAATTGGATTTTATTTTGAGGCATCATTAAATCTATGTTCCTGTGCCAGTTTTGGAGAATCTAGAAGTCAAATTATTGATTTATAATCACGAGATTAATAACTACTATATTTGTACTGACCATATCTAGATTTCCAAGAGTTAGTCTGCGAAAGGAATTTTTATTGACAGTGCTTTATGGTACTTTATTAGATATCTGCCCCTGGAACATCAGATCTAAACATGCAGAAAATGAAGACATATTTCTTTAATATTGAGAGTATAAAACAAAAGAAAATATATTTATTTCAGACTTAAATTGAATACTTAGAAACAAAATATAAACTTGAAAGGTTATCTGTCGTATAGAAATTATATATATATATATATATATATATATATATATATATATATATATATATATATATATATATATATATATATAGCTAAATTTATATCTTTAACAATCACATTAAAATCAACTATATTGTGTTTTGATTAAAAAAATTAAAAACATATTTTTGCTTTAATATTTTAGAGGAATTATTAACAAGTAATTTTTGATGTCTAGAACTATGTCAAAAATTTTAGTTACAAATTTTGAAATAACGATAAATTATAGACAAACAAAAGCAAAGTTTAAAGTTTAATGCAATCATTAAAGTAACGCCACACTTCTGAAAATTCTTGACTGAACACATATTATCCAAAGTATCTCGGAAATATATTGTTATATCCTAATAAATTATCTTCTATACAAAGTTTTCGTCGTTCTACCCGATTTATATCTCTAAAAATAATATCACTGATTTCGAAATTCATCTTGACACACATCACCTTGTTAAAAATTTCTGTCTCATAAATCAAGTAATGAACCCTATTAATTCTAGCTTCTCCTCAACAGACTTTCCAACGCTCTTCATTTATCTATTTTGAAAGAACGTGACATTGTACAAGATTCAGAAATTCATATAGAATATGTATCTTGATATTTGCTTGTTTTCTTATACAGTGAGATAATTTGAACTAGTGCATACCTGGAAAATTATATATATATATATATATATATATATATATATATATATATATATATATATATATATATATAGAATATATATAAATATTCTAATAATATTTTAATCATAAACATCAAAGTTGACATGAATAAAATTTCTTTAAATTATATTTTACATAAGAATAGCAATGTATCTCAAAATATTTTACATTTGATAGGGAAAACATATTTCTAGAGATATTCATATTTAAATTCAGTTTACGGAAAAAAGTATTTATATACATGCATAAATATAAATCTATGTTATTCTTTCGAGAAATATAAACACATGTATACATGCCTATATGTGACTGTTATACAATGTTTTACATAAGCGTGTTGCTTGTAAATAAAAATATATTTACTCATCTGATTAAATTATACTTATCCAAAAACCTTAACTTTTAAGTTAGATTTATTTGAATATGTACTTGAATATAAGAAAGAATAATCATCTTCCCTTCTTTACTTCGAATATCTTATTATGACTGTTTTGAAATAAATATATATATCCGCAATTTTCATTAATAACAACGTTTCTTCATTATTTTAAACGAAGAGAATCTATCGTCATTAATTAAATAAGTACATATCAGCACACTACTTTCTGCATTTGATTAAAACATTTAATTTCATTAATTGCATTCACTAATAATATAATCTCTTTAATTTACTTCTTAAAATGAAGATAATTTTCGATACTAAGCTCATGTTTCAACTCTTACATTACCGGAGTTTTAAATTTACAGTTTTAAAACTAAACTCATACAACTTTGAATTCACTAATGGAACTCACTTCACACACACACACACACACACACACACACACACACATATATATATATATATATATATATATATATATATATATATATATATATATATATATATTTTCCAAGTCTAAAAAGAGGGTAGTTGGAAATTACATGAGTTATAATATTTTAAAAAGGGAACTCTTTTATAATAATAAAATAAATGAAAAAGACCCATGCTTGAAAAACTTTTTGGAGTAATCCGGTCAAGCGGAAAGATATTTGACGATTTTGATGATTAAGCTAAACAATATGAGTTAGCGCATGTACATGGATCAATCAACACCTTTCCACTTTTACCTCCGCCACAAACAAATGAAAATGGCTCAAGTTTTGCTTTGAAATGAAACGATGAATTAATAAACTTATTATTATCGAGAAAGACTGTTTTCCATTCGTCTTAACACTGGACCGTGTCATATATATATATATATATATATATATATATATATATATATATATATATATATATATATATATATATATATATATATATATATATGCATATATATAGGTGATTTTTACGTGAATGTTTTTAGGATTTAGATTTTCTTTTGTAAATAAGTAAACATTGTTTATAGAAATCACAATGTTATTCACAATGTTAATCACAATGTTGAATTGTCTTCGGTCAACATACCTTTTCATATTTTCTGAAGACAAAGCATATAAGCATATGCAGGTAAGAGAGTTTGCATCAAAGAAATTATTAATATCACAAAATTTTAAATAAACTAAGTATTAAGCGTCTATAAATGTGTATAAACTATATACTAGAAATACAAATTTAAATTATTTTATAGCATTTTATTTTAACCAACTTTTATATGCTAAATTTGTTAATATATAAGTTTACTTTTAAGTACGAAATCACTTTAAAATTGATTAATTTACTGGCATTTCGTCTCCTGTACAGTAAATACATAAATGATTAATTTAGGACTTTCACGTAAGCAAAAGTGAGGAACATATTTTTCATAATTTATTAGTATTTTATACAAAAATATAGCTAAAATTATAGTGTCCACACTACTCAAAGTATATTATGAAGATCATTTGATAATATAATATTATATGAGATTCATGTCTGATGAAATTTAACAAGCTGTGAACGGCGTGACATCGATTTTTATGACATCACAAATGACGATTTAAAAAGACATGACGCTTTCATGACGTCATGAATCTAACAAAAGTGACGTTGTAGAAATATTAAAATAGTTTAAAGACTACCTACATATTTTAGGCAAAAAATATTCATATTTCATAATTAGTGATTCTATTTCAAGCAGTTAGCGTAATAATTCTAAGAACTTTAACTCTCTGTGGAAATTAACATTCAGTACATTTAAAGGTACAAATAAAAAACACAGTTAAAATAAATAAGTCATTTTTTAATCTGAAATCTTGTGCATTTAATGTTACATCAGTACATAAAAAATAAAACAGTTCATATTAATATCAATCTTTATGATGAAATTAAAACCCAAGTTTCAGTAAAATTATTAATATGGAATATTGACAATCTATTTTCACATTTTTATTAATTTCAGAAATCAGTTCTTCACTACTTTTGTCAGAAATTGTCTTATGACTATCCCTTTAAATGATAAGAAAAACAGTATTAAAATTCAAACCCAAAACAGTGATTGATGATTAAAATTACATTTTGCACTTCACAAGATCCTCGGTAACTTTAGCTGACATTATACATTACTAATGTGAGTGGTAAATTTGTAATTAAATACTTTGAATATTTCTTACAGATTAAGGCTTAGATGCTTAGAAGATTAATCTATTCTAAAATTAAAAATAAAATTTTAAGTTAAGTGAGATTTCAATATATATTCTGTATATTAGATTTATATATATATATATATATATATATATATATATATATATATATATATATATATATATATATATATATATATATATATATATATATATATATATATATATATATATATATATATATATATATATATATATATATATATATATATATATATATATATATATATATATATATATATATATATTATATATATATATATATATATATATATATATATATATATATATATATATATATATATATATATATATATATATATATATATATATATATATATATATATATATATATATATATATATATATATATATATATATATATATATACATATATATGTATATATATATATATATATATATTATATATATATATTATATATTATATATATATATATATATATATATATATATATATATTTATATATATATATATATATATATATTATATATATATTATATATATATATATATATATATATATATATTATATATATATATATATATATATATATATATATATATATATATATATATATATATATATATATATATATATATATATATATATATATATATATATATATATATATATATATATATATATATATATATATATATATATATATATATATATATATATATATATATATATATATATATATATATATATATATATATATATATATATATAATATATATATATATATATATATATATACATATATATATATATATATATATATATATATATATATATATATATATATATATATATATATATATATATATATATATATATATATATATATATATATATATATATATATATATATATAGAGAGAGAGAGAGAGAGAGAGAGAGAGAGAGAGAGAGAGATAGAATAGATACATATACCAGATAAAATAGATAGATATACCAGATGAAAAATAGTCCGTTAACTCCACGAAGTTTAGAAATTAATAATAATAATGATAAAGATGTGTAGTTTGCAAGAGAGGAAGGAAAATATAAAGAATAATAGAAGCAAAAAAAGTCAACGGTAGAGGGCGCTGATGACTCTAATCCAAATGAACCAGACCGCTCTGTGTTGTCTTCCGTAATTTGAGCAATAACAAGTGTTCAGCATGACAACTAGCACATTTCACGATATTAATAAGACAACTTGTAACACCCGTTACAAGAGCATGCAACATGTCGGAATGAAGAACAGAAATTTATCTCGCGATAGAATCTTTAAGTTCGGCTAAATATTGACGAGGATTAACGGTAACAAGTGATTTTAAATATCCCGACAGCCAGAAATAGACTGGAGTGTGATCAGGCGATTGCGGAAACGGTGCGATCTTGCAAACAGGGGCTGATCGCTCTGTCTTGACCACAGATTGTCAACAGGAATCTTTTCACTGTATTGGTGCCCTGTGTTGTTAAGCAATAATGCATAATGGTGGTAACAGACAACACACCACTTTGATTTATTAAGGACACGACTTTGTCGAGCAAAAGAGTGAGATAACGCTCGCCGATCACTGTGCATAATTTTACAGCCAGATCCGAATTGCAGAACAGCCTGTATATTATATATACGTATATAGTACTATATGTTTCTATACAATAATTTCATTTTTAAAATCCATCTTCATGATATTTTTATATTTGTGACATTCTTTTGAAACCTAACTTGTGTCAGGAAAAAAAAAAAATTTATGTTACACCTGACTGATCACTAATTCATAAGGATCCCAGAGAAGGTGTGTAATAAAGAAAATCCTAGAAATACGTGAAAGGGAAATTAAGCTTTCGATAGTACTAGACATTTGGGTCGTCAGTAAATACTAAAACATTATACTTGCTTAATTTCTTTTGTAATTTGTCTCCAAGTTAGCTCTAATGTATTTGTTCACACTACTAAGAATGCAACCAGAATTGGCAGTAATGTTCATTCTTATCTATATGTTATCAAAATTTCATAAACACTATTTTTGAATAATATAATTTTTAAATTACAATTTTCAATATATAAATTATATTTTACCCTTCAAGTATTTTCTGCAAATGTTCAATTATTTACTGTAAATAAGATGTGGACACTAATTAAAAAACAAAAGGCTGCAGATTCAACACTATATATATATCATAAAATGTTTTTTTTTTAATTATTGTACTTTAAAACTGATAAATTTTTATATCGTAAAATTTAGGAAGAAGAACCAGAAACAGGAAAATGGAAACAGAATTTTCCGTTTACCTGAAATATGCCTGATATATGAAACTAGGGATAGAAACAAACTGTTTATGAAAATTAATTTATGAAGTTGCAATTTTTATTAATACAGCTAGTTGATTACAATTATGTAATTTCATTTTCCTTGAGATGATGGCAGTAAATAGTAAAATATATTATGAAAGTATATTTAAGTAGTATTAAAACAAATCTGGCAAATGTAAAATTATATTACAAATTTTAATAATGTTGTTCATATAGATTATAAATCAAGTAAAATATAAAGTTTTTATAAATAGATAAAAACTGTGTACTGATTATACATATTCTATTCTGAATTCCGTGACCTTATTTAATCAAGTTGTTCGTTCATTAACCCCAAAAGATTTAATCATCTAAACATGTCGTCTGGTAAATTTTTGTTTTAAATGTCTGCAAGTTTCAGTATCTATACAAGACGTACTTCATCAATTAATTTTGAAATTAAAAGCAAATACAGATTTAATATTACTTATTCACAAACAGTTAATTATATTTTCCCATTATAGTACATCTTTTAATAAAGAAGGTTAAATAACATTTCCGACGTGTAACGTAATAGTTGTATATCCCTAAATAAAAAACAAAGTTTCCTTTAAAGTACTGTAATTGTAAAATAGAAAATGATATTTTTTTCTAAAGAATAAACATGAAATTCCATTAATGTAATAACATTATATGACAGAATAACCTATGAAAATGTTGTATATGAAAGCAAAATATATATTGCCAACTATTTTTAAAATTATTCAGCAATTCCGTGTACTATATAATGCATAGTCAGCGATATTGACCTATGTCATTTATTTTCATCTCTATTTTTCCTTAAATTTTGTCACGAACTAGAGAGGACAAAATAAAGTTCTATTATTAAAAAATTATAATTTCACTTCAGTATTTTACAGATTCCTGAGACACATCAAAGAAAAGTCTTATAGCCTTTTTCTCAGATAAATTTCTTTCAATTTAGCAACACACAAATCTTTTCCACAGAAAATTTCCTCAATCGTTTCAAACTATTCCTGCTGAAATTCAAATGCAAATGTATTTAAATTAAAGACAAGTTAAGATTTAGTTAGTTCAGTTGATTTGATCAGATGGCCCTAAACTCTAGGGATACTTTCGATTACTTTACACATAAAACTGCAATAAAGGCATGATATTAATAGTGAATTTCAAAGTGAATATATATTATTATAACAAATTATTGCAACACCAATCAATATTTAACAAAAATTAATTTTTTTCCTGAAAATTGAAAACAAGAAATTAGTTGTTGTTATTGTCACTTAGTCAAACCACTTATGCCACTTAGTCATACCAGGAAGATTGAACCGAAGGCTACTCGTATTAAGGCAAAAAGAGCACCTCTCGTTTTAACCAGATTGTCAAGGGTGAACGTGCGACTTAAGATCAAGTGCATCTTTGTAATTTTGAAGCAGGTACAAATCAAAAGACCCATAGGCTTGGCCTGCGACCCCCAGAGGTATTGATTAAGATCTTCGAGGACATTGTGAACACAAACATAGTTTGCGAACCCCAGTCACTTTTAACAAACAAGGCTGATCACAGGCCGGCTCGGGCTTCGAACCAGTTATGAAAGCCTTGATTTGCAGGTTGAGCTACCGCAGCTCACATGAAATTAGTTAAAATACTTAATAAAGATTAAGAAATTAGTAAAGGTTATGTTGTTTTTCCGCATAATTTATTCCGAAGAAACATTTGTTCATAAAATTGAAAACAGAATAAGATTTTTACCATTTCTGTCACAATATTCAAAAGGAACATGTTTATCGCTGTCGCATTGGTTTAGGGAGTTTCACATGCCTGTATTAACACATAAAAAGTCTGCATCCTGTAAGAGATGCCGCCCATTAATGCGTCCTTTAAGAACATGAACCCAAACATCCTTAAGAAAATAATCGATAGATCACAAACAGTATAAAAAATTCGTTGATTTCAAAGAGGGGAGAATTTACTTTAAAATTTAAAATATCTAATCTTTTTTTTCTTTACAAATATACTTTATTTATGCATTCCAAATACATTAGTATTTTCATATATCTAAAATTTCAAAACACGCATCATGCATATGAATTACACACTGAATTAAATGGATAAAACCTTTTATTAAACCTTAGTGTTAGTACTGTTAAATCCAGAGTATCACGTATTACATATATAGTATTTAAGTACTTTTTAAATCGCATTGGCCCTTCAGAGCTGATATGTGACGCTGCATATCTATTTACAACATATGAATATGTGAATAAATATTTTGAATAAAAATCAAGAGTTATTTCCTTATATATAATATAATCTGCATGCTTATTTCGGACTGTCTGAATGGGGCTTGTACTTCCCCAAAACGGCTGAGAATTAGGGATCAAGATAAGTACCGAATGATTTGAAAAAAATTCAGGAACTCCATTCGGTTAGTAAAACTTTGCAGGACTATACTAAACGAAGATATTAATTAAAAACTGCCCCAAATACTAATTCTTGTAGTCTAAATTTGTGTATTCATGGGAAAATGATTCAAGAATTAGCTGTTTATGGCGTCATAAACAAACAATCTTTCATAGGTGAATCTTACCAGATACCTTTTATTTGGCTGAAGATTTGGCATCTAGACATATATCTAATAATTTCAAACTTTCTGAAAAAATTTTACCAAAGTTCAATTTTGTAGGTCAAAATTTAACAGAGGTTTTAATTTTAAACAACCCAAACTTTTGATTTTTTATTTTTTATCTTTTTTGATTTTTTATCACAACAAACCTTTGACGCATTTAGCTCGTTATGACGTTATAAATGACATATTTAAATGTGGATTTTTAAAGTCTTCCATCCGTCTGGGAGTTTGAAGTTGTATATTAGATATCTAACGATTTTCAATATTTTGTGAATTCACATCTGTAACTTTTATCTTGGTAAACCATAATTAAAAGAGATTAACAAGAACTTCCTAAATATTATTCTGAGGTCTAAATGCGCAAAAGATTTTAATTTCACCTTTTCGGAGAAACAAGCAGTGCTAGTTATAGCATCGCAATCAAATTATTTAACAAATTTACAACATTAAACCCTGCTCCAATTATTAAAAATGTTTTTGGCATCAATATTATCTGTCCTTGTTTTAAAAAAATATTTATTATTATAATTGTGGACTTTTTATAAATAAATATATTTTCTCTATTTAACAATTAATTAACTTTTTTAATTGAATTAGAATTTTTTATTAGAAATTGTGTATACTCTCTCCATCCTTATTACCTTATAAAATTGTAATTTGACTGGTTCGCATTATAGTATTACTAAGTCTTAGAGAGAAGACATGAGAACATTTTATCTAAACAGTTCAACCATATTTTTCTTATATACTTGTCAATTTAATTCATTTTATTTAGTTTCTCAAGTAACACTGTAATAACTTAATACACAAAAAATTTAGTTATCTGTGTTGTTTATTGTAGTTAACTTCCTGACATTAACTTTACTACGTCAATTTACAAGCAAAAAATAATCCTTGTTTGGTTCCTTTTTGACTTGTTGATGCAAAATTTCTATTTTTGCTGAGATTTTTTCCATGGTGTTCCTTACCTGTCTTTGCTTGCAACCTGTTATTTTTATTATCTTGCAATAATAACTCAATGAAATAATTTTTAGCTAGTAGTTTTAAATTCATTTTTTCCGAATGAAAGAACTTTTGCTTGCCAAAAGGAGCTAAGAGGGATTATAACATATTTGTTTCATATATTAGCCAATGTATATTTTTTAATATTTCATATTATTTTAATCTTACTGTTTTTTATTCAAATTTAGAATTTGTTAGTTCCAGTGTTAAATACTATTAATTGGTCTACATATAAATTTTAAATATGATTATGCAACAGCATATATAATTAGTCTCTTCTAACATAAATAAATTTTTTTTCGTGTATTAATACATA
>CM063502.1:41329661-41389661 GCA_032207245.1 Pardosa pseudoannulata | reverse complement strand
CTTAGGTCAGTAAATAAAGTTGCAATTCGTGAGTTTTCAGAAATATTAAAAACTCCTAAATAATTTTGCAAGTCAGAATTCACTTAATAGTGAAAAGGTTTTGAATTACATTTTCCATACCTACATCAGTTAAAAATGGCAATTCGTAGGTTGGCTAAATAATTAGAAAATCTTCAATAATTGGAAAATGCTTTTACAGATTAAATTCTGAAAAAATAACGAATATCTTCTGTAACATGCATATATATGTGATTTGTGCAATTTCAGCTCCAGAAAATCAGAATAAAAGCCAAACGGAGACCAAAGAACACACACACACACACACACACACACACACACACACACACACACACATATATATATATATATATATATATATATATATATATATATATATATATATATATATATATATATATATATATATATAAGAGAAATATGATTTATTAGAATTTGACATTTTAATACAAAATGTTGAGTAAACTTGACAATTTTAACTACTGCACTTAAAGTACGTTGTTCTTAAGGCTTAGACATAATTTCTGCAAAGAAACTGATTCCACTTACCAAACTTGTTGGTAGTGTTGAAAGATACATAATACATCGACTTCATTTTGCAGAATTATATGTTTCATTAAGTGTCTCTACAAGGAGTTTTGAATTTTAGACTTAATATGCTAAAGCTTTGTGTGATATGTTTGTTGAGGCAGTTTATCTGTTTGCTTTTAATAGTTTTACTGAGGCCATTTCTAAAGCTAGAAGAAATCGTGGGTGTATTTAGTGGTCAAGTCAAAATTTAACATTACGATTCATTTTACGGGGATAGAGATAACTTCAAAAAATTACAGTAATATACAATAATTCTGAGATATAAAATTACTAAGTATTTTTAGACTGACATTTCTATAATTAGAAGTATTAATTCTTATAATTAGATTTCTCTAATTATAGAAATTGCGATAATTTTTTCGCAATCCTGATAAAGTGTCCCTGGTTTCTTTAATAAAAGTGCGTCCTGAATTAATGATTAGTCTGAACAGTGACTCTTTAGTGAAAATTAATAGTCCACTGTGGCAACGGATTTTAGACGGACTTTGCAGGTATCTCTTTGAATGAGCCGCACAACCTTTTCTGTTTTTAGAAGATATATTATGACTGGTCTGATTTATGTTATAGAGGATCTGGAAGCAGTATGTTTACTACTTCAAGACTGCAGTTAATCCTGATTTCGTTGCAATGTAGACTGCTTACAGCCAGTTAATAAGTACATTTTCAGGGAAGTCATGATATTCGACGAATTAAACAGCCGCAATGCAACGCACAACTGCCTCTTAGAACACTCCAGGAAAGTTGCTAAACGAGTGAGCTCGGTAGCTAGGTAGTCACAGATTTCCAATATGAACTTTCAGTACTGAAGGCTTGTACATCTGCAAGAGGGAACTATATCCATTATAAAACCATCTTTTATTCAATTATGTGATCACTGTGTCATATCATTTCACACTGATGAGTTTTATCAATGATTGTGCATGTGTCTATGAAACAGCCTATTGGTTATTCTTTAAGAACACCTAACTAAATTCAAACCAAATTTTATTAAATTTTTCCAATGTATTTGGTGGTAATTGACTACATATGAAAGCTCTCTAAACCAGTGTAAATACACACATATAGAATATTTATAGAACATTTCCTTTTACTCCATACCTTTGAATAAAACTTTCACAAATCCTTTCATGAGATCATTAAACAGAAGTTGCGTTTGATAATATTCTCAAATGTGAAGCATACTTGTCACGAGAAAATAAATGATACACAATCATTAATAACAAGTTCCAGATATCTTAGATATCACTGATTTTTGTTATGTTGACAAGCCATTAAGGAAGGGAATCGAGTGGCAATTTTGGTAGTTCCGTTAAAAATGCAATCAGTTCAGGAAAAATGTATTTTCTTTTCAACTAATACCTCCTGTTAAATAATAAGTTCATTTATTATCTTTGTCAAGGTAGGCAATACATTTTAGAGTTATGTTCATTAAAATTTTGAAGAATAAGAGTACCACGCATAAATATGAAATCTCAAAAAATCTTTATTTCTTATTAGTTGTTGAATACAAATAATCCATACTTTTAATAAAAGCATGGATATTAGATCATTTTATTTTTTTTCTTTACATACGAGAAAGAAAAAGGAAACATGAATTTAATATACTATCTAGAGAATTAATATCTAATACTTTTAATTGATTTATATTTTATCTCTTTATATTATTTATATTTGTGTGTGTGTTATATTGAAACTTTTATCTCAATTATTTAACCAAAATTCAAGAGCCTAACAATCAATTCCACTTCCCTATCTGTAATATCTTATACTTGTTGCTCTTTTGTTCATTTCTAATTTCACGGTGATTCTGTTCAGCAGTTCAGACCCTCACTGATGAATTTGCGATTTAATATACAAACTGGCATGCTGACAAACACCGAGAATGCTGAATTTGCTCTTTTGCTGGAAACACTGAAGGCCCGGCTCGCTTGAGTGTGTCAAGTTTCTATCAGTCTTTCGCTACTTGACTAAGCTGTCAGAACTAGTGTATTTTCTAAAATTTAATATTAATAAAAGGAAAATTTAAAGCAGTCGGTTCATGGACTCTATTATTCTTACTGGGCTTAGACATATAAAATCAAATTAACAATATTTTACTCTTAATTAATGAATTTCAACAACAATTATTTTAATTTTATAATAATTATGTATATGTATGTATATGTGTCTTCATGCATATAAAACAATATCAATTAGCAACTTTTTAAATATTAAAACTAGAAAGCATAGATTTATGGTATCCAATAGGCAAAAATTAAAAACATTGCATTTTAAAAATGGCATCGTACATATTTTCATTTTAAAAAATAGCCAACTTAAAAATAAAATGTCCGATGATGTCCTATTGATTCAAATTTCTATTAAACTGTCTGGAACTTCCAAAAATTCTGAGTTTAGTTTATTTCTGTTTGTTACTCTTAATATTTTCATGGAACTTATACGAAAATTGTAAATGAATTTCTTACTTTTTCAAGTAACTATTAGTGAATGTTTATAGAACACCCATTGGTGTGAAATCTACTCCATGCGACTTTATGTCCTATTCTAAATTATTTTTCTCCTGATTACTTTGGAATGAAAATCTTATGTTCCTGTTATGGGACAGAAAACCTTCTTTTGTACTTTTCACATCTTATAATCTTTTTGGTCTGTGTCGACCTCCTTTAACGCGACAAAAGATTGGTTTCTGCATCTGTATAACATATTTCACCTGCTTGTAAAATATATTCGAGCTCTTAAACAACTCGAAATATCTACTCGCATGTGAACATTCGAATATTACAACTCGAGGTATAATTCAGTCGGATGCAGTACGAAGGTAAAATCCCTATACAGCTTCTATTTATGTCATTCTCCATAATTGTTAAAGTAAGTATCTGAATTCTTCATCTATATTAATATAAAACAATTTCTAAATGTCAAAAAATGTTTAACATCAGATGAAAAATCTGATTATTTAGAAAACTTCCAGGAAAAGATCTTAAGCTATTGGTTAACGGAAAATGTAAGGGATGTAAAGTAGTTAATTATAAAAATAAACTTAGTTTGGACTCTTAACTTTTTTAGACTGATACAGTATAATTTCAATTGTCCTAGAGTTTCCAAACCAATATCTCAAAGGTTGCCTGTGTTTCTTCCCCCAATCTTTTTTTACCTCTCAATCTATGTAATGAAGCTCAAAATCGAATAGAATAACAATGAAATATCTCATGTTCACCAGCAACAAGTAGTGTGTCTCAACGTGTTGTACAAACATCAGGGAAAACACTTGCTAACATCGGATGTTTACAATGAGTCCTCTGTTCACCGTTTTCAGCATTACACGTGGCTATTAGCTGTCACGCTTTTAGGGGAAAGGAAATTTTCTCAGATGGCTATTCCGACACTCCGAGGACTCGGCTATAGAGGGCTATGAAATTGTTAAATAAAGAAGGCACAGAAGTTATATTTAATAAAGATAAAATTTCAAGTTTATGATGATACACAGAGAAAAGTGTAAATAAAATAAGAATACCTGTTAAAAAAAAGGAATTAAGAAAATGTCATATGCATACATCTTACAATATAGTGCTTTTGGCTGCAATAAAAGTTTAGATTACTTAAACAGAAGTTACTTGAGAAAGGAAAACAAGCAATCAAGCATTTATTCAGTTATTAGTGAAAGAATTGCATACTAATTATATATTTGTTAAAGCAAAGGAAGAAAAAGATATCTTTCAATATTTATTTGAAAGGAGCAAGTACTGAAAGCCGGATTACTAAAGATTAGGAAACAGGTAGCAAAACTCAGTAAAGAAAACATTACATTCAAGGGTTACATCTTATTCAGGAAAATGGTTTAAAGAAAAAGGTTTAGCACTGACTATCCTTGCAAACGTTACACGCTCTGAAATTAATCTGCAAATATTCCTTGCGTATTTGGTTATTCTAATCTGTTTTGCTCAAAATACTTAAAATTGTTTATGTATTTATTTATTTTTACTTGTATGAAAAGAATGAATTTCAAATAAAATTTTAAATGTTTTAAACTGATTCAATTGATAAAACAATATGTTATAATGATAAAATAATGTGATTGTACTAAATGAATTTATTATAATAATTTAATTAATTTTCACATTTGAAGTACATTGATATAAAAACAAACATAGCGTTTTCAAATTAATTCTTTAAAAATGTATACTTTAATAGTTTTATATGTGTACTTTGAATAAGTATTAAAATATAATTGTGTTTTATTCACTACATACATCAATTGTTATTGATCCTGAAATTAAATAACAAGAGATATTTTATGCTAACAAAATATTAGTAATTAAATATAATATAATCTTGGTAAATAATTAATGATATAATAAAAATCAAATAACTCTATTTTAAAGTGGTATGAGATACTCCTTATTGATTAAGTTTTAATGTGTGGTTAAATTAAAATAAATTTCTCCTTGCTTTAAATTCCACTATATAAGTCTAGCTTATATTGTTTGTGATTTAAGGTAAAGCAGAGAATTTTCAATAGGTACTTAGAATGAATAAAATCGGAAGCAATGAAATATTTTTTTAAAAAGTCTCTAGGTTATAAATGCGTTTCATGTACCTGCAACTAGATTGTAAGCAAATACAACAAAGAACAGCCGAAAATTGTCACGGATATAGAATATATAAATTAAAATGTTAATATATAGTTTTTTCACTTCTTTAATAATGGACGAAGAAACTTACAGGTGAATATAAAATTGTTCTGAAATTCTAGCACGTTATCGACTTTCCACTATGAATAAGTTTTTATACCAAATTATGACGAAATATAAATTAAATACTTGATAGTTTTTAGGGAATAAATCCCTTAAACATGGCCATATTTGTTTGTTCGTGGTTATACGTTGCCAGCTTACTATGGCTCTAAATTGTGAAACGGTCTCATTAGCCCTCGTGTTGCAAAAAGTAGACCATAACACTCCAAACGAAATCAAACCTAACTTGTGAAAATAAGCACTCAAAGACTAAAACAGGTTTTACATATCTTTATTGCACGATCACAATCTACTTATTTCTAGATATATCGATAGTTGGTAGAGGAGATTTAATGTTTATTCATACATTTAGAACAAAACTTAGAGAAAAAAAAAGATTCTCCTGCACCATCACAAAAACTATATAAATAATCAATACCTGAACAAGTAAACAATGAAAATATAACTTGTAAGGAATGTAAACAAGAACTTAATAACATAAAAAATGAAAGTTCAACAAAGTTCAAGTACAGTAAACAAGCTTTTAAGAAAGTTTATCATTATGAAATTCAATATTCCCTAAGCAACTATTTAACTTAAAATCTACAAATTTTATTTCTCAAAACCTATCCTTACTGACAATAATATCTGTTGAAGGGAAGTGGCCGTCCTCTGTTGTGACCAATAAAAAAAATTGTTAGTGACCACGAGAGTGCTCAAACAAAACGACAAAAGTCTCATCCGTCTGTGGGAGGCGACTGCCTATTGATTTTGAGACAGGGCTCACCAACATTATATTAAAAAAGCGTGAACTATGTTCCCTCAAACTATTGAATAAGATCAGGAACCTCTGACAAATCATGTTAATTCTAACCTAACCCAAACTCTCATTTTAATTGATCAAAGATTAAAATAAATTTTGCAATTTTTTTTGTCTACGAAAGATCAGAGGTATGCGGATTGACAGTCTCCTACACCGTGATAAGTCAAACTTAACTGGCCTGAAAAGTGAAGTGAAAAAATAAACAAAATAACTAGATTCAACCTCAAAATGTATCTAGCAGAATGGAAGTGGCTTGTCTCTATGGCGATGACGGGGTGACCGCTCATGACTCAGAGAAAACTGAAGAGCAAAAATGACAAAGGTTTAGCCTACTCTGTCCCTTGAGAGAATCTCTCCAGAGCTAAATATTAAAAAAAAAAACCTTCCTACTGAAAATCAATTTGAATTTATCTTCGCCCCATTGTTCATTTTAACTATATTTTATTAAATTCATATTAAATTTTTTACCTAAAAACTTCATATTTATCGAATCTTTCAAATGTTAATCAAAATTTACATTCAAAATGAAGAAGTCAGAGTTCTAACTCGTATTTTGATCAATTTACATATTTCTTGTGCTGTAAACACTGTAATATTATCTAACATTTGCTTTAAAATAACACATCACAAATCTAAAAACAGAAAAACACATTTTACTAGTATCAAGAAAAAAAGACAAATATAATAAAAAGTATCAAATATTAGGCATGTAAAAAATATAAAACACTTGAACACTTCAATCAAAATTTTTTGCAATTCACTTTTATAAAACCAGAAACTCAAATTTAAAATACGAAAGTTGTCAAAAATATGTTTATAAGTAATGGTAAAACATAAGAAGACATGAAAAAACACTTCAAAGCGATTATTCGGTGAATAATATAATGAAATAAAAAAAAACATCGATATGCTAGTTCGTCAAATCTCGTAATCAGAAGAGAAATTCTGTCAAATCATAGTCCGTACTCAGCAAGTCTTGTCAAAACAACAGTTCTTATCTGCGCAAACCGCAGCCTAGAATAGAGTGTTTACCAGCCCAAGGTCATAACAACTCATATTCAGGTCTCGAAGATAAAATCAAAATATTTTTTACACAGTTTTGCAGTTCAGTTTAGACCAAAACTGCCATGTGAGGAAAATTAAGAGTTTACAATTTCTTGCAATGGTCAAAGCATTCATGAAAAGAAAAGAAAAATTTTAACTTTATCGGAAGCCGTTATTTATAATCAATCCTTTAATTACGATATTTTGTGGCTTGGAAAATAGATATAAATGTATAATAATGGAAAAGGGAACATTTTAAAGAGATAATAAA
Organism: Pardosa pseudoannulata; assembly: GCA_032207245.1. Classification (NCBI taxonomy): domain Eukaryota; kingdom Metazoa; phylum Arthropoda; class Arachnida; order Araneae; family Lycosidae; genus Pardosa; species Pardosa pseudoannulata. The sequence goes on along the minus strand of CM063502.1, from coordinate 41,382,181 downwards.
TTGAAATAATTTTGAAATATTATATATATGTATATAAATTTTTATAACAGATCCGGATTTTAATAAACTGTTAATAAATAACAGTTATGTTTAATAAACTCCAAAACCAAACTTAATGTACTTTTTTCTTATGTGGATTATTATACAAAGTTAATAATAAATATACTATTCAAAATGTAAATACTTTTGATTCCAGATAATAGTATTTTGAAATTAAAACAAAGGCACTGCCTTTCTAATATAAAGTACGTGGTTTTTATCTACAACATTTTCACAATGAATGACTTGAAAACTTTTAAATAAATTATTCTTATGTATAACTATATCCAATAACCCTTCCAAAAACTGGAATGATAACCCTTGAAAAAGAAAGTATTGCTTTATTTTGACCCCATATAAACCCTATAGATTTTTAAATGAGAAAAAAAGATCTGCCAGAAAATCCGAAATAGATCCTACACAGCTGGCTGATATCTCTACTAAACCTTTACTCCAATTGAGAGAAATAGGAACTCAATTCTATGTGTGGGTAAAATCATCTAACTACGATGTTTGTATGAGGCGGATTTAATCCCTTGAGTAAGGGCGATTCCTCCTCAAATACTTTCACACATCCCTTGAAATTCAACTTTTTTTCCTCTCTTATTTGATTTACCAATGTGTGTTTGCGTTAGACGTCCGAGTGCTATATAAAGTACAAGGTAATTTTTTATAAGAAAGTTGTTCCTGAAGATAATAAAAGTTAAAAATGACAAAATGTACTTAAATACATTAGAGCATAGTATACATAGTGGAGAATTAAGCCGATTTCTTAGTATTCTGAAACATGGCATGGAAGAGCAAGATAAAGCTGATTTAAGTAAACAGCAAGTAATTTTCTAAGAAAATCGTTTAGTTGATTTTGAAACTAAGGTTTTCATGAAGAAATATTTTCTTTTTTCTGGTACCATTTTCATAGAAATTATCGATAGATTATTAAACCTTCGGCATTTGTTTTGCAATTTTATTCTTTACTTTGATCTAAAAATGGTATTTTCTTCTACTTAATGCGGAATAAATAAATATTTACGGTTTGTTTATTAGTATTGTTTTATAATAAAATTATATATTTTCTATTCAAGCGCTGATTAACTGTATACTAACGTTTAGACCAAGTCCAAGTCATTTCATAATAAAATTACTAATCATCTTCTACTGGGAAATTCTGTTCTAACTTTATAGCGAAATTTTACATTGCAATTTAAAAACGCTGACAGATTAGTGAGAATGCAAATAAAAAGAATAGAATGCATTTGTTTTACCACTGTTCGTCGTTCACACAGTGATAAATTATGCAAATATCGTCATATTGGCTTTAAATCCATCTTAAACTCAAAGAAAATGTAGTTTATAAGAAGAACTTTTAAGGCGAAATTATGAGAGCTTTTTCGAAAGTTTTTGAAATCAGCTAAGTGCTAGGGTACGGTTCTTGAAAAGGAAAAAAAGCCCGCAAATGAGCCGAAAGGGAAAGAATAATTTACTCCGAACTACCAGAGAATGCTGGTGATTTGTTTCTTTCCCACTATAAAGATAAATGAGTTGAAGCTATGCTAAAAGTAAGTCAAATATTTTTAATATTTATTTAAATATCTTTATTTTAGGAAATGAATAACAAGTTATTGAATTTTAATGACTTTTATGTTTCTGGTGCTACATATCTTCATTAATTTACATACTTTAATAATTAATCACATGGTACTTTAATAAATAAGCATTATTTCCACACGTTTGCTCTACTTTGGAAACCACAAAGGAGTTCAGATTCCTACAATATGATATTTTGTTCGTAAACATTTATATCGACTTCGTTAATTATGAATAATATACGAATCTATTTCCCTTAACAAACATGCTTCTCATGAGATATATAATAAAATGTCACCAAAAATTTATACTTGTTGAACTCTATTTGAATACCTTTGAGTAACGCTTTGAAAGAAAGAGAAATTACGTTATATATCTTTCTACCAACTAGGAATATAATAATAATCTTTATATTTTTAAATTTCTACACATCTCCTAAAAGGAAAGAAGAAGTCAAATTATCTTCGATTATATGTAACAATTTTTTTCTTTAGTAAACTAAACATAAAATTATATAGTATTTGATATTAATTATATAAAAATGTAAATGGAATAGTACAATTTAAAATTAAAGTTATATGTGTTTATGCAAATAAATCAAATTTTCCTCACTCATTTAGAATATAATTTCCCAATAATTTATTCAAAAGACTTTATAGGAAAATAATCGAATTTGTTAAATCTTCACACAAAAATTATAAAATACCTTTTCAATTTAAAGATTAAGAATCCCCGGCTGATACAAGTATATTGATGTTTATAGAAATTAACCCAATTCAGATGGGAACTAATATTTGTTCATTTATGAAATGCAAAATGAAAATCGTTAAGAAGGATAAAAATTACAGAACTAAGAGAATGTGTCTGGACATTTTACTGCGTGGAAAAATAAGAAAATTAAATATTTAATCTATAGTTATTTATGCTAAAAATATTTTAAAATAGCAGTCATTAAATATATTTTAGATGTTTTCATGGTTATTTAAAAATCTATTAATGATAATAATAAAGAAATAACTAGCACTATCAAATGATTACAGAGATGTATAAATGTGTTTATCTAAATATTTATTTCTAACCTTCTTTTCAAATTCAAATATTTTTGACTGCGGTTAAATACTTTTTATAATAAGTTATTCTGCAGGAGTTAGACATTTATCCCAAAACAATAATAAACGTTTCACATTTTTGTAATAGTAACAATATTTTACGTCAACTGTTCTCATATTGTGACGTTTTTGTCCTTTAGGATAAGTCTTGGTTCCCATGGTACAAGGCCACATCTTCCTTGAAATATGACAAACTGGTGAAAGAGAAGTATTATAGCAATAAGAAATGAAATTTCCATTTTAAAACTTTGTATAAATATTTATTATTTGCGTTTGAAGCATTTGTTTTATCAGAGGAAGGAAAGAAATATTATTTGACTGAAATGCATTCCTTAACTGTCATATATAATGGTATTTCTGACAGGTATAATGTAAATAAATTTGTTTATATTAAACAATAAGTTTTAAAGGCATTCCTTTGATTCTTTTTCTGCATGTTTTGACATGGATGTATTCACTGAAGCTACAGCCAGGCATTTTAATTTCAGTGCACTATTCTGATTCGAATAAGAAATAAATCATTATTCTAAACCATACTGACACACTCGATGATCCCACATTTCATTCTATTTGAGAAATATTGAATTTGTTCATTTTTTTTCTCTGCATAATACTACATTTGTTCAAAGATTTTTAAAAAGAGGAAGCTTCTTCTTTTAAATTATTTCTTTTTCCCCCCAGTTCTGTTTGTGTGGATTTTAAGAGGACTACTTTTTTCAGATTCTCTTGCTGATTGTACTTTTCGTAAACATTTCTAATAAGGTGGATTTTCTTAAATAAAATTTTCCAAGTGAGGATTTTAAAAATATTTTTTAAAAGTGTATACTTTTGGCTATTAGTTGTCAAAACTTGTTTTGTATATTACAATATTATATTTACACATCTTTTCTGGAAAGTTGAATTATCGGGTCAGCTGTAGTAATATTTTTTTAGGACACAGTAATAAAATTATCAATATATATACTTACATAGGAGCTTTTTAAAGATAATTTTTGAAAGCTTTATGCTTTCCTATTTTACAAAGTCTTTATCAAAATAATGTGACAATTTACAAGCTTTATCAAACTAATCAATATTTTTGTTGATATGCTCTATGTACACTCTATTGTTATCAATATATATCATAATAAAGAGTTAACAATCAAAACCCAAATTTTAAGGCTTCTTAGAATCGAAATAATCATTTAATATTACTAAAATAAAAAACTACAACATTTAGTAATAAACATACTTCATAGTACCTTTCAAAAATCGAAGAAAAAGTTAAGTATTCATAAATAAGATCAAATTCATAAATCCTTATAACTGTTCGAGATGTTGAATTTCGTAATTTTTAAAGATAAAAAAAACTATTATAAATAGTTTATTATTTACTTTATTTTTGTAACCTCTCTTATTCACAAAGTGTATGAGGTACGTATATATTGCCTAACATTAAAAAAAAACTTTTGATAAATTTGGCAATTTATTTTACTTATTTTGTTAGTAAAATGACAACTTTTATTGTGAAGGACTATTATGGCAATTTAATAAAAATAATAGTTGAATTTCTGAGAAAATGCTGCGATGTAGATTTATTTGTTTAAATTTATCATACCTGTATACAATTACCAATTTTTATTTGAGTAACGTACCGTGTTAATTATTTTCCCAGACTGCATTCTCACATTATAGCAAAACTTAAGTTATTAAGAAAAATTATATTTGTTTATACTTTAAACAATCTGATTCATTTCATGCTGTTCATAAACTGTGTAATATGTTAATTATGTCTAGTAATAGTTTTCATAATAGTTTTGTATGTTTGGTAGAAAATGAGAGCGTATTTTCACTGGTCAAAGGTTTAAAACTAGTGTTCACGCAAGATTTATAATTTGGTTCTTCATACGCATTCATGCACAAAAGTTTCAGATTTTTAGCTCCGATAAATATTAGGAACAATTCTAGAAAAATGCAATTATATTTAAGATTAACAAGACAGAAAAAGAGGGTTATATTTTTAAAAAATCAAAGATATTTCATATGTTATACAACACAATATATTATACTAAAATAATCGGAAAGTAAGCAGATATATGTCCAGATTTAATCACGTTTCAGTTATGTGCTACTTACAGTAAACATTTTGAAAAATGCATACCAACGTGGTAAAAATCTATATCGATTTTCCAAAATTCTTTCAACAATACTAAGGCTATAAAGAATTATTTATAACAACATAAAATTGTACAGATATATATTTCTTTTGGTCTTGATTCGAACACTCGAAATGAGATAACCTATTATAAAACCAAAAAAAAAAAAAAAAAAAAAAACTACGGCGAAAAGACACAAATAAAGGTATTTTATTGCATAACAACAAGCATAAATCTCCAGTTTTGAAACTGACCAGCTATGTTACTGTTCACTTATATGCTAGTCTGATTAAATTATGTGGATATTGAAAAAACAATAAGAAAGTATATCAGTTATAGGTTAGCACTATAGTGCATTTTATTCTTCCTTTTACATAAATTCATCTTTAAAAAATGCTGAAATTAATATTTCATTGCATTATTTAGGGTATTATGAAAATATCTACTTCTACCTGCAGTTGGTTTGGTTTTCAGTAAATTTTTTGGAAAAAAAATTAATTAGAACGTGATTTTTTATTTAAATCTGATTCCGTAGTAATCAGGCTTGCAGTGGAATTCGAACATTCCAACCACATTACAAATATAAATGATCTCCCTATGGAACCATAAACAACCTACTTATCGTTAAAATAATGTGAAATTATGGTGTAAAACCACCATAAATATTAGTATTTTATTGAGCAACACCACATTATTTTTGAGTAGCAAAAAGAGTCTATTCAAGTGAATTTCCTCACTATTATTTTAACTCTGAATCTCCACTTATAATCAAAACTTTTCTGAAAAGAGAGCTCATTTTGACATAACACAAATGATATTTAAGCTATGTATTATACAAGCTATACTACAAGTATATATACTAAAAATACTACAAGTGTATATAATACTACAAGTAATAATACTACAAGTATATATACAAGTATTTTCTTACACATTATACCTCATAATTATGTGACATTTTACTAGCTTTATCAAATTTATCAATAATTTTGTTTATATGCTTTTTGTACTCTCTATTGTTATCAATATATATCATAATGAAGAGTTAACAATCAAAACACACATTTTAAGGTTTCTTAGAATCTAAATAATCATTTAATATTACAAAAGAACCCTTCCACATTTAGTAATAAATTTACACCTTTCATAAATCAATGAAAAAGTGAAGTAATGATATATATAAGATCAAATTCACAGATCCTTAAAACTTTAAGAGATGTAATATTTCGTAGTTTTTAAAGGTAAAATAAATATAGTTAACATACTTTATTTTTTATCTTCTCTTATTCACAAAGTATATGAGGTACGTAAATATGTCAATCGGTATCACAATCTGTAAGTATCTAAATACTAAAACCATACTATTTGCTTTTAATAGTAAATATATTCCATCTCAAAATCGTGAATTAGCTATTATTTTAATAACTTAAATTATGTATTAATTTCTGTGTATTATTTAAATTATATTTTCTCATAAAAATCGCAGTTAAGTATTTCATGTTATTTTGCATTAGTAAAGGTCCAGAGTTTTCTAAAATATTATTTTTCTGTATTATATATATATATATATATATATATATGCAGGTTTAATTTCGGGGTTAAACTTTGGATGTTATTAAATTTATTTTTTAAAGTTTTCTCAAAATAAAGAAACTAGATCGAGAATTATTCAGAAAAGACTAAAATTACAAATAAAATGGTATTTGCACCAGACGCAAACGGATTCTAAAAACATGCCTTTCCTAATAGGAAATGAGAAAATTACTCAGATAAAATATCCCCATTGCTTAATGCTGGGATTTGCTATGTCAAATGATGTACCGCTTTAAATAAACGTCCTAGTTTATCCTATCAGGGAATTGCAGTAAATGCTCTAGATCTAATGAAGTACTACATTTCTTTTCCTAAAAGAAGTTGCCATCTTTAATTTTTAAAGTGGATTTTAAGAAGATATGTTTCTATGATTCACAATCTTGGAAAAGTTTTATGTAAATGCTATTCGTAAGATTCTAAAGATGTTATATTTTCTTTTCAGACGTTTTAAATAAGATTAATTACTTTTATTCCCGTGTTCCAACATATTTTTATTTTTCAATATGTTTTAAATAGTTACGCTTGTAAGGTTAAAGTTTTAATGTATGTATGTCAAAATATGCTTACCTTCCTACTCCGGATAATGAAGCATCAGTTAATGGCAAACACTTTTTCAGACATGTTGTCACACTCAAAACAAAGGTTTTAAATTTATACTTACATCTTCATATGAAAAGTTATTCGAACAATAGCTATAATCAATTAAATAGAAGTAATTCATAACAACACAGTTATTAATGGCACGCTTTTACAGGATATTCAATGTTTATGTTAAGAACATTGTAACTATTTCTAATAGGATGAGTAATGATATTTATTTCCTCTTAGATTTGGTTTAAATCATATGCATTGTTGTAAATCACCAAGATAAATAGATCTGCATTGGGTTACTTTTAAGAAATTGTTAATAATTTTCAATGACATCGATGATGGATATTTTTATTATTAGACTTATGAAAATTATACTAAGCATCATAATCTCTTAAACCTTATTTTCTAACTTCATTGTACACTATTTAGAAAGTATCTAATTCATTTCTCATTTAAGAAACGTTCTTCTAGTTTTATTTCACAAAAAATGTTATAACACAATTTAAATATATATATATATATATATATATATATATATATAGTATATATATATATATATATATATATATATATATATATATATATATATATATATATATATATTTAAATTGAAGAAATTCTTTTCTAGATAATGAAGATTTTTTGTGCTTTTTATGTGTAAATCAATAGTTTTGAGTGGTCGATTTTCTTTATAGTCTTCTCTTAAGCACAATTTTACATATAAATAATGAGTTTTGGTTTCATTAAATTTCAATTTTTAATGCAATTTTACATTTATATTTAATATTATATCAAATAATATTAATTCCTTTAAAAACACTTTTTTTTTATCCCATCTTTAAAAAGAGAATTATTTAAAAAACATGAAATATATTTTTCCCAGACGACTATTTACTTGAATATATTATGAAGTAGCATAATCCTATATGTCATCTCGTCTTTATAAATTAAAAAATGAAAGCCATAAAATAAGCTTATTACTTGACACCTTATTTCCGTGGCTTCAACTAGATTATTTTAATAGTTAAGTAGTATTTTATTTACTATTTTATTTATAGTTAAAAATATTAGGAGCTGTAAATAAAATAAATCTGCAAAAATACATTATCTACATTTAAAAGTCCTACTTTATGCGAGCAGTGAAAGATTACATTTTAGTTATCGGACAGCATTCACCTCACAAGATACATTGTTATAATGACATACGTATCAACAATTTATGTTTAGAAATGAAAAACGTAGGACATATGTTACCGAAATTCTATTTTGAAATTCACAACTGAAAAAGAAATTAAATATTTATCACTTTTAAAGTTATTTTAAAAAATAGTACAGATTGTTTCATGTCCAGTGGTATATACCACCACTGGGCATCCTTTAAATATTTTTTAATCGTTGTAAAAATACTAATGCTCGTAGAAGTTTTTTATGTTATTAATTTAATTAACACTCATTTAGTAGAATAAATTCTAAACATAAGAAATATAAGTATATTGTTTCATTTTTAATCATTACGGAATTCAGGATTAGCCATTAGTATTGTGGAATTAATAAAATGAAAATACAGCTAATGGGAGTGCTCTTTGTGCTATGAGTTATGAGTTGAATTGTAGAGTAGATCAAATGGTTTTGAATGTTGTTGATGGTTGTGTGTTGTGGTTCTAGAAGTAACGAACTAGTTAAATCGTACATCGTAAAATGGAAGTTCATCGCAGTTAAGGAACAAATAGAAAAAGTAGGTAGAAAGCTTTATTCTTGCTTTAAGCGAGTAGCTTTTTCAACGTTAGAGAGCCTAAGTGGGTTGCAAAAGTAGACAACACAGTGATCTCGTTTCTTTTTTCTACCTGTATGTCCGCCTCTGTACTTAACCAACGAACTTTACCTTTTGGAATAAGTGCGGTGTGGCAACATTTCCATAAAAGTCATTCTTATTGAATATGATGTAATACTATTTTTTTTAAATGCTATTCATTCATATATAACAATTTGTGCAAAGTCATTACACTTTTATCATTAAACAATTCTCTCTAGAGTCTTTCAAAAATTTAATCATATCACCGAATTATATATATGCAGTTAATGAAATTAGAAATATAATTAATTTCAATGTACAATAATTCCGCTTTTCATAACAACATACTATTTACTAGAAAAATTATGTTATATAATTATGCTACACTCTGTTAACTTATACTTTAATCTCTGTCATATTTTAGACTTAAATCAATTTAATTCTTTAAAAATTTAACATCACCGCATTTGAACGTACCAATATATTTCAATCCATACAAATCCTTAAATATTTACATATAATATCAAATGGTATTACACCACTTTCAATGAAAAAGGAACCATAATATTCATAAAATTCAGTGAGGGATTTAAATAATTATTTTATTCATAATCCTACAGTTTCCCCAATTTTTGTTCTTTAGCAGATATTTTACAGCTGCAACAATGAAATTGGCATTTTCAGACATTGTCATTTGATCTAGATGCAAAGATATGTAACCTGGGAGAAGATGGAGGGAACAAAATAACTGGCAATTTAAAAGTTAAAATTACACATAAAAATATAAATTTGTGATTTATATATTTTCATATATACACTTCAGTATATATAATATATATATATATATATATATATATATATATATTTATATATATATATATATATATATATGTATATATATATATATATATATATGCTATATATATATAATATTTTATATATATATATATATATATATATATATATATATATATATATATATATATATATATATATATATATATATATATATATATATATATATATATATATATATATATATATATATATATATATATATATATATATATATATATATATATATATATATATATATATATATATATATATATATATATATATATATATATATATATATATATATATATATATATATATATATATATATATATATATATATATATATATATATATATATATATATATATATATATATATATATATATATATGTATATATATATATATATGTATATATATATATGTATATATATATGTATATATATATATATATATATATATATATATATATATATATATATATATATATATATATATATATATATATATATATATATATATATATATATATATATATATATATATATATATATATATATATATATATATATATATATATATATATATATATATATATATATATATATATATATATATATATATATATATATATATATATATATATATATATATTATATATATATATATATATATATATATATATATATATATATATATATATATATATATATATATATATATATATATATATATATATATATATATATATATATATATATATATATATATATATATATATATAGTATTATATTTTAAAGTTTGTTCAGGCAAGACTAGACTGTGACATAAAGTGAAAATATTTTGTTTTAAGTATATTTTTATTGAAATAATTGAAGATTTTTAATGTATATATTTTATTAACACCCTTTTATTATATAACATGTTTAAACGTATTATCTGCTTCCTTTCCCAAAACTGTGTTTAGAAAGATATCACATTAAAAAAATGATATTTATATGAAAATTAAAATGTTTTTAATATAAGTTTATATTTTAACGTTTGTTCAGGCAAGACTAGACTGTGACATAAAGTTTTATCAGTAAGCATAAAATTAGAAGACAATAGATTTGACTGTTTCTCTAAAGTAGTATAATGAGAGATCAAAGGCAAGTTTTAAAATTATGCGAACTATTTACAGTTTAATAAATTAAATAATTTGGAAACTTATTTTATTTTATAACATTTTGTAGAAAAGTAATTTATAAATAGGTTTTAAATTAAGGATTGTAACTTCTTTAAATACACATCAAAGATGTGAGAGATATGAGCAGACAAATAAGAGAATTAGATGGCTGGAAATAAATAATTACCATTATGCGGGAAAAAATATTTCCCCTTCCTGAAACAGGATTTTTAAAGTCATTAGTTTTACGATCGATTTAGCTATTTATCCTCGCAAATCACTGGAACAGAATATATTTTTTCATCCTCAGTCTGTATTTTAAGTATGTCATTTCTTTTCCCTAAATTTCAATCGATTCTTTGGAACTCAAGAGTAGAAATAAAAGGAAATAATGTATAGAGCTCTGTAGTTAGTTATGACCTTAAAGAAACCCATAAACTTTCCTAACGCTGATAAGTAATTGGAATAACCAGAATGTAAATTAAAATGTATATATTCATGTTCAATACATCCTTAGAGGTTCTGAACTAATTTAACTTAATTAAGGAAATGGAATGCATTGTAAGTAGCTTTCACATATATATGTTTTATTTAGAGTTGTTAACTAATATCTATAGTAAAGGAGAATCACTAAAGTCTGACAAAGCATTTAATACTAACAGAAAAAAATTCTATCTTTCCAACACATAATGGATTTTACAATTGAATTATTATACTAAATTACAAGTATTACAATTAAAATCTACTAGCGATTCTCCCCAGTATAACTCCAACTCTTCTATTTATATTAATTTCAAGTAAAAATAGTTTTAAGTTGAATTCATAATCAAGGTAAAGTATTTTGGTAATTATTTTCTTGTGAAAAGATGCATTTTATTAGTGTTATTTTTATGTACCTTATCCCATGTATTTCTATAACCAACTGTTTTTTTAAAATTAGTTGGTTAGAAAGGCAATTTTATAACTACCATTTTGTTTAAATATGTTACACATTGTATAAATAAATAATTTAATAATTTATAATCGCCCTAATATAAGCATTTATATTGTTGACACTTGTGATATAATGATTATTACTGAGAAAACCGATACTTTAGGATGTAAATATTTATTACCTGTATTTGATTTTGAACATTTTGATTGTAAGACTTTACATATCTTTTACTGAAATATTTTTACATAACTCATCATCAACATTGCATCTTTTTTCACTACTAGAACCAAGAGATCAGTCACTTGGATCCAAAATTAATTTTATTACAGATTTTATAGATAAGTTTCTCATGGAACTCATTTTTCCTAATATTATGCAATTTATTAAATATGATACTCCAAATGCTAAATATTCTTTTGGGTTTTATGTATATATATATATATATATATATATATATATATATATATATATATATATATATATATATATATATATATATATATATATATATATATATAAAAGAAAAGAAATCTGACAGAATTAACGGCAATTTTTGAAAAATAAAGTAAACATGCTCTCATACGATATATTGTTATTCAAACATGATGATATATCTTTGATAGTTTATAAAAAAAAATAATAAAATTTATTGATCCTCCTTACATACTACAGTCTAAATTAACAACAATCACCCAAATATAGATGAAATTATTTTATAATTTTATTATTATTTTATAATAGCATTTTCTTATTAAACAAAATTTGGTTCTAACAATGTCGACCAAATGGCTGAGAAATAGTCTGTGAAGTCAGGATTATGGAGGTGGCCAGTTCATGCAGTCTACAATACTCTTGATAATTCTGGTATTTATTCGACAATTTCATACAAAAAAGTTACAGAAATAAAATTCGACAAAAATATATTCTACAATACGTTAAAAATTTTCATACTATGTATGGTATTCGAAACAAACACATGAGTCATACACACAGACAAAATATGATACTGTTGAAGAATCTGAAAATAATCTGAGTAAGAGTTTGTTGCCAAGGTTTCTAACAAAACTAAATATTTTTGCTGGCTATAAAATACCAATATATCGAAAGTATAAGAAATGTATATGAAAATAAGCTGTTCCACTGAGCATTTAATGCATAAGAAATCTTAAATGGTAAGAAGCCAATTATCTCAATTAAACTTGTCTCTATATTTTCCTATTCATAATTTTCCATATTGTAGTATATGTTTTCATTATAAAGTATTTTAGCATTTAATTTCTTGAAATAAATAAACATAATTTTGCATGAATACAGAGTACTCTTTATATAACAATACGAGACTATATTGATCTGGGTCAGTTTAGCCTAGGCCGCATTTTTAGGGATTAAGAAAATGTTTCGGATCTAGTGCTACCAAGAAACACGAATACTAAAGATCCCAGTTTGTAAAACTATATTTTCTCAAAATATTTCATCTTTTATTATATTTTGGGGTTTTAAGCACTCATATATTTACAATAACAGTAGTATACTTACTTTTTTAGGCTAATTTAATGATTTAAAATTTTATGAATAGCATTTAAAGTATTTTCATTTCTAATGAAGAAACTCAATAAATGTGACCTCCTACTAACTATGTCTCCTACTCTACCCTCCTACTCTAATAAATATGTCTGTTACCTACTCTATATATGTCTCCTACTAAATGCACATCTATTAAAAAAATCAAAATAATTCCCACTGCATATATACATATATTATATTATTTCTGCAAGATTCACCCTATGCATCAATAATGTGTTTATCGTATTTAAGATTTTAGTTCCTTTTGTGTTTAAAAATTAGACTCTAGTGTTGCAATTCATTTTAATATCAACATTTTTTCAAGTTAGATCTCACTAAACTTTTGCTCAGAATATTTTCCTATTTTTATACTAGGATTTTTGTCAAGGAATCCAATAAAAAGTAAAACTTCCTACATTGAAACGAAGCATAGAAGCTGTTTAAAAGAAAATAATATCTGACGACGATTTTCTGATGTGTGTTTGTATATCGAAATTGATATACTACACAGCTGGAAAATGTAGTTGACAGAGTTATGAGTTACGCCTCTTCCTTTCAGCGATAACGTTCACATCTCCTTTTTCATATGAAGCTTTCTTCTGTTTGTTATTTAGAACATTTCAATCGTATTATTTGTTTATTTTATAAGCAAATCTCTTGTTTATAATATTTATATTTAAGCATGAAAGATTTTCTGAAGGGCATGGATTTCAGTTTTAGAGAAAGCTTCCTGGTTTGGAATTCAGTTTTTTGTGTCTATTTCATTTCATATATACATAGTTACTAGATTCATGTTATGAAATGATATTGTAGTTGAAGGGGGTTATTAAAAATACTAAAAATTCGTTTTTCTTAATATTTAGAAAGTTTATGAGATTTATCAATTAAAAGAATATGAAGAAGTATTTCTATATTTTACAAATTTATAATATTTATGTCTATATGTAACAAATTATTAATGTTTTTCTCTCTAAAACCGAGTGTCACTAGAGTTGATGTCTTCCTCTAAGTGAACTGTACTCAACTTTTATTTTTCTTAAGGTAAAAATTTCCCACTTATGTACATTTGAGTTATCTTTTTTATATATGAACATCCTATTTAGTTAAAATAACTTCACAATAAAATTGAAGAATCCCATTGTTTACAAACGGATGTAAAACATAACATAGATAAAGAATGAGTAATCGTAAGGTGTTGATTTTCGGAAAATTCGTGTTTCAAACTGTACCACACCAAAGCAAAATTTACTAATTAATGTCATTTACAAAAGCAGATGAAATTAGATCTCTGTAAAATATTTTGGTAAATATTTATTAAATTAATTTAAAATTATATCTTTTAAAATTAAGTTAACTTCAGGAAACGTTTTTTTTTAAATTTTAACATGGTTTTACTAATAATTTCTCATTAAATATTATTTGGTAATAAATTTAAATAATTTCTACATGATGAATAGCATCGGTTTGGAATTTCACAATATTGTTAAAGTATATATGTATGTATTATTAAAAGGAAAAAACAAAGTAGTCAAAATTCTCAGTTCACAAGGAGACATAGGGTCGAAATACCTAATACTGCAATATTTTTACACTAGAAAAGCTTTAATGGTATGTTACCAAACATAATTTCAATTTACTCCGTGATTTAAAGCATGTATATAAGTGTATAAATTAATGTAGTACAATGATTTTGAATATTTTTTTTATAATGAAACATCATATTATTACTTTTAGGAGTTCAGATGTCCTCTCTTTGTTCACTCCGAACAGGAAATCTGAAGGTGTGGTAGAACAAGGAAAGTAACAGTTTAGTTAAAACGAAATAAAAAAAGTTTTGAGCCCCCAATAACATTTAATGAATTTTATTACTATTATTATTCTAAAAGTTAAAAATAAAATAGTAAAAATATTTAAAAGGTTACATTTTTCATTACTACTTTTAGTACAAACAGCTATAGAATAAAAAGAGCACATTTCTGTACCATACGTTAAAATAATCAGAAACATAATTTAATGGTCTCAGTCCTATTTTAATCCAATATTGAAAAATCTTTTTTAAGTATAATAGCTTCATCCCTTGCTACAAACCCCTTCTGCTATGTACCCTGATTTACAATATTCTATTAGTATAAAAACAATAGTAGATAGGAAATCAATCATTTATAATTTATTTTCTTCTTTCATTTTAATATGAAATTGATCGAGAATAAACTTGTCTCTAAAAGTGCTTTTAAAAATATTTTTACTCGAGATGAATTTGCATTTAATATTTTCAAAATGTTTTCAATCTTATGTTCTAGTTGAAGTTTCTTCAAGAAAGTAAAACTAATAATTATAATTTGTAACAAATATTAGATCAGGTTATGCACTTAAAAAAATATGTGATCGGAAGCGAGCCGATAAAGAGCGCATTGAGAGAAACCTATACTTACGAATTCGACAAACCTGATGTTTTTCTCCTATTTATCACCAAATATGTGAAAATATTCCAAACCAAGGAAGACCAATTTGCGTCTTATACACGGTGCTGAAAACCAGCAATACATAGACGTGGTATAACTTTATCAGATTTATTTCAAAAAATATGTTGCGTATTTGGAGATTATAAAAAATTTAATAAGAAACACAGGGAGACGAATCTACGAATCGTACGCACTTTTAAAAATCAGTGCAAACTTTTCTAGTCATTAATTTTTGAAACAGTGGACTGACTACAGAGGAGAAATCACTTGGTCTCCATATTATTCTATCGACGATCACTTTCAGAATTTTCAAGCTGCGGTTTTAGTGCTTTCATGAAAGTTGCTCTATATAGTTAGCTAAAATAATATGCATATTAAATTTTAATTTCATTCACGCATGCGCAGTGAAAAATTATTAAGTAAACCTACTCATCTTTCATCCAATATTTATTATTTTTTAATTTCAATTGAAGGGTATTGTGTACAATGCTGTTTGACAATGGGTATAGTGCGCAATGCTGTTGCGTCCTGAAAATAAAATTATTTAATATTGAGAACTCTGCAAATTATAAGCAAAACACTTGGAGAAATTTGGGATTGTTTTTTATAAAAGCCTTAATTTCTCAACGACTATACGTGTTATCCTCATAACAATGTACACAGATTATAACAAGAAGCATCCTAATCATGTGCTATATTTCAACGGTTTTCATACATTACTTTTTACAGGGTTATACAAAACATAATTGTTTTTTTCAGTTTGTTGATGGTTCACTATGGTTTTTCAGGAAACATTCTTTGCTGAAATCCCCCATTGCTGAGGACTCTAATATACGTTCTGTTTGTTGAAAACACATATATTTGGAACTATAGATAATTCAAATTATGTGCTTGACATACATTACATAAAATATTTAGTAGAAAAATCCTCATATAGGTAGCACATACGATAATGATTTAATTTCATTAAGTTAAGTCAGGCATTATTTCCTTGTCTGCTTATCATTTCTTCGTTGCAAGAAAAAAATAATTAGTAAAACTGTTTTACCAGAACCAGAAGAACTCCGTTGCAGTTCTTGTTGTGATATGGGTAAGTGGAAATCCAATGTCTTATGCAAGTTGATCGTTCGCTATATATCATTCCTTGTGACTTTTGGTTGTGGAGTTTCCTGAAGAACAAGATCTACTGTCAAATACCAGCATTTGTGTCATATATGCAGAAAAATATGACGTGGCATGTTATTGACATTCCGACAGACTCATTAAGGTCAACCTTGGAAAATATGCTTCTGCGATTACAGCATATTTTTAACACGAAGAGTGACATACTGCTACCTTTTAATATTATATAGCATTTATAAAGTTCATTTATGTATCAGGGCCCCACCTATAGGTGGATTTCTTTACTATAATCTTTTATGTGATAATTGTCAACATTTGAAATATCTGTAGTTCCAATTGTATGCCATTTGGACCAATTGAAGGTATTTTTAATCCTATGAAGTGTGGAACGTATTTGTTGCTAACATTGTATATATATACACACAGAATAAACACACACTTATATATGTATATATAGAGAGAAGATGAAATGAAATGTAAACAAGGAATCTTAGGCAAATCAATTAAAATAAATGTTATGATTTGATAAAAATGACTATATTTTGAGTTTTGAGTCCATTTAGTCAAAGGAAGTTTATATTCAGTTATAAAACACTTTACTAAATGAAAATAATTCTTTCCATTGAGGAATGAAAATCTTTGAAAACTAACATCATACACTGAAATGTAATA
Source organism: Pardosa pseudoannulata (assembly GCA_032207245.1). NCBI lineage: Eukaryota > Metazoa > Arthropoda > Arachnida > Araneae > Lycosidae > Pardosa > Pardosa pseudoannulata. The sequence goes on along the minus strand of CM063502.1, from coordinate 41,364,582 downwards.
ATAGTACGTTAAATTGACAATTTGGCTTCCCATACTACACTTAAAAAGGAGAGTAAAATATTGCTAAGAAAAGGGAAATATTCCAAAATTTATGTCGTATTCCACCAAAATATAGATTATTTTGTTGTTTTATGCACACATTTTTCTCTGCCTTATAAAAATTAAAACTCATAACGCAGACTTGGATTTCAATTTAAAGTCATTAACGTTTTCCACCACAGAAATTTATCTATGGTAGAAAACCTGTATTATGGCAACCCTGGGAAACCTTTAAAAATCGAACGTTAGATTTCCTTTTTTCATTTACTATATCTGTCATGATAGCAATTACTATATGATTAATAATTTCAAAATCGTTTTCAAAATTTTGTCATAATTTAACCTATTTTCTGTCCTAACATTTTATCAGACATAAGCTTTAATACCTTCTTTTATGACCTCTTTAAATTAGTCTAAAATTCTATATCTAAACCCACATATTTCTTTTGATGTTAGTTTCTTTGATGATATCATTATATGAACACATTTTAAAGAACCATTACAGAAAATATGGTAAAAGTTTCATCTCTATGATGAACTCAAAATCTAAAAATTTCTAATCTGATTAAAAATAGTATAATAGAATTATTTCTAACAGGTGTTTTATTACATTCAGTGTTTTTCTCTTTTAGGAGATTTCACGGAAACAGTGTGCTACTGGTGGGGAATATTTACCCTGTGCCGTATCACAATGTATTGGCATCTCTTTATAAGTAATCGTAGAAATCCTTTAATTACAATATCTACAATAATATATATTTTGGTTTCATCGCTTTTTTTTCTGTTATATCCTACAACACATTAGTATAATTAAGGAAATAAGTTCTCAAGTTTCAAAATACATAAGTTCTATATTAAAGCGAAAAACTTGTTTTGAGAAAAGTACAAACAGAAAATTGAAACAAATGTAAACAGAATGTGCATGAAAATGTTTTATAAAATTAATTTATATATCTTAAATGAATGAACAGCATCTCCAATAAAATGTATGAAGGACTGTTGACAAAGAATATGTTGTCAATAAGTGTTGCAATAAAGGGTATAGTGTTGTAGAGGAAAAGCCTAAAGACAAAGGATAACATTGCAAAGTTATTCTAGAAACAATAGCATTGTCTTTAAATCAAATAATTCATTTTATTCATTCAACTAATACTGATAAAGAAAATCTCTTGAGATTGTCAGAGACTTACATACTTATACTTAGTTTGTATTTAATCGCTAAGCTTACCATTTTGCTACACGGGGGATAATTGTAATAAAGATTTCTTTCATGTCACTTCATTACACATTTCACTTGTTTATTATATTTGGGCCTACATTTTACGTCCCCTTTTTCTGTGTATTGTGCCATGCAAATGCAGGTCTAACTGCGATCTTTTGCTCGTGTATTTCTTGATATTTTCTCACGACAGCAGATATATTCTTCAAAGAGAGCTGCCCTCTCTCATTAATTAAATTTCGAAACGAACTACTAATTTTGGCCACCTGTATCTGCAACTCTTAAACATTTAGGTGATAATTTGCGCTCATTGGCTCCAATTCTGAAGCTGTGCACTAAATTTCTGTGACCTTCGAAGGCCGCTCTGTTTAGAAACACTGCGTTGTGGTGTGTTTCCAAATACCGCTCCGCATCGCCCTTGGTAAATTTTTATCTGTATTGGATGCACCTCATTCCAATTAGACTTTTTTCTCCGCGCTACTCGTGTCGCCTTCTCAGTGGTCAGAACCGAGGGTTCCCAATGTCTTGTTAAGAGAGCGGGGTTTCCTTGGAGTCTAGCAACAACCATTGCTGTCTGTGTTTTGGCCCTTTCGGCCTGAGTGCAGTCGGGGATTTTCATACTTTTCGTTTAAGTTTTTTTAGGGTCCCCTCAGACGTGATCTTCCGACAATATTCTGTTGGTAGCCACCTCGATCTTTTGGCAGTCCAAGCTCTTTCACTTTTTCTGTATCAATGTTTCGTGGATTCACTACAAGCATTTCCTGTTAAACATTGAAACCATGGATCTACGTCAAATGAACGTGACCTCATGAGAATTTTCCAAAAATTTTTGACAAGCGCTGGTCCGTTATGGCGACGTTCTTCGAGTTAGCTTTAAAAATGAACGCCGTGAAATTTCCGATAACTACTATACAATCATGTACAACGTGAAACTTGGAGGTTTGAGAGATACTACCTCTACACATCCATGTGCTACCGGCAGAGGTTACTAAGTGAAATAACTAATATTTATATATGTATCGTATATGTAGTATTTTAAATGCTAAAATAAAATGTTGAGTTCTAGTAGATGTTTCGAAAGTGTTACTTCAAATTTGGATCAAAATATTGCTATATGTTTCATCAAAATTTACCTGGTGTACCAATATATAGGTTTATACAGTGCCATGTTCTTCTAACATCAAAAAATACAAAGCTATAGTGTATCCATCAAATTTGCGTCGTGTTTTTGTTTCAACGTTCGTCATTATCTCATCAGTTCATCTCCTCCTCTCTACATGGTGAACGTCACCAGTTAGCTCCACTACTGCTATTCTTCGCACTACTTGAAGTGAATAATTATTACCTACTGCATAAAGGTGATTACGAACGACTACTAACATTTATAGCACCAATAGCACTTACGGCCTGACATATGGCACCATGCTCTATTCAAGTGTTAGAAATAGTTCTCCAGCAGACCTAAAATTCAAGAATCATGCTACTCTATATTTGAATATAATAATTCTTAGAATAAATGTAAATTATAAAGTAGTTTTTTTCAATTACAAATACTTTTGCATATTACTTTGAGTGTAAAGCATGTTATTTTATTTTAGTAACGTTCAAAGCCTTTTTCAGATCAAACTGACAAGGAAATTTCAAACTTTAATATTCTTAAAGTGAAACACCGCTAAAGATTCCTAGATCAGTACCAACTGAATTTGTAGAGAAAAGTTTAAATCTATAATTATTAAAGTTGTTGCATATTGAATTAGAATAAAAAATGAATATTACCCTGCTCGAATTTTAAAATGTAGTTATTTTAATTACACTTTAAATATACTTTAGGAAATGCACTTTTTCTTCAGATTTTAGGGCATAGAAAATCGTCTTCTATTTTTAATATATGATAAAATACAGTTCTTTGAAAGGTAACAGCAATACTCGAGTGTTATAAATGTAATAATTAGGGTAGAAACATGAAACCCTTGGGACATAGTAATTAAACTGCAGTTAAATAACAATTGTGGGAACCGTGGGAGATAAGATAACGAAGCTAATTATGCTGGCCCTCGAACAAAGTGAATACGATTTTCAGAGGCATTTAAACTACAGTAACAATGTAGTAAATCCTTTTAAATAATTAGCGGACACTATCTGAATTAGTAAACATAATGAGGAAACAGAATAAATAGTCAAGTACTGTAAACATTTAAGAAACATTAGAAATATCTGACCACCTTCGATACATATAATGATATATTAAGCAATGAATACTTTAAAAAGAAAGAGTATTATTTTCGTTTATGTAAATACTGCCTACATTTAATTTTAAATAAATGCTGCTTATCTCACATATTTTTCTTTGCAGGGATATTATATTTAATTCTATATTAAAATTTTTAAATATAAAAAATAAAAAGTGTAAGTAATACAATAAAATCCTAATAAAATAATGTTATTGTTTCATTGTAAAAAGTTTTAAACCGTTATACTTATAATCTTATCCATTTGTCACTCAGTTATGCAATTATATTTGTAATCTAAAGCTTCATACAGGATTTGTCTTACCATTCAAATTGACTGGTTTTGCAATTTCAATTTAACGTTTATTTAAACTTCTTTAAATTTATTATTAAACGCAGAAAATGTTCAAAAACATTAGTTTAATAAAATAAAATGAAATACAATTTCTCAATATAATAATACGTTAAATTTTTCAAAATAACAATTAAGTATCTTTAAAAGTCTTTTTTTAAAAAGGAGTTGATATATATATATATATATATATATATATATATATATATATATATATATATATATATATATATATATATATATATATATATATATATATATATATATATATATATATATATATATATATATATATATATATATATATATATATATATATATATATATATATATATATATATATATATATATATATATATATATATATATATATATATATATATATATATATATATATATATATATATATATATATATATATATATATATATATACATATATATATATATATATATATATATATATATATTATATATATATATATATATATATATATATATATATATATATATATATATATATATATATATATATATATATATATATATATATATATATATATATATATATATATATATATATATATATATATATATATATATATATATATATATATATATATATATATATATATATATATATATATATATATATATATATATATATATATATATATATATATATATATATATATATATATATATATATATATATATATATATATATATATATATATATATATACATATATACATAAATACATGTGTGTGTGTGTCTGTTCATACTCGAATGTATTACGAATGTCGTTTCATTTAAAATATTCTTTGATTTACATGTTCTTAATTCTTTAAAAATTATTATTATAAAAGCATGAAAGGAAGATATGAGTTTAATCAGTTTTAAATATATTTTTGTGAATTTACATGAACTTTTAGCCAAAAGTTTTTTCCAATATTTCGGTGAATTCCTTAAAATTCTCATCTGCTGTAAGATCACAAATCAATCCTCTCATGAATGGGGTTTCTACATTTTTGTCGTGTTGATAATTTTTATTTCAATCAATATATTTACTGATAAATGTCAGAATTCAAGGAAAAGTTTTAATTTAATGACTAATTCAAATGAATGTAATGCTTTCAAAATTTTAGTGATGATAAATTTTTATTATAGGATTAGGCATAAATCTCAGGAAAATCGTTACAAATTGCAAAATAATTTTAGTGTAAAATATAGGATGCTCATTCACATTTAATAATATAAATTTTATAATACAATTTATTACAGTTAAAAACACTACAACATTATTATTTCTCTTAGTCTCTTCATTTGTGTCGTGTTTATTACTTCTGAACAGTGGCATTTAATTATTACAATTTAAGAAAGTAAGCGGTAAGATCAAAACCGCTTACTTTCTCTATCAAGGGAATGACTTTAATTTGACGTTGCACTAAAGAACGTCCTACAAAAATTATCTATGAAAGTCATCAAAACGTTCAGAAAAAATGCTTCAGTAGATACAATTATATTAATTCGTGTACCCTGGTAGTTTTTCTTTACTTAACATTTGGATTTAACTTACCCATTAAAATTAAAAAAAATACAACTTAATAAATAATTCTAGATCCAATTAAAATGCATAAAATTTTGAATTAGAATCCTTATTACTCAGTGAAATGGATGGAAGAATCACGAACAAAATTTGAGCAATAAATTTTCATTTAACACAATCTAAACTAATATTTACATGTTGAGGATATACTTTTGAGAGAGATTTTTAGTTAACTCATATACTGGAATTATATCCATTTTTATAAAATAGAATAAATTTATTATAAAATAGGATGAATTTAATTTACATGTCAATGTTTATATTTCTAGTTAAATTTAATTAATGAAAGAATTTACATATCAATTAAATGTAGGTGTTCATGAATTTATAAACTTCTTAAAGGTCAAGTTAAAATTGTATATTTTACATTTAAAAATTATATTTATAAATATAATCAATAAGAATAATATAAAAAATATGTGTTAAATTATTATTTACGAGAAAAACTTTTAAAGCAATTATATATTTAAAATAAAAGAATTTTTGAAGAAGAAAACAACCACGGTGGTGATGGTTTTATTGTGTGGTCTTTATTTTCATGGAGCACATAAGGACGCATAATCCTCATATAACAATCCCTGATGTCTGTGTGCTACTTGCATACCAGTTCACCCATTAAGAACAACAGTATTTCCGACTAAGCATGTATTTACCAACAGTATGTACCATGTCATATGGGTCGAAAAGTCAGGAAGTGGTTCAAGGAACATTCCACTGATTTTCAATCCATGACTTTGCCTCCAAACTCACATGATATTAATCCAATAGATCATTCCGAATGAAAATCCAAATTCGTACTGCCACACTACCCCCTCGCAATATGAGAGAATAGAAGGACCCGTTGGTAAGCGCTTGGTACCATTTACCAAAGATTACCTATCAGCCTTTTGAGGAGTCAATGCTACGCCAGGCACGGATGGCTTTATGGGCTAAGGGTCTTGCATGCTAATAATAGGGTGGTTAAAATGCAATAGCTCTTAGGTGTATATATATAAGTACATACATACATACATACATGTATATATATATATGTATATATATATATATATATATATATATATATATATATATTATATATATATATATATATATATATATATATTATTCGAAGTAAGTGGGACCAAACGTACGTCGAATAATCGAAAATTTCGGATAATCAAGAATTCATCAATAATCATCTGGTTTAATATGTGGTATCGTCATTGGTTCAATAACATTCGATTGTTCTGAGATTCGGCAGTATAACCTCCCAAATTTCGAAACGGGGTGTGGTTTTGTTTAGAACAGGGATGTTTGAAATTGGGGAAGAGTACACACATACTGAGAATAATGCTTGCGAGAAGGAAATTCAAAGTATTTATCTGCACTCGTAGTTTGGAAAAGACGGCTTGCATACAAAAGGAATGCGTTAAAAAAGAAAATTTAAAAATGTACATTTGTAAAGAAAAAATTTTGGATTATAGTAGAAAGTGTGAAAAAATTTATAAAGAAATAGACTTCGGATAACAGAGAGTTTCGGTTTATCGAGTTTCTAGTTTACTATCCATATATAAGTGTATATATATATACATATATGTGTATATATATATATATATATATATATATATATATATATATATATATATATATATATATATATATATATATATATATATATATATATATATATATATATATATATATATATATATACACTCTATTTAAAATATTTACATTCCATTTAGTATATTCAAATACTACAAAATATTTGTCTACTTTAATTCTAATATAAATTTCAGTTACCGCATGGATATTTTGTGTTATTTAGCTTCTTAAACATTTAGGATTGGTGTTTGTAAATACTGGCATGTTTACTTACATAAACTCAAATTTTAATATTGGACAAATTTTATGAGAATCTGAGTTGTAACATTTTGCATTTTTAATACACCGAGGGTAAAGTAGTATTTTCGAGTTGTAGTATTAAAGTCAGTTTATTTTGAATATTTCATAGGATCGTCTCATATACGGATGGCAGCTGTTTAGAAATCATCCCGCTGAGTTTTAAGTTATGAGAAACATATATTAAAACGGAGAAGTATTGGGTCAAAACTGAACATTATATATGTTAAAATACGTTAAATGCATTAATATAAATAACTGCTGTAAGAAAGTTAAAAATATGTTTTCTATTTTTCATAACCTTACAACGATATTGTATTATTGTTAAACATTTTTGCTATTGAAATCTTTAAGACACTTTTTAGAAAATATTTTAAAGTAATGCAAGTTGGCCAATAATGCATATGTTTTTATTTTAAAGTATTATTTATTATAAAATAAATATATTCCCGCTTTTAAGTATTTAAAGGTAAAAATGGTGTACTAATAAATGTTGTTTTGGAATTTTGTAAATGATTACATTTGAAGTTAATACATATTTAACCAATGAATATAGCTTAGGATAATTTTCAAAATTTTGATCTCAAATAAAGTAGAATCTCCTATATTTATCACCCACATTCAACAATTTACCAGTTTTTAGTAACTAAGAAAGGCTTTTTGTTTATTATTTCCAATGAAATATAACTTAACAAATTTTCTGTTTTAACAATGTAGTAACTCAACGATTGGTAGATTGGTAGAAAATTCCGCCGCACATAAATATTTACTTGTGTGTTATTTTCTTCCGTGTTTTGCATTATTACTGAAACATAAATTGTACTGTTTTTTCAGTACTTCATTATGAGGTTTATTTTTTCATATACTCACATTATTATTAAGAATGGAAAAATATATCTAGCCATCAAACTATATATAAAGATAAACTACATATTTGGATAAATTTTGAATAGTAAATGAATCGTAGCAATTAACTTAAGTTTAATAAAATTTCTTTGTGTTTCTCTAAAATTCTGAGAATTTATGCAACGGAACCATGGAGAATAGTAATTCACGAATCCAACGTAATTTATTTAACCCCTTCCGGTAAAATGACGAGTCTAGCTCGACATTAGTTTTTCATTCCCTACCACATAATGACGAGCTACACTCGTCATGCGATTAAAGTTACTGTTAAATATGATAATTAATTTAGTTTAAAATTTCTAGTGTACTGAATTTGGCAACACTTTTATCACTTGTGAAAATCACAAGTCACTATTGCATATTGTTTACTTAGAATTTCTTGGTACAAGTCATTGCCAAATTAATGAGTCAGAATAAAAGAAAACCTACTAAGAAATGCCGTGTGTGTTACAAGAATCATATTGAAAGTGAGACTACTTGGTGTAAACAATTAAGAATTCTTTTGCACTTTGTTTTGAAAAGTACCACTAGCTTGAAGACTATTATTTGTATACCTTATTAATGTTTTGCTTTGATATTTTCTTAATTTTACTGTTTCTGATATTATTTAACACTATGTAAAAAGTAGATTTTAATTAAGAATATGTAAGAATTGTAAAATGAAACAAGTTTTTTAAATAAAAATTAATTGGTTATTTCATGCACAGTTTTTCATTATTAAATCATACCGGAAGGGGTTAACTGCTAACCATTTTTAATCATAACCAACATCTTCCTAATCAGTTTCATTACGTCATTATAAAATTATGTTCAAATGGTTGCAGTAACCAGAGAATAAAATCTTGATTAATTTACTGTCAAGTCACGTAGTTATTCTAATCACATGAAATACATTTGGAATAATGTTTTGTATTCTCATTACTGACTACTTTAAAATGATTTCACAGATTTAAAAATATATCAATGCTAAAAGTGGAACTCAACTACTAACTTCATATATAATATCCTTTTACAAGAATAAATTTTAAGGGTATACCAGTATAAATTTTTTTTGCAACCAATAACAACATTATTCAGTTGTTCACTACAATTTCAATTATAATCAATAATATTAGCTTAGTGTTTATTCCATATTTGCCAAAGCATATTTTATTATCAATGAGTTTCCTCCATTTGATATTCGAAGTATTTTAATCTGCTAGAAACTTTGAATAGATTATCTAAAAGGCATTTCTGTTTATTCAATTGTATATTTTAGTACACAACTTTCCTAGCATGTCTCTAAATAATCAAACAACTTCATTTAAAACCATAGTCAAAAAGTAATTTCTTTTCAAGCATTACACAGGTATAATATTTTATTTAATTGGTTAGAACTCGTTTATATGTTAAATTATTACCAGCCTCGGACATCAAGAAAGGCATGAATAGTATCTGTTCTCAGAGTAAGAGAAATTTCCTAAATGTTTCTGTACTGCAAGAAGAAAGAAACTATTTATGAAGAATAACATTTGCCCGTTAAAATATATATATTAAATTTGATTTAACATAATATTAGAGCTAAAATATTCTTTACAGCAATAAAGAAGTATCTGTAATGGTATGTATAGATAGATGTAGGTAAATATATGTTATGGGCAATTCTGTTTAATGGAAAAATAATTAAAAATAATACAGTTGCCACTGCACTCGATAAAGAAGACGCGTCGTTAGCCAGAATGTTAGGCTAAATGAAAAAAAAAACAAAGCTTATACTGTGACTAAACTTATTTTGACTGTGACTTTTAATCTGTGAACATCGCAGCTAATTGTTGTTCTAACCCAAGATAGAACTATAAAGACGGCAAAATAAAATAATAAATTAACAAAGAATAATATAAGTATCATAGAATTTTAACATGATATTAATTAAATCAAAAAGATAAATATATTTTAATAAATCTATAATATCCAAAGTTTTGAAATGCCAAATGTCCCTATTAAATTCTTTTTGATAAAATCATAATTATTAATTACAATTTTTGAATCAAATAGTTTGACTATTTGTAGTATAATCTTAAGATATGAATTTCAATTTTGGTTAATTTTAGTTATATATGTACCATTACCAACGGTTACGGTCGAAATTTTATATGATTCTTAAGAAACTTAGGAGCAGCTGTTAGTTAAGGAAATTTAAATTTATATATTTTATTGCCTACTTTGCCTTTATTGCCTTTTATATAGATATAAGTTATTTCTTTAATTTTAATTCTGTTTATTGATACTTACAATAAAGATTCTTAACTTCATAAAAATTGGAAACTATTTGATGATAATAACGTTTATCATAATCATAGCATAATTTGTAGCGGATTTGTCAATATACGTTTTTTCAAATTTAGATTGAAGTGATTGTATACTTGTTAGTGAAGGTATATTTTGCTTAATATTACTAGTTTTTATAACATATAATGATGTTGTATCGTTCCATTTACTTTGATTTCTCATTCAAGAAAAGCCTTAATGGGCATATTCGTTTTTAAAGCAATTTTCTAAATAAAATATTGAGGTTAATATTAATTGTATTTGGAATCAAGATGTAAATTGGTGTTCAGAGGCATTGTAGATAGCAAAGTATCATCTTCAACAAGATTAATGTTTCCTGTACAAATGTGTATATGATATTGATCTTTAAAAGTTTTGTATTTTACATTATCACAGTTACACGATTCTTTAACATTTACATTTGTTGATTCTTTACTAAGGTTTTAAATACTCAGCCAAAACGGTTTATTAAATCTATAACTATATTTTACATGAATTTTAATAGGTAGTAAAGTGCTATACAATTTAAACATTTTATTAAATGGGATTTAATTATAAGTATTGTTTTTAAACAGAAATATCTCCTTTAGTACTTCCTACTCTTTCTTTCATTTATATTTTCAATCTTTATATATATAGATATAGAAAAACAAAAGAGATCTCAGATATAAGTATGTATGCGTTTTGAATATAATTTATAATGTATTTCACCTGGAATTAGTTAAAACATTTTAAACGAGAGTATACGAAACTGTTGGTTCCATTTCTAAACTGCAACGCAGATGTTTTATGTTACGGAATAATAAAAAAGGTTAAACGTGCTTTCAGCCTCTGAATCTAACATTTCCTTAATTTGAAATTGAACTGTCTCATTTTATTAAAAAATTTTGCGAAGACCACAGCTACTTTTTTAATTATAGCTGAATTCATTTGAGCTGTTGTAGTAAAAAATATTCGCGTTTGTGTTTAGATTAACCACGAAGAAATGAAATTAGAGCTCCTCTTCCTTTCTGAGATTTACACGCAAGAGCTTAATTAGATAATCTTAACAATATAATTCAAATTTTTAAATATGATTGGACATCTAATTATATTGGTGCATACTAATTTATAATTTTGTAAAAAATACTTATTCATACTATATAACATTCTAATAATTATTACAATATAACTAACTAATTATTTAAATTTAAAAAACGTAACATATGCTCTTTCACCAGTACAAACAACTCTTACGTTTCTTGAAATAATATCACTATTATAATGCATAATTTATAGCTCATCCCTTTTACTAATTATGTTCATAGACAATTACTGTTTAATGTTGAAACGTGGACTTTCAGTACAGATAATAATGTAAATATTCTAAAAAGACAAGTTGTTTGTTAATAATTGCCTTAAAACTATATGTCATTTTTTGAACTCTGTGATATTAACTATGATATTTCTTGTAATTGTATTTAATAAAACATAGTTCACATTCAATAAACCTGGAAAGATTTTTTTTAAAACATAAAACTTATTTAAATACTTGTATAGCTTTTTAGACATCCAAATGTCTTAAGATAATCCGAGATACCCTTTTACAAAGATAAACGAAATTATTGGGCATTCAAATAGCCGTACTTGTTTTCATTATCGATGCTTTGATTTATTATATATATATATATATATATATATATATATATATATATATATATATATATATATATATATATATATATATATATATATATATATATATTCTTTTTTTGAGTAGTTTTCATCAATATGAAAAAGTCTGGAGTAAAGCATTTTTAATTCAAAAAGCGCATTGAGTTTTGCAATAAAATTTACATAAACAGTTACATAAGACTTTTCTTAATCAATACTATGAATAATTCAACCCACATATCATGTTTTAGATCTTAAAAACATTATTGCCACAATTGACTTACAGACTATTTAAATGTTTAATTAAAATTAAATTTTAATTTCTCATTACTAGGATGCATTATAAAATAAGAATCTTTGAACACCATTTACATTTATTTGATTTAATAAAACCATTTTTGACTGCATTCTTTGTAGGTGTTACTCAATTTTAATCACATTAAAAGCTGCGTATACCATAAAACTCATAATCCATTTCCTGCAATCAAGTATTAATGTTTCTTAAAAATATTTAAGTCAAACAAGAAACTTAAAATATTTCCTATTTTCTTTCTTTTTCTATGAAATCAAACCTACGATCCATAGCTCTAATGTTGTTGATCATGACATTTTTATATTTCTTCCGGCAGAGAGGAAACAGGAAGTCTGTATTGAAAAGTATTAAGCTACATAGTATCTGAGTCGTCATTTTTCTTTACCTCCATGCACGAGAAAGGTGAGTATTAAAGTGACAGGCTATTATTTATTAAGGATCAACTTATAATGCATAGATATAGAAGAGATTAAGGGAACAGAGCCGGCGAATTTTACTCTTCTTTTCTATTCTTTATACGTCTGGACGATATTTCAGGATCCCTTTTTCTCCCAAGGAAATATGTTAAAACATTTTCCCTTGATATATAACATAAGGCTTCACATACTTAGTATAATGTTCCGAAACTACATATCAAACTTAATATGAAAGGACTTACTGAGTGGAGGAAGGTTATAATAGTCAATTAGCATTAAATTACATGTCACGTTCAAATAAACTTAACGTGTTTTAAAGACTCATATGTTCAGTTTTTATGTTTAAAGACTCGTATAAAAATTTTATTGGATGACATTATATCCTTTATTAGTTACACTCTATATAATATTTATGTAACATTTATCTCATGTATATATATATATATATATATATATATATATATATATATATATATATATATATATATATATATATATATATATATATAGTGTAATATTCTTTTTTAAAAAGTTATATGCACATATATATATATATATATATATATATATATATATATATATATATATATACATATATATATATATATATATATATATATATATATATATATATATATATATATATATATATATATATATATATATATATATATATATATATATATATATATATATATATATATATATATATGTATATATATATATATATATATATGTATATATATATATATATATATATATGTATGTATATGTATGTATATATATATATATATATATATATATATATATATATATATATATATATATATATATATATATATATATATATATATATATATATATATATATATATATATATATATATATATATATATATATATATATATATATATATATATATATATATATATATATATATATATATATATATATATATATATATATATATATATATATATATATATATATATATATATATATATATATATATATATATATATATATATATATATATATATATATATATATATATATATATATATATATATATATATATATATATATATATATATATATATATATATATATATATATATATATGTATATATATGTGTAATATATATATATATAGAGAGAGAGAGAGAGAAAGAGAGAGAGAGAGAGATAAATAGATATATAGATAGATAACCAATGTCTGTAATCAGTAAATTATATATGATAGAAAGAAAATTCTTGAGTGTTTGGGTGAAGTAAACCCTATAAGTTTGACCCACTTAAAACATTTGCTTATGTATTTTAAGATATTAATTTGAAATACCATTTAAATATTTTAAAATTATTTGAACTTACTAAGTGAGTGGAATTGATTTTTCAAGTAAATTTTTTTTTAAATTTGAAGATAAATAATCATCATAGAATAGTAAGTATTTCATTTTACCTCTAGCTTGTTTATAAAAATTCAAAGTTCATAAAAGTAGAGAAAAGTTTAATTTATTCATATGAAGTCCCAATCATTTGTAATGAAATGCTCATTTTATACCTTACAACAAATTTAAACATTTCGAAGTGACTTGAGAAATATTTTTTGTTTTTTAGCCTGCAAATTTTTTTAATTTATAATATTGAGAATTTAATACATGGAAGTGGAATGAGATGGATCTATAATGTTATAATTCCTATTTTATGAGCCCTACATCATGAGAAACATTATTAATTACAAGTTAAAAAATGAGTTAATATTTTGGATTTATATTTAGATTTTGAAGCAGAAATTTAATTCTCATTGAAAATTACATAAAAGTTTAAAAATTAGTTTTATTCAGACATAGTATTTATTTTATTGGGGTTTTATACATAAATATACTTAATGTATTTTATTTTCTTGAAATTACCGGGAAAGTTAGTGAAGCTAAAATAGTAAATAAGTAAAATATTTTTCCTTTAAATATAAAGTTATATCCTTAACAAATATTTAATCCCTTACTTATCTCCTGAGAAGTATCTCCATTTATAGCAAGAGGAGGGGTGTTCGAAATACACCTCAGTGATGTGAACTATTATAGTTTAGTATAAAGTAATTTTCTCACTTTTAATGACCTTCTTTAAAGAACGAACTGCTATTTAATCATTTAACTATCTTTTTTAAGGTCTCACATTTTTCAGAAGACAATGATTAAAGCATCACACTTTGGCAGCTTTATCTCTCTTGAGTATAGGCTTTAAAATTACCGTTGAAGTCCCAAAATTAGGTTTAACCGCTCAGACATATTATAAAGAAAGAAATAAAAATGCAAATAACTCAATCATTGCCTAATAATATTATTTGTTTACTTATTCTGTACGCGCACAATTCAAACTAGAGTCCAGAATAACAACTAAACACTAAGGTGATTATTAAGTTTTAAATAATATTACTGTACGATTATTAAGTATCAAAATATTTGTGAATGATATTTAATCAAAAATGCAGAAAAGGTTATGCTTGGTTCTACTTAATATATCTGGGAAATATCTAGTTTTCTAAATGATTTTAGCAAATAAATAGTCAAAAACTATTGATGTTATATTTTTCTCTGTTATGCTACAATTATTGTAGTTTTTTATATAACAGGTTTTTCAATTTGGTTCATTAATTTAGTATCTGCATGGTGCTGACAAGTTAAATTTTAGAAATTTTTTCATACTTGAATTATTTTATTTCTATCAATTTTTTTTGTTTCTACTTTATTCATTCATATTATTAATTAAAATATTATTATTCAACTTTTAGAGTAGTAAAATGTCTTCTTTTTTTCTCGTTTAATGTACCATTTCAGTAAGTGACATTTATGTAAGCTTATATATATATATATATATATATATATATATATATATATATATATATATATATATATATATATATATATATATATATATATATATATATATATGAGAGTTATCTAATATTGAGCAATATATTTCGACAATATTATTCTTTAAACTATCTTTGTAATTAGAAAAGTGCAGAGTTTAAATATATTTCGAGTTTTGAAGACTACGTAGTGTTTAAAACAATCTGATGTATTTTTCAGATTAAGCTAGATAATCAAAAGAGGATGATAGCCGGATAATGCAGGAATAAAAGAGTACAGGTTTTCCGTACCAGTGCATGGATGTTTGTTTCCGCTCGAAATCGGCTTTACGCAATAGGTTCCTGTCTCTTAAGCCCGTTTCTAGAAGAATAGTACATCGGAGCTCTCAACACCAAACTAAAAGAAAGGGATATTCTTACATGATGAATTATTATATTTAATACTTTAATTCTATTTTTATAACTATTTAAATAACAGTTCATACGCAATAACACCTATATAAAGCAGACATGAGAAATATACAGAAGTACTGGTTAGACACCTTTGACGAAATTTATATCTTTGTATCTCGTTATTTTTTAACATTCTATCAGAAGAATGGGTTACAGACTTTTTATAAGCATTTAAATAGTACTGGTATTAGAAATAGACAAAATAATAGCTATATAGAAAACCATGGCCAGGAAATTTACAGATTTACAGATAACATATATTAAAAAAATTTTAATTTTTCTAAATCTTCAATTTTTTTTTTAAGATTTTATTAAATAAGTCTTGTAAATACTTTTTAAAACCAATTAATTATCTAAAGAATTTATATATATAATAACTATTTCGTTAACAATGAGGATAATTTTACAGATGTACCAATATAAACTCCGGGAGAAATGTAAATCCTTGTAATAGTGAAGATTCTATCAGAAGAATGTGTCAAACAATAAATTTTATGCATAAAAGGGTCATATAACACTTAACACTTCAAAGGTTTCTATACGTTGTTGAATTTAACGAAACTTAGGACATTTTAATAACTAAGACCAAAAAATACCTCCAATTTTTGTCTGAATAATAATTATAATTCAAATAAAACTTTTACATTGGAGGTTATTTTTCTTCTCTGTACAAAATAAATTATTGCCTAGCGGCGAATTTTGGCTTAAAATTTCACAGTAAATAACTCTTTAATATGTCTGATATCATTTTGACTAGTTTTTCCATTAAATACGTACGCACGAGTAAATTGTAACTTTGAAACTCAAGAAAAAAAACTTTTTCACCATCACTGAGTAAAGTATGAAGATACATAATTGACATAATTAAAAAAATATCCGAGTTAAAAACACTTTTATTAAGGACTTTTTTATCACCTTGTTGAACATATTGATTGCTCTATTCTATAATGAATCTTATATAATGGTTATAAACTCTGCCAGTAGCCTAAAAATATCTCTACAATAATAGAAATCCAAGATTCAGTCTTTTCTCTTTCAGTTAAAACATTGTATGCTGGATACATACTATTACGTTTTCTGACAATTCATACTTGAACGCGGGTCACGTACTAGTACGGGTTAATGCAATAACGTGGTTTTTTTTGTGGGTTAAAAAATAACCGTATATACAGGAAAACGAAGCCAAATGTTCTTGTCTACTACATACATTCTGGAAAAAAATTAGACAATTAAAAACTAGTTTTTACTTCAGTCGATGCGGAACCACAGTACGGGAAGTTTGATTAAAAATCAATTTAGATTTAAAATTAACTTTATTTAATAGTTATCCTATTTATTTATCTTTGTGATATTATATATACTTATATATTATATGTTTATTTATATATTATATATACATTTGTATTTGTATATATATATTTGTTTATTTGTCTATTTATATATTTGTTTATATATTTCAATATAAAATAAGAAAAGTTGGTTAAAAACCTAAATAATTTTCGATCTATTGAGATTTAACTTAATAACTAAATTTAAGTTCAAAACGCCAGCTCCCGGTACAATTCAGCTGCGAAATGTACCCATACACAATATGTTAAAATAATAAATTCATTTACTAGTATTTGTTGTGAGAAAAATTGAAATGGCTAAGAATTAGGTGAAAATATACGTTTTCTAGTGATTTTATGAAATGGTTAAGAAAGTAGTTTAATGCTTTTTTTACTTATCACGTTAAACTGCATTTGATTGTTTGAAAAAAATTAATTAAATATCTCTAAGAATGTTTCTTTTTATAATTTAATGCCTCTGTGCATACACACACATACTAGTGTTTATTTATTCATATAAAATAGTGTTTGTACATACACAATTATGTTACACTGAGACCACTTTCTAGTTTTAACTTTTTTTCCCTTTTTCTAAACAGCTATTTAAAAGAAGTGTTTGGAAATGTTATTCAGGAGTAGAGAGAATCCATTTCCTCGAGCATTAAAAAAAAATGGTTCCCTAGTGCTTTTAGTCGACAAAAAAATCAAGAAAAAAATAGAAATTGGTTTAACTTGTACCATTACAAGTTCCAAATAATTTATAAATTTCAACAAATAACCACATAAGTATGTGCATTCTTGAGTGCCATTTCATGAAAATAAGAACTGCTAATCATGTAGAAAAAGACGCCTATTTAAAATATGTATATATTTGCACCCTGTTTGCTCTATACGATAGCAGTAATTTCCACTAATATTTGAAATGAATAATTTAAATAATCCTGAGATATGGGGTGTTAAATGAATTAATTTTTATTTGCTCCTGCTCGAAAGATATATTGTTATGCTGACACATTCTCATAGTCATCTCTATGATGAAACGTATATTAAATTTCAACATTAATAATTTTAAAATTAACAAAACTATCGGTGAATTACAGAGTTTATTGAAGGTAAGTTCTAGAAATATGAAAAACGATTAGGGAATTTTTAACACATTGACGGATAGTAGGAGCAAGTGAAGTTCGAAAATTATCACTATATAAAATTTTGTAATTTTTAAAATATTAGAAGTATAACTTTACCCTTTCTGCTTAAATAAACTTAATTCTGATTAATTCAGTGCCTTTAATACTAGATTGCCCAAGGCAGTCATTTTAATTGTTTTTTAATTTCAATTAGAAATACAATTATGAAATATAATGACACAATTTCTTAGAATTTGGTGACTTTTTCTATAACATATAAATGGGTTTATGAATAATTGTAGTTACTTCCGCCCTCCTTTATTATATAATATTAAAAATTAATTTTAAACAAATTTCTTTACATACTTGTTATTTTTTTCACAATGCAGTCATTTTGACTGTTTTGGGGCAATATAGGTATACAAGAAATCTCGGGCAATCTAGTGTTAATTAGGTTGCAGCTATAATCGTCATGGTGCCAGCGGACTCTAGACAATAAGTAATGGGACAATGACGGTTATAACAGCAAATATTTCAAAACTTAAATGGCAGGTTTAATGACTCAAATAAGCAATTTTTTGTGTGCAACAAAGTATTTTTGGGAGTGTTACACTAAATGTTAGTTCATAATCAAACAAAAATAAATAATTGACAAAAAATAAATTCAAGAGAAATCACAATCGGACTATTCCCTTGCAACCACATGCATACTGAAGTTGCAAGTCATGTAACAGGTGGAAAACGAAATTCAACCTAAAAAATTGCTTCCCAAACACGACACTAGGTTTCTACCTGTACGTTGGTAAATGCACATTAGTACCGCTATAGTCGTAATGTCTAAAAAAGACCGTTTCATTTTGGACGGCTGTTGTAGTCATGCCACAGAGTGAACTGAGCTTTGATGGCTATAGACACGAGTGTAAGTCAACATGCTATAAATTATTTCCGTGAAACATTTAATACCAAATAACCATTCTTTTATATTCGATAAATTAGCAATATATTTCTTATAGTAGACAAATTAGCAAAATATATGCTACAGTTACAGAGGCAAGTTGTCTCAATTTGTGAAAAGTATTTTCTCATATATTATAGCTTGTTATAACATATTGGTCTACGAAGGGTTTAACGTGGTGCCAAAACTATACTGTACCCCAAACTGACATAAGAGACAATTTTTTGAAAACTATATAAATATGTAGAAATGATCTTTAAATTTATTTTACGTAAATACCTGAATATATCCAAGTATATTTTAGAAAACCGTACCACTTCTGCAAAGAAAGTATTGAAATCTTATGTTTATCTTTTGGAATCAGTATGTGAATATTTTACACTAGTAATTTGACATATGAGTTCATTTGTTTTAAAACATATTTTCTTACACTTAGGTAGCCTGAAGGACTTTTGTTCTTAATCAAACATTACAAGAAAGAAATACATCTTTTGTTTCCAGGCCATTTCGCATACGATGATATAACCTTAAAAAAGTAATGCAATTTACTTTAAATATATATTGAAGTAAAAAATCAACTCTTCGTTTCAAGAACATCAATAAGTTTTTCATTAATTAGTTCTTTATTTTATTATTAATTGCACTCTATATGTGAATAAACAACACAATTTTTATTACATTATAATATTATTGCACTTTTGGTATGTGGAAAAATGCCGTTCCAGACAGACATAATAAAATAGAACCTAAAACTCTTTATCAAATAAAATTTACCTAATAATGCAGGAGCACTGAGCACTTCTAAAAAATATTAAAATTAATAATATGCACAGTTTTTGTAAGATGTTCTGAAGAATATTTGTAATATTTGTAAGTAACAAAAATGAAACCACATTTTATTTTATCTTGTTAAACTATTAAAGAGTCAATTTTTTTCATTAAAATTTTATTTATTAGTTTAAAAATTCAAGCAACATTAGTATGTTATATATTACCTAAATAATTCATATAATTATTATAGCTAAATCTTTAAGTTTCAATTATTTGAACATTTTTTTACCCTTCATTAGTGTTTTGTAAATTGTTTTGGATATTTTTGGCACACATGCTATATTTAATATGACCTTTTGAACTAGAAATACAATTCATTTGGTCACCTTACTGTGTCATTATGAGTCGTGGTCATTCCATACGGAGTTTAACATTGGAGCCTTTGTATAAAATTAAATTATTCAAATGATGTTTCCTACATCAATATTCACATAATATAGTAGCATGCATATGATAAGAAAAAGAAATAATTTTTAGATTTTTCTTGTTTTTATTGAAATACCTACATTTATAAAAATATCATAAAATTTATAATTCTCACAATTTAGATCTTGACAAATGCCAAATTTTTACCTTTGTTAAATTTCATTTTCATTAAAGAAATTGTAAATAGAAAGCAATTCGAAGCAATAGAAAGCATTGTTTCTGTGTGTATTTCGACATAAATAATAAAAAGGTAATATCTCCATAATAGCAGATATCGACATAAATAACTAATAAGCTAATATATCCTGTATGAACGGCAGAGTCAGTTCATTTGGTCACCTTACTATATAATAAGCTGTCGATGTCATTCCATAGCAAGTTTAACATTGGAGACTTTGCATAAAATTGAATTATTCCAAATGATGTTTTCTGCTTCAATAGACATAAAACATAGCAGCTTACGTATGCTAAGAAAAACACATAACATTTCGATATATTTATGGTACTTATTGACTACTTTTATTAAAGATATCAAAACTTTATAATTACCTCATATTAGATCTTTACAATCGCCATTTTTTACCGTTGCTAAATTCCATTTTCATTAAAAGAGATGGTAAAAAGAAATCAATTTGATAATTTTGAATGTTTCTGTTTGACATAAATATTTAATAAGCTAATATTTCTTGGTTGGTACTGTGTCCATGTAGATGTCGTATAGAATACAGGGATAAATGGTCGCCATTGTCTGGAGACGTTGTTTAGAATCAGGAACAATTTAGAAGCAATAATTTAGAAGCAGGTACTAAGAACCCCAGGCTTGGCCTGCAACAGAGTTATTGTTTGGGAGTTTGAAGCACATTCAAAACATTAACCTATTTTACGTCCCAGTCGCTGTTAATGAACCCAGTGGATCTATGTCCGGCACAAACTTCGATCATGCTACTTCAGCCAACTGAGCTAACGAGGGTCACTAATATATTTAATATGGTAATTTAATGTAAGTATTATGAATAACCAAATTATCTAACGGAAATTTTGACGATAAATTTCATTAAAATATGTATGCTCAAAAAAGTCATTTAATCATATAGTACAAATAATAATGTTTTGAGGATAATTGAAATTAACTAAACTCATAATGCCATATATAGAAATATATCTGTAATGATTTTGTCCCAATACTTTTCATCTCTTATCTCCAGACTTTTGAATAAAAATGCAAAACTGGACAGATTGTTTAATCTAATATATGATGGAAGAAAAACATCGATGTCCAAAAGTTATATAGCTATATATTGGACGAAAGGAGAACCGAAAAATTGAAAGAGATCTATATATGGAGATTTTATATTTTCTATAAATGTTATCAGTAAACGTATGCTCTAAATTAGTAAGAACTATAAAATACAATTTTTAATTTATCGTATCTAATATATAAAACAAATTCCAATTAACTGAATACGTTTTAGTTGGGCACACTTTAAATGGTCTACATTTCTTTGATTTAATTTTAGCTAAGTTTAACATCAATACTTTATAGGATTGTTAAATATATTCTCAATTCCACTTAGAGTTATAGTTTTGTAAAATATACTGTATGTCACTAAGAAGTAAATTATACATTTTGAAATAATAACTTACCGTAAATTGAAACTATAAAGAATATTTTTAGTGTAATGTTAATCACATGATTTTACCTTACCCGATTCATCTACATTTTAACTTTGTTTTTTCCTTCTATCAAGTATTACGTTCTACTTTAGGATGGTTGAATGTTGAATTGGTATTCTGAGATGGTTCTTAATAGTTCCTTTCCGTTTCTAAGCGTATGCATATTACATGAAATGAAGTCACGTCATACAAGGAGATATAACGAGTAGTGAAAAGGCAATTTCATAGCTCACTGAATACTATTATCAGAATTCAAATTTTGAACTTCTTATATTTCAGATGATCTCTTTTTGCTTTTTGACACAGTGATTTGAGAATATTTTTAAGGGATCAAATTTATGCTATCATAGGAAAATATCGTTCAAGTGACTTCATTAATTTTAAGTATGTTCTACTGATGTTAAAAAAAAGTAGGAAATATTTGTAGAAGATTTTCATAAATGTGTCTCATTATCATTAAATAACTTTTTTTAAATCCTTAAAATATCAAAAATAATTGAAAATCGCAAAACTTTTTCTTCTTTTTGATAAATATTTAAAGTAGTATTCCATTTAAATACTACTAATATTTATAATATAGAAGTATTTACGTTTTTGGCATTAGGATAAAAATACTAACTTAGTAATGATTTTAAAAGTGTACACTAATATAGTAAACTGTTTTGGTAAATAGTCCAAAATAAAAGAATTTTTTTTTTCAAAAAATCCATTTCTCTAAAGTCAGAAATCACATATTATAATTACATAATTTTAAAAATTTCCATTCTTTCCCAAGGAAAAAATATTTTAACACATTAAGTACTGCTATCATTATTGATATTATTATTATATTTTAAAATCATGTGAAATTAATCAAAAATTTCGAAAATTTTAGATATAAGTTCTGTTGGAACGTTTTAATTTAATGTTAATTTTAGGTAACTATTATTTAAATTTTCTTACATAACTTTAAATATTTTTGCTCTTGAGAAAAAAACACATAAATGGAATTAAAAGTGAATTAAAATCAAGGTACAAAATGAAAATAATTTGACTTTTCTGGTAACATCTAATAAATTGTATTATGTAATACTGTTAAAAAGAGAAATATAACAAATTTACATATTTAAAAATAATCTGTTTACTTTTAAGTTTACATTTAGTGCCATTACTCATAGAAAACATTTTTCTCAAACCCACTATCCATGTTCCCAATGTCTATTCTGTATCTAGGAACCATAATGGATTTCTATTGGATAGCCAATGGAAACTGAGTACTGCTTGAACTATAGTCTTCATAAATGTTTTTATAATGTATAAATATAAAAAATAATATATAAGTAATTGTCATTAAAATATGTTTTTACATTAATTTTCATATTCCTGTTTTTAATTATAACTGTTTTTAACGTACATGTTTGAAAAATGATAAACATCTGATAAATAAGCAAAACTCTTTATTAAAATCTTTATTAATAAATTGATGATCATCATTTTGCATTTGACGTGACATGGA
Organism: Pardosa pseudoannulata; assembly: GCA_032207245.1. Lineage (NCBI taxonomy): Eukaryota > Metazoa > Arthropoda > Arachnida > Araneae > Lycosidae > Pardosa > Pardosa pseudoannulata. Next base: position 41,340,499 of record CM063502.1, on the reverse strand, counting down.
CAAATATAAACCATGCGCAACTTCCAAAAGGATAAGTAGTCACTCATGCAAAAGTGTTACTAATTCAGAATCTGTCGTTAAAAGTTGAATGCAAATGTGAAATTTCTCTCTAAAATACCTCACATAAATTCAATGATAATCAGATTGTGGGATTAAGGTGTGTCACGCAAGATATTCTAATTGATCTTCGAATTCATCAAACCAATATCAGGCACCTCGAGATGTGTGAATGGGCTAGTTACAGATTTGGTATTCAGGTAAAGAATCAGAGAACAAATATTTCGCATTTGGATGAAGATGTTGAGACAGAACTTTGACATAAACCTTGCTGTTTGATACTCATGTTGGTAACAAGTAAACCAAAAGAACGGTATATAATCAGGCCTCAGAGGTGAACTGATCCCTTCCATACTTTACAACATAAAGGAAACTATAAGCACTTTACAACATTTTAATACATCCGTTTCCTTGAAACGATATGAACAGACATTTTACTGACCATATCACATCTTTTTACGGTTAGTATGGACACATTTTATAACTGTAATACCAATTCTATTGTTTGAAAGTATTACAAGGCTTCATCAACTGTGATCGAAAAGCTTCTCTGTTGTGTATATTTACTGTATGCGGATCAGAGCAGAGAGTTCTAGTCGACATATTTTCCTGTAAATGTAGTATATCAGATATTATATGGAAGGTTGTTTTCTTTGAACTTCAACCCAAAATTAAATTTTTAACCAATTAAATTTTTCAATTTTCAGTATATATGATACGGCATTAGGTCTATACTGCACCTGCAGGTGATTCTTTTCTCTGTGTTTATAGTCTGGTATACAGTATACAAGGTAACCTCCCAATACCAGCCAGGTTGGCTTCGTTTGAAGCATTACAGTGTACTGATTTGCTACGCAAAGGATTTTGAGAGTGGGACCTATTGCTTAAAGCTGATTCCAAACGGCTGCGAACATCAATGACAGCAGCGGGATTCGAATCCTCAAACTCCCGGTACCGAAGTAAAGGGTTTTACCATTCGGCCATCGTTCAGCACACAAAGATAATGACTTATTCATCTCTAAAGTTCCAATAAGACATGCCTCCCAAGAACCATGTCTCTGAAATCTTTGATATGTTTCATAATGAATAATTTAAACCCCAAAACATTTCCCAATACTACCTGCACATTCTTGCCTGCTATGTGGCACTCTTCCACATTAAAAGACTGAAAATGTGAGAGCTTCCCATAAGACTTCTTTATTGTAACATTGTTATATATTTCTTTCACAAATATCTTTCAGTAGTAAATTCAGTAGTTTTGTTTTCTATTATAAAATTATAAGTATTGGAAGATCCCCAATAAAATATTGAAGGGATATCTAAATAAAAAATGATAAAAAACTAAGTTATTTAAAATGTATCTCTATATAATACGGAAAATTTAAAGTCATACTACTTTATCACAATAGACCTAAAATATTATAAATTACAAGTTGTAATCATTTAATTCTGTATGTATTATTAACATGTTGTATCAATACATACCCTATAACTTATCTAAAATTCTTTCTCCAAATTGGAATTTGCACGCTGAAGGCCTTTAGAATGAATCTTAAAAATAATATTCGAAAATTCATTTCTTATTATGAATTTTATTTATTTATTTTCGTTTACACCTCACATTAATGATTAAATTTTACCTGAGTTTTCTATACCTAAATATGTTTTTTTAAATAGATTAATTTCAGATAAATGATTATATGTAAGCAAAAATATTATCCTTTGGCATCCCGTTGAACTGCATCTTTAAAAATATTCTTGAAAAAAGGCAAAAACTTCAAAGGTGTTAATGCAAAATTTGTTTGTAGAAAATAAATAAAAATATTTTAGATGCCGTGACGACTTTTTCTAGTAAACATAAATCGGAAATTTCTATACACGCATCTTTGTTCAAAATAGACTTCATCAGATTGTAGTTAAATTTTTTATAACAACACTTCATCGGTTACTGTAACTCTTGAAAAAATTTATTTCTTTTCTGCATACAATTTTCTCTGGGGTTTACTCATTCGTTTTCCTTTGTGTTCTCACCGAATTACACAAATTACTAAATTTTAGAGTTTCACTCTATCTCCCTCTTGCTATCTGTCTGACTGACTGTGTTTGCGTGTGTGTTTGTTTCCTCATTCTACTTTTCTGATTCTCTCATTCTGCTTTTTTGATTTTACTGTCATCAAAGAAGTAGATTTCTGAAACTTTATCCCTCCTACCAATGATACCAGTTCTAACCCTTCAGTTATTGATTTTAGGCTCAGTTGGGGATCAAACTCTTTCTTGCGCCTATTGACACAAGAAAATAAACAGAAAGTTTTTCCTCGAGCTATATTAGCTCACTAAGATTTTTTCCCTATTTTTACAGATGAGAAAAAAAAAACCTAAAATCTCAAAAATGAAATATTTATTGCAAGCCCAGAAATTTTAATTTACATCTGCCATAATTGAGCAAACACATTCACATTATCAAGGGAAACACGGAAATTAAAGGTAGAGTATCTATTTTCTGTTGTGTGTGGTACATATAGCAATACATTAGATAAATAATTAAATTTTTATTGCTTAATACAGATCTAATGCTTACATGTGTATAAGAAACACATGTAAATGTATATAAAAGATCAATTTGATCCAAGAATATAGTTAATAAATAAATAAAAACTTTTGAATTTTTTAAACAATTATCAGTATTTCTCATATGTGGAGGACAACACGATTTTTAAACTAAATTTAGGAACAAAGAAGAAATGAAATTGGAAAACTGGCAACTGTTCTTTATTTTCAAATTCGAACTAACTTTTCAGCTCTGAGATGAACCAAACGTCAGTAGTATTAATGCAGATCTAAGCCTAGGCTTAGCTCTGCTTTGCACGTTGGATATTTTATATTTCTTATATATTTTAATCAAAGGTTTTCTCTTTATTATATTAGAATTTTAATTGGATCCCAACTAAAATAAACGACATTAATTTTATTCTATGAAGTTGTTTTTCAGAATATAATGCCAAAAACATTATACTGCAAAAGGTTTGGTTAATCACACAAGGTAATCATACTGAACAATTTCATTGTTCTGAATAATAAATGTAATGAGCAGATTAATTTTCAATATAATTATAAAAGTCGAAATGTAGAAATTCCGGAATTCCCAAATTTAGGATCAGAATAATTTTTTCGTTCTAATTTGCAGATTTCTTAACAATAAATAACACAGTTTTTAATTATGCAAGTTCAAAACTCATTTCTATAAATTCACATCTCACACCATCCTTAATAAAATTAGGAACAGTGTCTAAAATATCCAATTTTTATGAAATATATTTTAATAAAATTAGATACAATGTTTAAAATACCGAAATTTTAAGAAATATATTTTACTATACGAAAGCCTTACACTGAAGTCCAGATTCGTGTTTGAGATATCCCAAATTGTCTTGTTACTTCTAGTATATTTTTGGGTCATTCAACTAATATATTAAGTATAAATAAAAAAATCATCAGTCAACATTTATAGAGAAATTCATAGCGTGTATTCAATAAATGTAACTTTTCCTTACTATCAGTGCATTGATTTGTATTAAAAAAGTTCAATACCCAGTCTATTATATGAGCTTAAAATACTAAAGTAAAAAATAGCATTATTTACTGAAAAAGCAAAAACTGTGCTTTTGGTTTGGGAGTGCTACGGTCTATTTTTTTGCAACACGAGGTCTAATGAGACCAGGACCTACTGTTTAAAGCCGAATCCGAACGGCTACGAACATCCATGCCATAGTGGGATACGAACCCACGAACTCCGGTCACGAAGGCTAGCATCCTAACCATTCGGCCATCATTCGGCAAAAAAAAAAAAAAAAAAAAAAAAAAAAACTGTGCTGTGATTCACGGTTAGTAATACTTGTCAGAAAACAGCATACTCAATTTTATATTAAATGCACACAAAACAAAAACCAAGAAAAAATCAATTTTTTTTGCCAATTTTAGCTTAAATGGCACTGCACTTAAAAGTTTTGAAAACCCCCAATTGAATATCTTTTAAGAATATACTGTTCATAATGTCAAAATGAATTTCAAATTCATTATTAATATAATTCAGTTTCAAAATAAATTAACTGTTCAATAAAATGTTAATCTATTTTTCATTAATTCGTATTAGATTTTCAAAAATGACCTTAAATTATTTGCCATCCATACCCAATATCATAACTGTTCTCAACCAGTTCGTATTTTTAAGTGTTTAGGGTTTCTAAATCCAAATTCTAGACCGCAAAAAGTTATATTTATAAAGAAAACTCTCAGTAAAACGTATTCTACCTCAAAGAAAAGATAAAAATATTGATAGGAAAATCGGAATCTCTGAATGTCATTTTAAGGTGAGACTTTCAATCTCCAGGATTAGGAAACAGTCCGAGCTAAGTGACAGACATTCGAGTCGTTGGTTTTCTCCAAGGATTTTTTTCCTAAATAAAAATACCTGAATGAGAAAAAGAATAAGACATGGTATAAAACATTTCTTATGTCACATTCCAAAAAGTTTAAATTCGAATACACACTGTTCCCCAGATTTTATTCTTATTTTTCATTATTCTACAGGATCAAGTTTTAAACCAATATAAACTGTTTTAATAAAAAGTTATATAGATGTTTCCAAGTATGGACATTGTACTGGATACCAAGATTCTGAAAATATAATTCGCTCAAATATTTTGATCTATTCTAGAGGATTTTCTAAATATGTAACAAATAGTGTACTAAAAGTAACTATCCTATAGAATTTAACCTTACTTTGTTGCTTTTTTATTACACATAAAGAGCTGAAAGAAGTCTTGACATAAAACGATAAACAGTTGCTTAATTCAAGCAAATACTTTCAGTCTATTTCCATGACTATAGATTTTTAGTTTTCTGAAGAATGTGGTATCTTCCAGTTTAAAAATGTAACTCCTTTGAACACAGGAAATGCAGTTTATCTATTAAGTTCTGTGTTCTAAATGAGAAGTATTTTTACCCTTTATGTCTTTTCTAATATTACTAAAAACATTTTTCAGTGTTGTTTTAATGCATTAATTTTAAATAATCAATAAACATGACTTTATTAAATAACAAAAATAATTTTGGTTATTATTGAATTAATTAATTTCAATTAATCAATAAGCCTATTCTAGTAAGGTAAAGTGTTACTTTCGTAATTTGCAATTGTCAACGTAAGCAGTGTATCAGTTGGTCAGGCAACAAGCTTCAATGCCTTCGAATTTCAACTGTCCCGTTAATTTATTTCTCCTGTGAAATTTCTAGCACATTCATAAACTTGTTTCAAATATAAATTCCTAATGCATTGAAATATTAAACAAAGCGTGATGCAAATTTGAGTTTGAATTCAAATTAATAAGAGTTTTAGCTCTCATATTTACGAGTATGATTTTATTTGGCCATACAGAAAAACGCTTGAACTTTAACCAAATGAGTCTTAGTGCTTGAAAATAATTAACTTTCAAGCAATAAATCAATACTTATCCAAATGGTTTATCAGTTTAGCTCGAATTTCACATGAAAGTTATATTTTTCTTGGAATCGTTTTGTAAAGATAAACCCACTGTCAGTTTAGTTTATGTTGTTATTAAAAAAGACATATTTTAACAAACAGGGCAAACTCTCATACAAAAAGTGCTAGATGATTTAGAGGTTTTTCATAGAATTGAAATCATTTGTTTTTCTGTTTTTTCATTCTTCGTTGCCTTAAAGATGTGATTTTATTCATTTTATTTTTTTGACGTCATCTCTATATAAATCTAGAAATTGATGTTTTAGAAAAAGGTATACTCATAGCAAAAAGAAGAAATTTTATTCGTGAATAATTTTTCTGTATTAATTTACAGTTGTAATAACGTCCTCAACTGTCATGCATCCCTTGGGGGATTTTCTATACATTGACGAAGTTATATCTTGTAGTCATTTTTATTAAGTGAGCAATAGCATTTGCTATTGTTATATTACATTAACTTTAATACACCCATGTGTCATCAAGTGTTGCCAAGTATTTTTATTTATTAACAGATAGTTGATTATTATTTCTACAAGATTTATGAACATCATTATTTAAAATGTTATGGTAAAAGTAGATTAACTTAATGCTTAAGCATCTTATTAATTTTAAATATTTATAAAAGATTTTACTTACACTGCCAAAACAGGTTTAATTTTCGATGGGAAATTGTATTGATCCTTGAAAGACTATATTTAATTTTATAGCGTTTTAACATACTGATACGAATATTTTTCCTTGAAAAACCAGTATATATAACCTTACAACTTATTGGAAGTCCGCTCTCACCAAAAGTCGTTTAACGGCTAACCATGTTTAGCACATGTTGCTACCAATAATAATAATGTTGCGACGCCATAGTTGGTTATTATTTCTACAAGATTTCTGAACTCTGTATCATTTTTTATATTTTATGGTAAAATCAGATGTACTTTATGCTTAAGCCTCTTATTAATTTTAAATATTTATAAAAGATTTTACTTTGCCAATACAGGTTTAATTTTCAATGAGAAATTTTATTGATCCTTGAAAGACTATATTTATTTTTATAGCGTTTTAACATAGTGATACGAATATTTTTCCTTGAAAAAGCCGTATAATAACCTTACAGCCTATTGCAGGGCCGGTCTTACCAAAAGTCGTTAACGGCTAAGCACGTTTAGCCAATGTTGCTGCCAATAATAATAATTTTGGCATGCCATTCTCCGTTTAAACAGAGATTAATCTCGATTATCCGACTTATCCGATTAGACTTTGCTGAGACCTGTCTTTATTTGTAAAATAACTAACTTTATGAAATTAAATTAAAATATTGAAAAGAAATTTTATTTTAAAATTCTTTCGAAAAAATTAAGTGCAAAACGTAGAACGTGTCATTTCATAATTACCACTTAAAATGATTCTTTAATATATCTAATTATAATCTAGAGAAATAAATGCCAGAATAATTCTTTCTAAATTTTCTGAAATTTTCTCCTATTATTTATCAATACTATCTTAACCTTAGTTTTATCTTCATTGTTCTCTCAATATGCAATAAAAATATAACATCTTCAAAAGCCACTATTCCTATTTTCTGCCAAAGAAAGTCTTTCAAGAGTATTTTTTAACATTTTATAAAGACCGTGCTAACAAGATGATAATAAAAATGATAAACAAGTTAGGTGTTCATCCATGTACATACAACGTAAAAACGTGCTAGATGAAAGCTCTCAAATTACATTAATCAGGTGTGTGTAAAGAACTATTTTGCACTTAGTTAAAAGAAGATAATTCATTGAAATTAATATGTAATGGAAAAAGTATTTTCCTCTTGAGTACTTGAAAAAATTTCAAATGCTAATTTTAACAAAATAAGCTTTCGAAAAATCTGAAGATGATGATTATGCATTGACCTATCATAAAGAAACTCATGTTTGAATTTTATTTTAAAACCACAGAAAATTTAGGAATTTAAAAAGCTGCGGGCAAAATGTTTGGGCTCAAATACTATGCAGTACTTTATATTTTAAGGTTTTGAAATCCACTAGAAGATAACTTGCGATACTTTAAAAAATAATAATGTTGGTTTAAAGTTGGATATGATTTTAACTTATTTATGTTAAGTGCAAGAAATAATTTTTATCGTTAAAATTAAATGAGACAGACATTAAAATGACACAAGATGCGTACCGACAGATAAATTCATCTAATGATTATTAAGTTGAATGACTTCCTCGTATATTACAGTAGCTTTCTATTACAAATTTAAAACGAGTTTCAGTTGATAGTGCTAGGGAGATAATTATACATAAAAATAAACCCTTTTGTATTCCATAACTATCTTTCTATATTTATCTGTCTATTTATGTATCCATATATATATATATATATATATATATATATATATATATATATGTAACCATATATATATATATCTATATATATATATATATATATATATATATATATATATATATATATATATATATATATATATATATATATATATATATATATATATATATATATATATATATATATATATATATATATATATATATATATATATATATATATATTATATAAAACTGTTTATATATATTTCGATTTAGACTATATATATACAAACATATATATATATATATATAAAAAAAATAGAAGTATAGTTCTGCTGTGATGGTTAACGACTTCGAATTGCAGCAAACGTACATTTAATAAATAAAAAATAAACAGGAGTTTATTGATCTATATACTATTTTGCAAAATATTATGTATTTTAAACGTTATCAATAAGGTATTGTTAAAAACACTCAATCCTAATTAGATGTATTTTCATCCTTTAATATGATATAAATTCAAATTTCACTCAAACCTTTCAGCTTTAAAACATATCAGCATTTAAACTATACCACTGTTCTTATTATTAGGTGCTTATAAAACAATTGGTAAATATAACAATAAACAATGAAAATAATATTTATTGTAATTGTTTATATAAAACATCAATAATATCATTATGGTATAGCATATAATAATGCTGAAATGGGTAATTAATTGTATTATTTAACCAAAACAAATAATACTCTTAATTAAACCCTTCAAAAACACGTATTTTTTAATAAGTACTTCTAAATATGAATTTATCACGTTATTGGACTTAAACGTAATATTATTGTAAAAAATTTATTTCGTGAACCGTGTTTTTAAGGTAATATTGCTTAATTTGGAATTTTTCAACACTTTTTAATTAATATTATATATAGAATTTTCCTTCAAAATTTACTATTAGCTTTTTAAATACCACCATAAATAAAACAGGGGTATATAGAAAAACACATATATATAATATACATACACATATATATAGTATTAAAATAGTTAAGCACACATTTCCTTCAAACTTTAATCAAATGAATATAACATATTATTATTTCGATACAAAAAAGTTTAAATGTGTTATTATTTGCCAATATCATATAACTGTACAAAATACATGGATCAAATTTAAAATAAAATACGAATTAATAAATATAAATAAAGTAAACCAAAAATTAAGCTACAGTGGATAAAATGCTTAATTTGAAGTTTTCATATTACTGTTTGGAAAGAATAACTGTTCATTTTTATTAATACCTCCTGGATAAGTAGTTCGAAAGTAGCACGCTTTCCTTCAGTACATTTGATCCAAGGAAATTAATCTGCCCTTATTTCTCCCGAAAAAATAAAAAGAAATAAACACAGTTGCATTACTGTAATTCTCAGAATGCAGAGAGATGAATTTCAAAAAAATATATCACGAAAGTAGCTTTTTATTTCGCGAGAGAAAGCTGGCGCTCAGAAACATTCTAAAACGAAAGTAACCTAAACTCTCATACAGAAAGATAATCTAATCTCGAATGATTTAAAAAAGAGTACCCCAAAATAAAATGTCACGAGTAAGCAGAAAAATGGAGAATAGATTTATTTTCAATGTTTCTTTGGATAAGTTTATTTAGTAACTCGCGTATTCTCACATTTTAAAGTTTGAAAAGAAATCTTCTACTCAGCAACCGTTAACCTTATTTTTAAGAAAATTGGTAAATAACATTAGTTATTCGCAGAAGTATTAGGTTTTATTTTATATAGGACTTTATGCAAATAGAAATAAGAAAACAGCGATTATTGTTCCTCTTATAATAACCTTCTTTATACACACATTATGAACTTTTACAATTTCTATGACAGTGCTCATTTTTCTAATCGAAAAATTTCGTTTACCCAAAAAGTATAAAGTTATATTCATGCAAATTGTTTCACTATTAGTTATATGAAACTTTTCTTACTTTTCTCATGAAGGAGCATAAACACAAAGCTAGCATACACTTATTTCTACACACACACACACGCACACACACACACACATACACACACACACACACACACACACACACACACATATATATATATATATATATATATATATATATATATATATATATATGTAATATTAAAATCCCTTACATATTTTAATAATTTTAACATTAATTTAATAACTTCTGTTCATAAATTAGGTTATTGGGGTTTGCGCGGTAATTCTAATTTTTCCCTCCAGACAAGCTAGAGACTTAAGCCAGACTCTGTCTGTACTTCTCTCACCAATAGTAAACGAGTTCTCTTTAGACATATGTAATTTTATCACATGATGAAATGTGTTTAGGGATTATTCGCAGTACCTGAGAAATGCCGTTTTACCTGAGAAATCCCTACTTATAAAGTGTGCGTACACGATGTTCACAAAGTTCTTGTGTGTTGTATTGATGGATGAATCGTCACCAAAATAAAATGTATGTTCTTTTTTGATAAATCCCTCTCATATTACACACCCACCTACCCACCCACCAACAGTTTTTAAGTCCCTGTTATAAATATAATCTTCTCGATCTCATCTAGTTCCTATGAAATAAATCTATATGTGTTGTTGCATCTATAGTTTTAGATCAATGAGCTCTTCTTGGTGATTTCGTTGATGCCATTTACATGCCCGTCTAGGTTCATAAACTTCTAAGGGATACAAATAGTTTAATCACTTCCATTCGGTTTTGATTCCTTCAAAGGCCTTTTCCAGGCCTTATTTATCCTACCTCGGTGTCGATATTACCTACTAGTCTATATTAATACTTTTAAGTATATAACTGTGCTATACATTAAAATAACAATTCATCTAGGTGTTACTAAATAATGAGTTTCTACTTTATATCACATCATGGTGGCTTCGAAATAGGTA
>CM063502.1:41322161-41324661 GCA_032207245.1 Pardosa pseudoannulata | reverse complement strand
TTTTCTATAAGACTAAGAATAAAAGTCATTAAATGTTCATCATTAATTTTCACACATGAATTCATGTTTCATACCTATCTTTAGAAGCCATAAATTCTAATAACGATAGTTAAGCGCAATGACAAAATTCTTTAATCTTTCGATTGAAATTTTATTATAAAAATATGCAAATAAGAAAATATTTAATTAATGACTGGTGTTAAACTCATCAACTGCATTCTCTTACATTGTTAAGAATATTGGCATCAAAAGGATAAAAATGCATTGAAATGTTATAATATTGTAGTTTTTTATAGATCAGTCACAGTTTTAAAATAAGAAGTCTTAAAGAGTCTCAATAAAATCTATTGTTAATAATAATAACACAGACTTTCTTCCTTTAAAGTAATACTTGCTTAAACTGGGGATTTAGAATTCCTTTTAAACCCAAACACGCTGTTTTGACATTTTAAGATAAGTGGAACTGAAAGACTCAAATCTACTTAATTTAAAGCTAAAGCTTAGAATTTAATTAATCACTTATTAAATTTGCTAAAATAAATATGTATGAATTGTTTAGAATATATTTGATTTTTTAAACTTCAATGACACGAAGTTTTTCACTCTTTTCAAATAATTATTGAATATATAATAAGATTTATTATCAGCATTTAAGAATTACTATGGATATTAGAGTTTATTTTTTATTAAAAAAAATAAAAAGCTGTTTTTTGGCTGCAAATAAAACATAAAAAAATGTTCTCACAAACAAAAAAATTGTCTTTTATTGGAATAAACTTGTATTCGCATGCAAATTATATAAGTTATCTTATAAATGGAAATAGTGAATATTATTACCTTATTAAAACTACTCTGAAGAATTAGTTGACTTTATATCATAATAGAACTGGCCAGAGATTTATTGAAATTAAACGGGATTTTTTATAGATTAGTTTATAGTAACTACATATTAATCTATTATAAATAAAGAAAAAATTATTATATAATTTTTTATAAGTTTCATGTATGTGTTTTACACAAATGTTATTTTTGAGAACGCTATAAAATATTTTTTGGTATGTTTGGTGTCTAATACTTGATTTGAAATGAAATTTGCAGTCATTTTTGTAAATAAGATATAAATGAAACTATGCATGAAATAGATGTATATATTTTTTATAGATAAAATTTTGCTGTAGCCGTAATAATCAATATTTCTCCACTCAGTTGCAATACTACACTTTGTTTAGAGTAAAACTCTAAGAAAATTTCTGCGCGCTCAACTTTTCACATAAATATGTAAAAGAAAAAATATTCAATTTCAATTAATGGAAAGTAACTTGTAAAAACATAACAACAAATTTCTTGGTAAATACAAAACTTTTTAATTCTTTGGCACAAATATTAAATAATATGGCATCTGTAAAGAAATATAATAAAAATCAATAACCGCGTATAGTACAAATAACAGTACAATTTTTTTAATACAATATGGCTTATTATATTAAATTTGTATGATATTACAAATTATCTCCACTGAAATCTTACAAATAATAAATATTTGTACTACATAAATTTTGCTTTGATAATGTATCATAAAATGCATTTAATAATTAAATTTTTCCAAATTTAAAATTTTCCTGTATAATTATGAAATAAAGCGTTTTGAAGGAAAACATTAAAGAGTACTGATACAAATTAAGGAATGAAATCATGAAATGAAAATAATAAAAAATCAAATATATCCATGTAAGTATAAATTATCAAACCAGATAGCTTTAATAAAATTTTCTTTAAAGATTCGTCGTTAAGAAATTGGAATTCCTGAAATTCAAAATTACAGTTTTCACCAGCAAAAGGTAGAGAAGGGATTGAAAATAATAAAAAATATGGCGGAAGAAGTAAGTGAAAATGTCATTCTTTAACAAAAATCTCTAAATAACAGCAGTTGTTGAGAAACCGAAAAGAGGAAGAAGTAAAGAATTTTATAACAACAAAAGGAAGTTACATGCAAATATGTGGGAAATTGCAGGAAGTGGAACAATAAATTCTTTGTTAAGAAAAAGAAGTGTTTGGGTTGATAAAAATATTTAGAGGTGAAATTCTAACAATACACTTGTAAGAATATTTTACTTTCTAACTCTTTAAGCAATTTTTGTAAAAATAAAATTTTTAAAGGTTTTGATAAATGGTGTATTATTTTGAGATTCTGAATAAATTTGTAATATTTATAAGTTTATAACTTAAAAAGTAGTCAGAATTTTAATAATTTAAACTTTTCTTATATTCGAATTTTAGCCCTTTTAGAAACTGACTTAATATATTAAATGAAATTTTCATTTGCCAGGTTTATATTATACTTTATTATAATTAATAGAAAGTATTACTACACCATTACTGTATGTATGAAATATTTACTATACAGAAATATGGAAAAATTATGAAATTTACTTGAATCATTTTTTATTTCTTTAGATGAATTATTGTGTAAGAAAACGTTTGAAAATGAACTTATATTTAA
>CM063502.1:41249661-41317161 GCA_032207245.1 Pardosa pseudoannulata | reverse complement strand
ATCACTTTGCAGATCAAGGGATATATGTAGTCATTGTTTTAATTTCCAATCATCCGTGGCCAAAAAGATATCCCATATACCATTTTTTAATTATAGATATTTTAATTAATTCTTTAGTATTAATATGAAAATTTATCTGTTTTTTCATTTTAAATATTATAGTATGTTACATGAAATTTACTAATGGAAATAGATAGAAATGATATTTATAAAAATCATCATGCATTAATCTAATACACGAAAAATGTTTCGACTTAAAGCTCAGAATAACGTTTCCATTGAAATTAATTCCCTTTTTTATACAATTACACCTAGCTATAATCTAACTTCTTCCTTAATGAAGGCAACTGTAAACAATACGCTGTCACTCATTTCACTAACTGCATCAACGCATGTTAATTATATCTTTATCCTGAAGCTCATAAACAATAATTTCTGATAACACATGGAAGACTAATCTTTGCAGGAATCAGAAATCGAGTGGCAAAATTAATTAAAACTATGTACTTACACTGTTCACGCATAAATATCTCACTCAGAAAGATGCACGCAATTATACAGTAATTACAGCTATTTGAAATGTTTCTAAACCATAAATTCAGAAGCAGAAGCTGTAAGTATAATTATAATCTCATATTGTCTCATAACATGATCAAAATTATCGTGAATATCTAATATTCTTATACTATTACTTCTTATTTAAAGAATATTAAATAAATTGTAAATCTGATTCGAAGATTTTATAATGATTTTACATAAAGCTATTATAATAATCTCATAAAAATTTTGATACATATATAATGCATACCTAAATACATATGCGCAAACTTAATCTACCTAAGATACATACATTCACACAAATATGTATTTATATTTTAACCATACAAACTACCCAAATAAACACTTAGTTATAATTATATTCTTAAATCAATTTCAGGTGATTCTATCTCAAAAATTAAAGCTTTGTTTCACCTTTTATGTTGTTAACATTTGGTGATTTTAAAAAGAGCGAATTATTTTTTTCTTGGGAGACTTATTTTTAGATAACTCTCCTACCTAACTTAGTTTAACATCTCAAGTGGCATCATGTGTTTAATCTTAACACTCTGAAGTCTCACTTATTCTCTTCCGACATTGTATATGCGAATGTGAATCGTTTTATTGGTACAGAGTTAAAGACGGGTTGTTAAAATAAATTCAATATTTTTATTTCCACTACTGTGTTCACTCATGGACTAATGATTTCCCTGTATTCATTATGGATTCCATTCTAAATTTGTTGGGAGAAAAATACACTCACACTACAGTACACTACAAATTTCGCCCCACAACGAGAGATGAAATATTTCATGAGAGAAGCAGCTTAATCAGCTTTATTAAATGTAAGAAAGGAAGTAGCGTTGGAAAAGTGAACCATTTTATTAAGTCAGCTAGAAAATGTGGCGAGTTGACAGAAAATTAGCATTAATTTCAGAGTTAATTTTGTGAGACAAGTAGAAAAAGTCAGGTACACTCCTCTAAATAGATATTACTTGCCTGGGAAAAGAAATATGAAAAGCTGAGAAGGGGAAAAGAAGAACTTTAGACAAATATTTTAATTTCAATAATTTTAATATATTACACACACATATATATATATATACACACACACATATATATATATATATATATATATATATATATATATATATATATATATATATATATATATATATATATATATATATATATATATATATATATATATATATATATATATATATATATATATATATATATATATATATATATATATATGTATATATATATATAATATATAATATATATATATATATATATATATATATATATAAATATATAATATATATATATATATATATATATATGTATATATATATATATATATATATATATATATATATATATATATATATATATATATATATATATATATATATATATATATATATATATATATATATATATATATATATATATATATATATATATATTTATATATATATATATATATATATATATATATATATATATATATATATATATATATATATATATATATATATATATATATATATATATATATATATATATATATGTATATATAACTGTGTGTATGCATTTATGCGTGCTTGACTTGACATCGGTATTTATTGTCTGATTTGTAAACCTACGTTCGGTCAAATAAATGTTTTTTAATGCTTATTGGACTGGTTTGTATTACTTGACTACACAATATTCATAACTTTGTTGCGATCTTCATCTATTAAATGTGGTTTGAAATCCTATATTATCTGGTAAACTTTGTGTGTGAGTATATATGTTTATTCTACAAATGTTACAGGTTTCGAAGACTTATCGCAAAGAAGTTTTCCTAGAGGTGTTCAAATCACCTTACGTTTAAAAATACTTCCATGTTTAAAATCATTCAATACAATTTAATTTCATTTACCATTATGAATAAAATTAAATTCATTTACATTTATTAAAGTAATTTAATTGTAATTGCTAACTATTAAAACGTAATGGTACATTAATATTTTTTATTTACAAAATGGCCTATCATTAATAAAGTTAATAAAATGTTTGATAAATTACACAACATATTAGGAAAAGGATATTTCTGATAAGGTGAGATTTTCCAACATATAGACTTTGGGTTATCAACTGATATGGAATTTTTACAAAATATTAAAAAATATATTTAATTGGAAATGCTGTTTTTAAATGAAACTCATTTTAAAATAAAATAAAAAAAATTGCAACGAAATGAAAAACTGCTGATATAATATAAGTCAAATAAATGAAAAATGTTTAATTTAAAAATGAGACTAACTATTCATGCTAAATTTAATAATGTGATACAGAAAATTAAACACCCAGAGAGAATAAAGATAATATTTTATTATAGTCTGCAATTAACTCTTAATATTTTGCTACATATTTCTGTTAAATGTTTTACTGAATTTTTTTATTCAACATGAAAAAAGTTACATTGTTATATTTAGGGATAAGATTTGTTTAAAAACTCCATTTAAATAAATTGTACTTCTTCATTAAATAATTATGATATAATTCCTGTTATGGAACTGTCAAATCTTATTTTATCAGAATTTTTTTAATTTAATAAATTATATCGTGTTTGAATTGTATTTATTATTGCTTGATATACAAAAATTATTTTAAAAAATAAATGTTTTTTATCTTAATTACATATAATATTTTGTAAATTTATGAGACTACATAATTATATATAGTTCATTTAAGGTAACAAGTGAAAGAAAATTATTTCTTTGTTTGACAAAAAAATTTTGCTTTCTTCATGGCACAAGGTAAGCTTATATTGAATGTTAGAATTCTAAACTGAATGTAGATTTATAAAAAGGATGTTGTTAATTCTGTATTGCTTTCTCTTTTGGATCACAAATCTACTAGCTAAAGACTTTAAGTAAAGCTATGTATTATCCGAAAGTAACGTGAAAAATCGTACAAGGAAAGTCTCTATTTAATTTCTCTGTTATGTATCATTAGACACACTGGAAGAAAAGAGTGGAATTATCATTTGATGAAGCGTTATTGAGGCACTTATCGAGGTCTTCTGAACGATTTAACTATTATATATAAGAGCTTAAATATATCCCTCTTTAAGAATTTGCTGAAAAGACAGTGGCGGATACTTGTGAAAAAAGTAAAAGATAATTTATTACCATTCTTTTGTAGATTCAAAACTAATGAGCCGTGAAAATACTATTATGCGCATCAACAGATAAGTATATTATTTTCTCCGAGGATTTACTGTAACTACCAATCTCCCAATCTTTAACAAAGGATAGCTTTTAAGAAATAAAATCAAAATGTAAGTATACTGTCTGATGTATTAAGACGTACATCGTTGGTATAAATAACTGCACTAAATATTTTAAGGCCTTAAATATTATCTTATTTTTCATGTTAAATTTTAACTTGTTGCAATGAATTTCTGAATAAATGGTATATGTTTTTAGAATCAAACGCTACACAGATTTTTAGCTATAGTTATTTTAGTTAAGTTAATAAACCAAAGACATTAATATGGAGTTCATGATTTAATTAATTAAAAGTTGTTTAACCTTTAATTTATTTCATGCATTAACTAAAAATCTCCATATAAATTAGTTCTCCAAAAAGATTTGACTTTGGAGACTTCAACGACACCACAGTAAAACGTTTATAGCTAATAGTTTAAGATACTTTTATTAAAATATTTATATTTATTCTTTTTATACCACGATATGGAAAAGATAAATCTCAAATAATATCATCAAAATGGTATGCATTTGTAATATGGATCAAGGAGCTTTCGATATGACATAATTTGACCAAAAGTTTGAACTATATTTTTATCCTGAAAAATTCCAGTTAGGTATAAGAATCCCTATCAAAACGCATTTTTTCGATTAGCATGAATATTTTAATGTATTTAAACCGATTTTGTTTTGCATTACATCTGGTCTTACAATATATTTTTTAATTTGCCAATTTTTAAATAAATTTAGATATTTTAAACTGTTTCAAGTGTAATAATTTTATGTCTTACTCTCTTTGTTTATAATGTGTTTGTCATAAAACTGGATATGCTTTGTAAAATTTTAAAATTTTAAGCAAGGTCATTTCTCGTTTTATACAGAATTTATGAACGGGGAAAACAGTTGTTAAAACATTTTATAACTTAAATTTATTGTCTTATAGTGTTTAACATAAGTAAAAATCGATACCCAGTTTTATTTCTATATGAGTTCTAAAGATTAAATTAAAAAAGAAATACAATTGTCTAGAAAATTGTAGACTAGGAACATTGTTAAGAAATATTGTTGAACTACTCAGTTTTTATCAGATAATCTCGTATTTTAAACAAAAATTCAATTCTTTTAGATTTTAACTTCTGCATGCAACAGAATTATATATTTTTATTATAAGATTATAGTTAAAATAAAAAAAAACTAAAATTCAACGTTCCTTATCCCATAAATAGCTTAACATTTTAAAAGTAATATACTCAAACATAAGTTTTCGTTTCTTTTGAAGGAATTTTTTGTGATACTAACAAGAAACTAGTTACGTATTTAATATGTAGAGTTATTTGAAATAAAATATTCATTTCAATTTATTCCTAGAAACAGAACTTTTGTATTTTGTATCCGTACATTATACGTAAGGACGATACAAATGGCTTATATCGTGCTTTTTGCCATTTTTATGTAATCCATGGAGTGAAATATGTTATATGATAGTTTTCCATTTCTTTTAATCTGAAAAATTTAAATACTTTTTAGAAATTTATAAAATTTGAGTTTAAAATAAATTCACATTTCTCAGGAAGGTTCCGAAGAGCTAGTAATTTTACTAATTCGTTTATAAGTTGTTGGTATAAATACATCTTACCAAAAATTGATTTAAAATCACATATAACTCTGTCAGAATATGTCGCCTTACACAATCATTGCTGTCATCCTGGTCTACTTTTTCTTTATGACATTACAGTTAAACAAATCTACTTTAATGTTACATTCTAGATAAGAGTTGAACATATAATTTTATAAATGATCATTATTTACAAAATTTCATAAATTTCTAAACACATTTAGTTTTGAAAGTTATTCAAGTTTTAAAATGTGATAATACCTCTATAAAAGCTCGCTTCTTAGACATGCATGTTCAACCTTTAGGTATGTTTCAAGCTTAATAAATTATGTTTTCTGAATTGAAAATGTTATTTCTATTAAATTCGCTGCTGTATTCATGCCAAATACAAGATAGCAGTAAAGTATAACTAATTTGAAATTAAAAACAATGACAAATATTTGTAATTAATAAATCGCTATCAGCTGTAGTATAAAGATATTTCACAAATTGTGTTGTTTACAAAATCCTGCTTGTTGCGTATTTGAGCTACGCTTTTTTCACACACGCACACAAAAAATTCAAATACCTTTCGATTAGAATATTTAAATTTTTACTCATAAACATTTCTACAGTTAATTTTTTAGAAAGTGAAATAAAGATAATAATTAGAATGATAATCATTACTTTAACGTTGAGAGTAAAAGAATCATTGTCTGTATAGCATTACTTTCCTACATCCATGAAAAATAACTCCTTTCAATTAATACTCTAAAAAATGCATTAATTCATTATATTTACTACAAAAATAAACAAAGTATAACAGATATTTAAAATATTAAAATGCCACACCATACTTAACTATTTAATTAGCAAAATATAAATAAATAAAGATTTATTTAATCGTAGTTGCATTTCTTAAAGATATAAAAAATCTATAAAACATTTCATCTTCTAAATTTTAAAATATATACAGTTACGAATTTTGGGATCTTTTTTAGTAACCAATCGTGATAAATTACAAAAACAAAATGCTTTGCCAAAACAGATGAAGATGCCTAAAGACAAAACAATTGATAATTTTGTAATTTTTATTCAATATTTAACAAACTTTTTTTACGTTAAGAAGCAGAAAACTTATCATGAAAGACTTATTATTTGGAAATACTAGTAATTGTTACACTAAGCAACGTTTTTAATTAGTTTTGCAGTACTTTTCAAAACCTTCAGAAAACAGACGCAATTTTATCTGATAATTTTCCCCCCAACAAGATGAAAAAGGATACTCTAGAAAACAAGCAATGCATCACTAAGGTAATTAAGCTAAAGATTGGAAAAAGGATATTTTTTTAGAATATTGACAAGTGTAACGTACATTTCTGGTTTGAACAGAAACGAAACGAGTTATGTGCGTTCCATTCAAATTACATGCGATTTTTACAGTTTATTTAGCTATGAAATTAAATTATTTAAATCAAACAAAATTTCTCATATGTAATTATCATTTATATTTTTCCAATAAATAAATGAATATAGATAACGTAAAAATAAAACTATGAATAAAATATCGTTATTCTAGTAAAGTATTTGATAAGTCTATTATATAAATTATAAATTATATCAATGATTAGTTCATTACATTCTCAGACAATAATTTACAAAACCGTTTACTAAATAAGAAAATGATTGAATTACTGGTGCATTTTATGCATTTAGTAACAATATGATTTCACAAAAACATTGAATTAGAAAGTTATTTTGTTTGATGGTAATTATACTATATAGAATTTTAAAGATGTTCTACTAAATGACTTATTTCATTAATTTTTATATAAAATTAACATTGTATAAGAATTATATGTGCATCTTCTCATATATAAATCTGCTTTTTATTTTGATTTTAGTTTACAACTGTCCCCGATATATATTTAGTGTTTATATATTTTTAAAGACTTTTTAAGATCATAGTAGCTGTTAATATTCTTATAAGTAAAATGCTTCAAATATTTAAAGTCAAAATTTTCCTGAATATTTACAGCAATGTCAGGAGAAAATAAATTATGAATACAATAATGATTGAATATCCTTGAGGGAAATTAAGGATTGATTATTTGATTGATTAACACTATCTAAATGTGTTGTGGCAAAATAATAACGGTTCAATTTGCCGGGCTACAGTAAACATTTGTACATTTATATATGTATCTTACGTATTAGTGCTTTCAAAAACGTGGCATATAATCAAAACATTACACTAATTCTATCCTGGCAAACATTCCTGGCAAGACTGCAGCACGTTACATTATTAAATATATATGTTATTTCCCCATATATTTCTTTACTTATTTATAGAAGCATCTCATTTGTAAGAATTAGCTAATATGTTTATTTATTTTGTGCGGTTATTTTCTAATTTCTTAAATATATCTCAAGATATAATAATTGAAACTCTGATATACGTTTTGTAAATTACATTATTAGTACGTTTAATTAATTTGAATGATTTTAATGTAATGCAAGTAATCCACATTATCAAAATAAACTAAAATGTATGAGATAATATTAACGATAAATATGCAGTGAGAAATCTTATAAAAGCGATATATTTTGATATAATATATAACTAAATTCTTGTTATATTTTCATACATTTTGGACTCTACTTTGAAGAGTATTTTTTTAATATTATAATGACACCCTTAGATGTTTAACCCTCCGAGTGGACCGCACCGATTAAAAAAAGTCTCCAAAAATACGCTAAAGGTTTATTGTGTCAATTGCCAAAGCGTTCTATGATTTTTTACTTCACCCTTTGTCGACTAGAACGGAATATGGAAAACCCACCCTCGTTATTGTCCCTTTACTTCCGGTTATATATAGATATATAAAAAGACATTATAGATTGTTAATTTTTAATACACATAAAGCTCGTCAAGTTCCGAAGATCATCCCATAAGAAATAATGGATTCTAAAAGTACAAATAAAAATATTCTTTGAGAGACTGATTTATATTTTTTACGAAAGATATCCAAGATATTTAATTGGTTCAATGAGAGATACATTTGTTACCGCAAACGAAATACTTCGAAATAGAAATTTACAAAGCCATGAAAAGCTATCAGCGTGTTCAGGGAATAGGGGTGCATCCCTCAATAAATGTCTGTCAAAGAAGAATGCAGTTTCTAAACAATCGACCTGACCCTCCTACCTCAGACACTGGCAGAAGAAACACTGGGAGAAATGTACATTACATGTATTTTCGGAACGTTTTTGGAGGTCGAAAATTGTACGTGACAACCGCTTTGAAGACATCATCGGTTTGGCGGAATTGTACGTGAGAACCGCTTAGAGGGTTAAGACGTTTTATAATATTAAAAATATAATCCAAATAATCTACTTATAATTGTTAGTGTTTTATACGTAAATATAGAATACAATCTTAAGTGGCACTAGATAACTACCTCTCCACCTTTTTTTAAATAAATTTATTTTTAAAGGTTTATTCATCGTTTGAGGAAACAATCTCTCCCTTTAGCATCTGAATAACCCCTAAGTAGAACACAGATCCTAAAATCTCAGAATATTTTACTTCAGGGTAAAAATAATTTTAAAAATATAAATCATAGTAAAAATTAACCACAAACAAAAATATCTGGCATAAACGATTTATTGCACTTTATTTTAAAATTTTGGATTACTATGCAAATTCTTAGCATAAATAATTTGAAATTATCTCTAGAAGATATTTATTTTTTGTGTGGAATATAACGTGTCCAAAGTTTATATCAGTAAATATGACAACGTACATCTACTTAAACAATAAAAATTTCGTACGAAAATTAAATTTAGATTCATTTGATGCAAATTCTAGAGCTAAATAGGGATGATGAGAGAAGGAGGGCAAAATTGAAAAAAACTGTAAGATCTGCATTACCTTAATACCAAGTGTTTATAATTTATTGCTGAATTAGATGAATTTTTGATGACATCCATATTTCTAGCTAATAAAATAGTAAATAATCTAATATTTTAAGGCTTAATTTTTTCACAAATATCTCATTTTAACTATATTATAGCTTTTTACTGTAAAAACACCTTTAATTTGTCACATAAAGAAACTTAGGAAAGTGAATAATATATCATACGTAATAATTTAAACTTCTTGTTCAAAAAAGAGAATCGTGTGATAAAAAACAGTTTACAAACTTACATTAAGAGAATTATATAAATGATAGGACAAGTTATTTATACTTAAAAATTCATTAGAAATATATAAAATAAAAGTATTGAATTTTCTTCATCACTTTTCGATGACATATATTCATAAATTGCTATCATTGCCACTAATATTACTTATTTTGTAGATTAAAATCATCAAATATTCCTTTGAAAATTTTCTTCACTGCAAAGATACATTTAGAATGTATTCAAAGTGTTTATATTTTGTAAAATTTTGTAATTTTCTTTGGTAAATAAACATTTCAATTCTATCTGAAAATTATTTACATTTAGGAAAATATTATTTATCCCTGTAGGTGCATATCACCAGAATTACTTTTAATGTATCACAATCAAACTTTCTAAATTTTGAATGCATAAATAATACCTAATAATCTGTTGTATAAAATATGGTACCAGGTGGTAGCATACTAATAATTTGAAATTTCATAGAATCATAACTTCGGGGTTCATTCACATTTTAATATATATATATATATATATATATATATATATATATATATATATATATATATATATATATATATATATATATATATATATATATATATATATATATATATATATATATATATATATATATATATATATATATATATATATATATATATATATTATATATATATATATATATATATATATAAATGATACGTAAAACGCATGTCGTTGACTCAACACTGGTAAAATGAATATTAAATTGTCTTCATTCTCTTCATGCAAAAGATATAATGCTAATCTTCTCTGAAACTTATCTGAATGTTTTAACACAAAACAAATACCATTTGTTTCCACAGGTGTATGTACATAAGCTTGTTGTAGCTTGTTAAACCTCTCTTAACAGACTAATTTAGTGCTTAAAGATAAGGTTATTTTCTATTGAATAAAAGATTGGGTATGACAGTATTGAACTTCGGATATTTTAGAATTGTAACTTGCTTTTTTTTAAATTTCTGCAATTAAAGTTATATAAATATACAATATAGACATTGAGAGATATAATAAAAATATATTAAAAGTAATATAAATAATCCCCTATAAGTATTTTAAAACCATTTAATTATTATTTTAGAATATTATTCAGCTTATATTTTTCTGCTGTAATCTCTGCAACCAATGGCAAAGCTTGATAACCCTTTAGCTCATTTGGTTCCCCAAAGGTTAATATACTTCATTACTCAATAGCTATTATGTCAGATTAAATTAACAGATTAAGCCAATTGATTCAAATATAATCTTACTATTTAATATGATTAATAGCTTATGACTTTAAAATCTGACATCGTTATAACATTAGAAGAAATAGTCATTAAATTATCATAATGTTATAATACTTTAATAAAATAATTTTAATACGTATATAAAAGTGAAATTAGAAAACAAGGACCATAAGAAAATAAAAGTTAATTTTAGAATTAAAGAGCCGTTTTTGTAGTCAAAGCAATTACTAAGTGTAATGGATATATTTTAACATCTTCAAAAAATATCATTTACAAAGTTACAAAAGAACTTTGAACATTTTTTGAATATTAAAGCTTTTGAACTTTCATTTTTTTTAAAAAATTAAGATATATTTTATAAAAATAACTATAATATATACATATACATACATATATATGTGTGTAGGTGTATGGTGTATACATATATGTTGCAATACATATATATATATATATATATATATATATATGCACTCATGTGTATGTACATATGTATATGTGTGTATGTGTAATAGAAATTAATTCTATATTGTCTTTATGCTTAAAGTCATGAAATCAACGTTATGGATGCTCAGATTCTACAATTTGATGGTTTTACAGATTAATGTCTCTAGACTATCTACATTTTTAACACCTGCTAAGATCAATTTACATTAGACTATGATTAATGATTTAATAACATTTTTTATTTACGTTTTTATTTCATATTTGTCTTAACAAATGCCAGATAATTGTACAAATGTTTAAGATGTTAATTCCTATTGTGTAATTTAGTGATCATTTCCAAGTCTTTTACTTATTCAGTGATATATAGGCTTCTAAAACAGAATATTTAACATAATGGACGACGACATAAAAGATATAATAAACTATCATATATAAAAGTCAATCTGGTCAGAAGAAAATAAAATTTAATTGTTTGTAATTGTAATAAAACATCAAGTTTTAATATTTACTAGATTTTCCTTATAAAGTAAAGATATTATACACTTTTTTCTCTATGCAAGGGTGATTTATTTATTTCTCTGTTTTCATTAAAAGTTCAGTTATCATAAAACATCCTTAATGTACGATTTCTATTGAAGTACTCATTTTCTCCGTACCTTAATTAATTTTGACTATTTTCAACATTAAGCCTCTTCATATGAAGAAGGAAACTTTAAGAATTCTTTTGGATCATAGTTTCATTAAACATCATGTAGAAAAAAAGATGGCCCTAAACAAAATCAACTTATGTTATCCCTGATTGCCTCCAGAATTAGATTTTATTTGTTTCACCGTCTTGTCCACGCGTACCTCGTGCAACTATGATTTTCAATTTTTATTAGCCATGTACATAACGAAAAAACTAATCAGTATATTAAAACTTCTGCTCTACAAAAATAGAATTAGTTTTAAAGCTGACCTAGCCTTTTTGTCCATACAGCAATTACTTTCTACTGATTACAATGATCACAACAGCTACTAAGCCGCTGCTGACCTACGAGATGTACGTCATAGTTTGAAGATTAATGTGGACCAACACAGTAATGAGCAAACTCTACAAAGGTAAGCTCAAGACTACAAGGAATAACGATAGAACAAGATCACTCAAGTACCCCTGGTCCGTACACATCTAAAAGAGATGTACACATCGGGGGTGGACTACAATAGAGGAAAACGTAGAGTTATAGTCATATACCTATGTAACATTGCTTTTTTAAACATTTGGAATAAGTGAAAGTACATTGTTAAAAATAACAAATTATTTGCAGCGAATAATTTTCAAATTTTACTCTTTTATTACAGCTGAGAACAGAGTAATGTAAGTGTAGTAATAGTAAATATAGTTAAGTATGCATGTACAACTTAAAATAAAGAAATTGAGTAAATACTTTATTAAGAGTATACTTGAGATGAAAAAAAATATTTTGTTACTATTTTATTGCGAGTTACTCTAAAGTGTTTTCATATTTTGTATAAGATTAATAGTAATATAGATTCTTTTGATAATCTTGAACATTCAAGATACATTGCATAATCATTAGATGTCTCATGAAAAATATATTCTCTACATAAAGCAATAAATTAAACAAATAACTGTAGAAGAATTAAAATAAAATTAATATGCATGTAATCCCTAAAATATTTTCTCGTATAAAATCGAATTCATAATTTTCATACTACATTATCTAAAATATCGATTACTAAAATATATCAACATATTATTCTTTACTCTGTGACTGCAATTTCGATTTAGAGTTTTCCGATAAGGTGTCATAATCTACTTGATAAATATTTACAGTACATGTTTATCATATGCTTGAAAATAATCTTCTTAAATGTACACTTCTATTTTGGTTATTACGAAAATAAAAATATTATGGTTCAGAAAATTTGTAGAGAGTTTCATATTAGGATATTATAAGACAAGCAGTTGTTTTTTTGAGTGAATAAACATAAGTTTCTAGTAAAACTAATAATAATGCAAATCTCTGCAAAAAATAAATATGTAAAAAAAAAATAAATGCAAATATTTAAAGCAGCTTTATTTTCGTTCCAAGCTCTTTAGGAAAACATAAATGGTTGTATCGGAGTCGGGAAATTCTCAAATCTAAATTCTCTTGAACAAATGCATATCCTTAGATCTATTTCAAGACAATATGCAAATAAGATATCTTGCATGGACTTCTGGAAGATTATTGAGCTGCGAGTTGTTTGTACTGCTGATACATGACTAGGCAGACGGAAGAGAAATTAGAATGCTTTCTATTTGAAATGTTATGAATACGAGATGAATCGGAGCTACATAATTTTATTCCATATTTTTAGCCATGCTGCTTGTTTCCTAAAAATGCGCTAAAGCTGTGGAAGTAAGTGTTATTTATCCAACTCTTAATAAAGATGCAAAACAGGCATGGTTTTTTTCTTAGAAGTTGCTAAAACTTTTACGCTGTATTTATGAACAAGGAATTCGGATTAAATATAGAAAAGAGAAATAGAAAATATTTTAAATACTAAGGAATGAAAATAAAATGAATGGAGCATTTCAAATGCAGACAATAATACAATGAAAGCATTTATTTCGATGGAGCAGTGCTTATATTAACTCTATTGTAGATCTTTTGTTGACAAACTAAAGTTATTTTACCACCTAATTCTACAGAATAGATATGAGTTTAACAATGATAAAACTATATCTGTGTCCTTTTGATAACATCTGATAAAATATTGGCATACAATAAGTTAGTTTATATTTTTTCGTAACTTTTGCATTTTTTTATTGATTAATTCATTTATATTAAATGAAGCTACAAAATTCTTATCCCATTTTTTAAAATTTTAACAAATTGTTTCCTTTCACGTGTTAACAAATATAAATTTTAACATAACATTATGTATATTTGCAATATTTTACATTGATTTTATTAAACACCTATTTAATAAAAACGTGTGAGGGATAGCACTAATGGGTGTTTGAAGACCATAGGATGAAAACTCATTTAAATAACATCTGGCTTTTTTTTTATCTAGTTCTGCATTTTTCATTTACATTTGCGGATGGAGGGGAAAATAATTTTGAATCATACCCAACATTAGGTCTCTAATGCAGCAAAATATCATATATTTTCGAAATTTCTCTTTTCGCCATATCAAAGCACTCGCATTTCAAATTTTACTAGCGTTTTAAAGGTATAAGACGTCAAGGTGATAAATTTCCACTCATTTAAAAATATATACTATAACCAAATCATATTGTAGTTTTGAATGTTAAAAAATTTATAAAATTGTTTTAAATATTAAACTGAAATGTTGGGATTCAAGACTAATCTGTTAAACTAAAATTTCGTGTGAATATGTGGGAAATCACTTAACATTTAGTTTTACCCGGTCGCGGATATTTCTACCAGAGAAATTTTCATTATACTTTATTCATATATTTCCACTAAATTTTGTTTTTAATGTCATTACTGAGATGGAAGAACAATAATCTTATTAATATACAAATAACAAAAAAAGTTCACATCCATTTTAAATATAAAAGACATTTTTACATTCTCAGCATTTGGGACTTGATGTAAAATATTTGTATATCATCCACAATAGTATGAAAGTGAAACTTTATCACGCAATCAGCATATAATTGTTCTACTTTTTTACTATAGATAGTTTCAGATGTTTTAACGTTTTGAATGTTATTTTTTTAAAACTTAAACTTACACAAATAACTTCTCTCCTTATATTACAATAAATAATAATATAAGCAATAGTAAGGAAAATAGAGAAATTGTCGTCAAAATAAAAATAAAATATGTTAAATAGCAATATGTCAATTTTTCAATCCCTGAGGTTGTTATTTATTTAGCAGATTTAAGAACCACAAATATAAAAATAAGTTATACAGTTTATAAAAGTATTTCCCAGTTATCAGAATAATGATATGATATAGTAAAAATATCATATACAACTTAAATTTACAAAACAACAACTTAAATTTACAACAACTTAAGTTTTAAAAAAAATTCGTGAATTCATCAAAACTGTTTTATAATGACATTTTATCCTGTGGATCAATATTTTTTATCTCTGAATTTATTAACATTGTAAATTACCCGTAAGTTTCTCGTGCCAGATATAGTTTTACCGATAAACAAATCCTAATACTATGCGTATCAATATCTTAAAGAAACTATCTTCCAAAAACTGTACAGTGGAGGGCAATTAATCCCGTCCTATCAACATAGATGTTTCAAAACAGAATGAAATATTTAAAGATAGAATACGCTTCCGAGATGAATGAGACTTTTAATAAGCCTTTGCTTTAAATTTCGTCATTGAATCAAAATTATAAAGTATTTAATTCGGGAAAACGACCTCGGCTGTCAGAAAGAGAGACTGAAATCAGAAGAAGAGATTTAGAGTATAATTGCTTTTACTTCCAATTTATTCTCAGTGATTCCGAGAAAATGCTCTTTAGAGATTCTTTTTATTTTCATTTTGTGAGGTATAAATGCGGCACATTATTAAGTAATTCCAACCTTTTTAAAGTACCCATATACAACAGGGAATTATATATCTGTAGCAACATAATTAAAACTTTTTTTTTCTAATTTCACAGTGATAT
This sequence comes from Pardosa pseudoannulata, assembly GCA_032207245.1. Classification (NCBI taxonomy): domain Eukaryota; kingdom Metazoa; phylum Arthropoda; class Arachnida; order Araneae; family Lycosidae; genus Pardosa; species Pardosa pseudoannulata. The sequence continues at coordinate 41,301,207 of CM063502.1, read as the reverse complement.
CAAATTCAAAAGAAACTTTTTTTTGCTGGGGGGACAACATTTCTTTGATATTTTAAAATTATTCAGGTAGACAAATTGCTTAAAGATACAAAATAAATGGTATAGCTACTATAACTATACATAATCTATTAATTCAAACTTATTTTCTTAAAATCAGAAGCATATTTATATAGTTAAACAACGGGAACATGAGTATATTGCATGTGCATAAAATTCACGTTTGTTCCAATGTCTAAAATTAAAATATGAATTATAAGCATACAGAACACATAGTATTAGATAAAAGTATATATTTATTATTTTAATGTACGCTTCTAATTTTAAAAAGCATGACAATGCACTCCGTATGATTCAATCATAAGTAAAGAAGCACATGTTGCTTTATTGATTTTTCGCTTATTGTCAAATTTTACCCCAGAATGACTTTTGTTTTGAGGTAAAGGCTTATTGAAATTGCTATATTTGATGTTATATTTATTGTACTTTAACTTGCATTGTCGGTTAGGAATATTTCTTTTATCTAATTAATTAAAATTATTTCAGAAAAGAGCTATTGTCTAAGAGTTATATTAAATTTTATTTTTTTATTATTTACACTTTATATTACATATTGTAATACTTAATTAAGTAAAACTGTAATTTTCAGAAAAGAAAATAATTTTAAATTTCATAAAAGTTCCATTGGCGAATATATAAAACAATAAAGTAGTAGATATTTTGAAAAGAAGTATCGAAAGCTGTAGCAGTGAAAAAAGAGGTGAAGAAGTAACATTAAAAAATGTAGATTTGTGTTCCGTTAAGAACAAAGAATAGTACATTTGAAAATGTGCGTTACACATTTACAATATTCCTGTATAGACACAAGTAGTAAATCTTTACACGTAATGCAACGTTCTCTTATATATAGCCAAAACGGAAGTTTGATGTACAGTGAACTAATTAAATAACATCTAAATTTTATACATAAACATGCACGAATATACAAGAAAAATGAACATTAAGAAATCATTTAAACATCAAGTTCGGCTATCCTCAAAAAACAGTTGCATTACGTCAACTACTCAATCTTTAAACAATCAACAAACAATCGACAATCTTTAAACCTAATACAAAGTTCTCTTATACATATCCAAAACGGAAGTATGATGTACAGTGAGCTAATTAAATAACATATAAATTTTATACATAAAAATGCAGGAAACACAAGAAAAATCAATATTAAGATATAAATTAAACATCACGTTAGGCGATCCTCAAAAAAACAGTTGCATTACGTCAACTACTCAATCTTTAAACTATCAGCAATCAAACAATCTACAATCTTTAAACCTAATACAATGTTCTCTTATACATAGCCAAAACGGAAGTTTGATGCACAGTGAGCTTATTAAATAACATATACATTTTATACATAAAAATGCACGAAACACAAGAAAAATCAACATTAAGATATAAATTAAACATCACGTTAGGCGATCCTCAAAAAAACAGTTGCATTACGTCAACTACTCAATCTTTAAACTATCAGCAATCAAACAATCTACAATCTTTAAACCTAATACAATGTTCTTTTATACATAGCCAAAACGGAAGTTTGATGCACAGTGAGCTAATTAAATAACATATAAATTTTATACATAAATATGCACGAAAATACAATACAAATCAACATTAACCCCTTCCGGTACGATTTCATAATGAAAAACTGTGCGTGAAGTAACCATTTATTTTTTATTTAAAAAAATTGTTTTATTTTACAATTCTTACATATTCGTAATTAAAATCCACTTTTTACATAGTGTTAAGTATCAGAAACGGTAAAATTAAGATAATAGTCTTCAAGCTAGTGGTACTTTTCAAAACAAAGTGCAAAGGAATTCTGAATTGTTTACATCGCCAGGGAGTCTCACTTCTAATTTGATTCTTGTAACACACACGGCATTTCTTAGTAAGTTTTCTTTTATTCTGACTCATCAATTTGGCAGTGATTTGTACCAAGAAACTTTAAATAAACAATATGTAATAGTGACCTGGGATTTTCACAAGTAACAAAAGTGTTGCTAAATTCAGTACACTAGAAATTTTAAACTAAATTATCTTACTTATCAGTAACTTTAGTCGCATGACAAGTGTAGCTCGTCATTGTGCGGTATGGAATGATAAACCAATGACGAGCTAGACTCGTCATTTTACCGGAAGAGTTAAGATATAAATTAAACATCACGTTAGGCGATCCTTAAAAAACAGTTGCATTATGTCAAGTTCCAGTACCAGTACCTGTACCCTCCAATATCCGTTTACTGTAGGGGAAAGTAAAATTTCCAAATCGGAAACATCTTAAGAGTGGGTACTTCGCAAAAAGATGAAGTGATATTAATTCTGTTAGGTTGTATTCTCATGTAAAATAACCTGGGTATAAGCGTATGGGGAACGAAAAATATTCACCAGGATTTGTAGATAAATAGAAAAATAAGATAAATTAGAATATTTTGTTAAATTCTATTTTAAATAAAACTTACTTTAAAATTTATTTACTTTAAAATAAGTTACTTTAAAATTTTGTTTAAGAATATGTGAAAAAAAAGGTACCGACTTTCGGAAAATAACCATGTTCCTTTAAAGTAAAGTCATGAAATTTCAAATCATAACTGTCAATTTTAAACTTATTGGGATTTTAAAGCTGATTATAGTTACGTAAAGTTTAAACACCACAGGCAAATCTCAAGAGACTTTTCAATAAGATAATATATATCATTAGTCAGCCGAAATTTATTTCAGATTTGAATGAATATTGAAAGAACGTGTATTTAAAATAATTCACATTTATTTTGCTAACATTTCTTACATTTTCTCAATATTAATAATTTAATGACAACATACAGAAATTTAAATAGCCAGAATATTTTATTCTTTCAACTTGCATAATTAGGAATACATAAATATGTGCAATTTTAAATTTTAATGTATTTTATCTCATCTTAAGCTACTTTCCATGATATATCTGGCTCAAGTATTATTTCACTAACTTGTAAAATCATAAGATTATTAGATTGTTTTAAAATTACAGGAAATATGTGTTTGATGCATTCGTCATAATTAAAATATTTTTTAATATATTTTATCAAACTGATCGCATTAAATTAAATAAGTTTTAGAAATATGTTGTAAAGCGATTATGTACTATACTTCATGTATTACTATATGGTATTAAACTTAAAAGCCAACATATTTAATATGATTAAAATTATAAATCATACAAATAATGATTCCGCCATTAAAGGCTTAAGCAAAAGTAAAATCTCTTAGTTTCATATGAAAAATGTTTTTTAAACATCTATTTGAAAGAAGTTTAAATCATAAATGTTAGGATAATTTATGGCCTGTTAAAATTTAATTTTTTAAAAAAAATTTCTGAATTGTGTACAATATTTTTATATTGAAAATATTCACTATAATGAATAAAAAAAGAATTTCCGTAATATAACTAATATTTTATTTCAGTAGAGTTGGGTAAATTTTGCAGTGGTGATTTTAAAGAATAAAATATGACATGTATTATCGTATATGATGTACATTTTTATCGGACTAATACCTTCTACTTGAAAGATTAAAACTCAAATATGAACAAGATGTAATGAACAAAACAAGGGATATACTCTATAACATTAAACTCTTGTGATTTTCTGCCTTCATTTTCTGAGTTATAATTTGAATAACCTTTCGTTGTTACAATCCCTTTAAAAAATTTTTATTTTTAAGAAGTAAAAAGTGTTATTCAGCATGTGTTGGTTTATTTCTTTAAATTGGTTTTTGATCATTATAGTGTATCTAGTTATATTGTATATTTAATTTCTCAAACAAATTGTTAACAAATTGTATGCGGGACACGTACTAGTACTTCTTCTAACGATTTATACTTGAACTCCGGTTACGTACTAGTAAGGTTTAGTGTCACAACAACATGGTTCTTTTGGGGGTACAAAAATAACTGTATATACAGGGAAACGAAGCCTAATGTTCTTGTCTACTACATAGGTTTTGTAAAAATGTACACAAATAAAAACTATTTTTTACATCAATCGAGGTGCAACCACAGAAAGGGGAAGGTTGATTAAAAAATTCAATATAGATTAAAAATTAACTTTTTATTTCTCCTTGCGAAAATGATATTATATATATATATAATATATATATATACATATATATATATATATATATATATATATATAATACATTTATATATATATATATATATATTTTTGTATATATTATATATATATAAAAATATGATAAATATAATATATATATATTATATAAATATATATATTTATATATATATATGTATATATATATATAATATTATAATTTATATAAAATATATATGTATATATATTATATATATAAATATATATATATATATATAATGTAATAATGTATATATATGTACATAAATTATAATAGCATAATATTTAATGTATTTTATATATAAATATATATATATAATAGATATTTATATAGAATATAAAATATAAATAGATATTTTAATGTATATAAATGATAATAAATATAAAAAAGAAAAAGTGCTACCATCATGTAAACTAAAAGTTTTCAAAGAAAATTCAGTAATTAATTCTGAAGTGTCAATAAGGTTTTTTTCATAGTATCACACAGTTTTATTATATAAAAATTGCAAAAACTTTTTGACATGTGAATGCATAAATCTATATAAACCTCAATAATACGAAGTTTAAATCTGCTTGAAAGTAAACAATAGATAATAAAATTACATAAGAAAACTTTATGATTTTTTGTATTGAACCCAGTATCATAGAAATAAAAAGTACAGTTAATATATTTTTAAACAACGAATTTTCTTTCTAAAGGCCTTAAGTTTATTTTGTGCAAGCTGAAAGATGTTGTATTTTTCACACACTAAACTGAAACTTATTTTTATATGGTATCATTCTAGTTCGCATTTAAGAAAGAAATAATTTTCCTTGTGGAAATTAACCTTCGGGATATCATTGTAGCAGCTTTAAATGTTCAACTAAGCTTCGATTACATCTCACTACTCCCATCTTAGTATAACATATACTAGATCCCGGGGCGTAAGAGACGAAGGAGGATTTGTCACAAGCTGTCTGGTGCTTGACATCAGAATGCAATCTTAGAAATGGATTAGCGAGCAAACTGACAATTCTTTCACCACATGCGCGACGCATTGTCTTTTCGTAAGAATAATGATATGTCTGCATATATTTCTACTCTGACTAAACGCTTAATTATTTCGAAATAAATAGCAGAGAGTATAAAATAACCATCACGAAACTTTTACGACAGATTTATTTATTTTAAAAAGTTTCAGAAAATTTTAAAATGCATATCGTTTAAGAGCTTTCACTGGATTTGTTCCCACAGATAACACAGATTCAGTAGAATATGAATTTTCATATATTTTAAAAATATCAGATTTTACCATTTTCAAAAGCTTAAAAATTTTTTAATTTTCTAATTTAATTTATATTTTTCTGATAATATTCTTTCATTTCTCTAAAGTTTCACATATGAAAATAATTCTAATAAAAAGATTGACAATATTTATACTTAGCAATGAATACTTGTTCATTATGTTTATATGATGAAAAGTAGTCAGTATAGCTGATAAGTAAAGTAACGAAGTTCGAAATCAACTACTCTCAATTCATGACTCCCATTTACTATAGATGTATGCAGATTTCGAAGTTATAATTTAAAATGTAGGTAAGTATTATATTGTTACCTACTTTGATGATTACAATGATTAGGATAAAAAGAACCTCATACCATTTGAAAAAAATTATATTTTTTCAATTTAAATAATTTTAGTTAATTCACACGTTTTGTAGCATATATAAGTAATACAAACATTCAGACATATGTACACAAATCAGATATATTTAACGTGAATCAAACCTTGAGGAACATATTTCTAGGTAATATAGAGTACAAGAAAATGACTTAAATAACATAGCATTACAAGATCAGAAATACAAAACCCGAAGAGATATAGGGATCATTACGAAATTTGTTTCCGTATTTCTGAGGATGTTTTTCACGTCCTGATTCCATATTTAAATTGAATCTCTAAAAATGGATCGGCTTTGTGGCTTTTATGTATGTCCAAAATTTTATGCGGTGTCCACTTTAAGAAACAACGGCAACTGCACCATCAGGAAATTATTAATTATTTTAAGCTCAACAACACTTATGTGTCCCTTGAAAGGATAGAATGTTGGGGACAGTCTTTGAATAAAGAGGAACATTATAGCCAGAAAATATCACCAAGCCTTCATGTGTGATAACATATTTGGGATGTCAAAAACTAGGCAAAACTAGGCAAGTAAGTAACAACCTTTTTGCCTAGTTCGGATTGCATTTCGGCTCTTACATTGCTAGGATATTTCGAATCTTTTAGTTATATTTTACAAATCCAAACACTTTTACATCTAGTATTGAATCCTCTAGGTATATGTATATTTATGCATATAGTAAAAATTAAATTAAATAAAGAAAGAAACACAAAAACAATAAAGGTGATGCAGTTAAGTGGCCTGGAGGGAGTTGTGACTCTCCAACTAGATTTAAACTAGTTTTTAAGCTCGAGAAACATTCTCGGAGGCCTATACATCACCACGATTTTCACAGATTGTCATGCATTAAGACCATACCTATAAAAATATATAAAGTATTTTAAAATAGCATAATACCCGCTAAAAACAATACCACATAAACACAATCAAAATACAATTATATTCATATACACCAAAAATACAAAATTCCCTCACACCTACACACAATCAAATTTCCCACAATGAAAACTCCATACACTAGAAACAAAGTCCTTGACAAGTACGATTACAATATATATTTACTTAGAGATTCATTAAAAAAATATAATTATATATAAATATACAGTGCTTGTGTTTAAGTGGGTTTTATGATATTTTAAAGTAACTTATGTAATTCGTATAGATATGCTCTTAATACATGATAATTTTTCAAAATCTTGGTCATGTATAGGTCTATGAGTTAATTGCTCAAGCTTGAAATCTGGTTTTAATCTCAGTTGGAGGGCCAGAACTCCTTCCATTGAATCTCCTGAATTACATCATATTCATTGTTTTTGTCTTTCCTTCCCAATTTAATTTATATAATTTTATCTTTACTATATCTTAAAGAATTTATATGAGCTGTATTCATCCATTGAAATAATACATATTTCTTAATTCTCAATCCTTGTTTTTGTTTTTATACTATTATTGCTTTATACACACACACACACACACACACACACACATATATATATATATATATATTATATATATATATATATATATATATATATATATATATATATATATATATATATATTATATATATATATATATATATATATATATATATATATATATATATATATATATATATATATATATATATATATATATATATATATATATATATATATATATATATATATATATATGTATATATATATATATATATATATATATATATATATATATATATATATATAATATATATATATATATATATATATATATATATATATATATATATATATATATCTATATATATATTATATATATATATATATATATATATATATATATATATATATATAATATATATATATATATATTATATATATATATATAATATATATATATAATATATATATATATATATATATATATATATATATATATATATATGTATATATATATATATGTGTGTGTGTGTGTGTGTGTGTGTGTGTGTACTATATTATGTTCCATAGTTCACTGATCATTCAGTAATAATGTCGGTGACCAACACTTAAGCTACAACATAAAGTGTTGTATAATATTTAAAAATGAATCGTATTCTAATACTATTCTATCTGAGGAGTAATTTACTTTTAATATTTGGCGGAATAAATTTTTAAATGAAATAAACAGTATGGTAAATTACGACAATCCTCATCACTATATAATCATTTAAACTACTTAAATAATAAACCTTATTTTATTAAATAAGACAAAGTATATATCTTTTCTAATCATATATTTCTCATTTTTAAAATGCAAAATAAAATTAAGCATGATTAGTGGGGAAAATCCTCCAAAAATATAAGGTATCATGTTCAAAGATCAAAGTACGTTGAACCTAGTGAAACTGTGTATTTAACGGATAATGTTAAAGTTTGAAATCTTAGAAAATTTCTTTCAAAAAGCAACCAAAAGTTTCGTATATCGACCATATAATTATCAGGGTTCATTAAAAAGGGGATTAGCCGGAAGACTTTTGCTTTTACATCTACAAAATGATCTCATACTTCATTTTATCATCCCTTTTCCGCACAAATTCAAATTTTTATTATGCAAATATCAAATGGAATTTGTATGCTTTTATGTTTACAAAAATTCTTGAGACAGATTATTATACTTTCTGTAAATGATTTAATTGAAGAAGTGTGCATATTTGATGGTTTATGTCAGTATTTGACAATTTCATTCTAATGTTAAATATTTTATCCATTTACTCAACTACAGTTTTAATATTATTCTTACGAATTTTGCATCATACATTTTGTGTTTTTTTTGCATACGTAATTATAATTAAGCGTAATTATAATTTGCATACGTATTTATTTTAAAAAGAATGAAAATTAAGTGCTATAAGTACTTAATTGTAATTTATTATAAATCACTAGGTATATCCCATTTTAATGGTCACACAATAAATCCTGGCGATGATTACTAAAATAGTAACACATGATGAAAGGGAAATATCAGACTTACGATACCAAGGGCATTTATTTATTTTCCTAAAATTATCATAGTATACAGATGGAGAATATCTGAATTTGACAATCTTAAAATCAACGTAAAAAAACTAATGATTACGATAGCTGTAAATTGGAAAAAAAATTCATGATACCTAATAAATAATTGTGTTAAGCTTGGTAATGCATTTCATATATATTATAACCTTTATTATAATTAAGTGTAATTATAACTTACATACGTATTTATTTTCCAAAGAATGAAAATTAAGTGCTATAAATACTTAATTGTTTTTTATTATAAATCACTAAGTATATCACATTTTAATGGTAACACAATAAATCCTGGCGATGATTATTAAAACCGTAACACATGATGAAAAGGAAATATCAGACTTACGATATCAAGGGCACTTAGTTACCTAAAATTATCATATTATAGAGATTGACAATCTCTGAATTTGACAATATGAAAATCACAGTAAAAGCACTAATTATTATGATAGCTGTAAAATTTGGAAAAACAAAATCATGACACCTAATAAATAATTCTGATAAATTGGTAATGCATTTCATATATTTTATAACCTTTACAAAACTTATTATTATATACTAATTTCTTTCTATTCCCTATGACAACTAAAATGCATCATAAGTAACAAATTAGAAAAAGTATTTCATAGAGTTTTATATATAGTATATTGAAAATTAGAATTTAAAGAGCTCAACAACAATTAAAAAATTAAAAGATGATCTGATGATAGTGTGCGACAAATTAAAGTTACAAGCTTTTATAGCTTAAAATTCTTCAAAAATTTAAACAAAATCCAGCTATTATCGTTTCTTATAAATTACATTTAAATTTATTGAACTTATTATTTTTGTGGAGTATACAAATTTCGTACATCATTACTACTTGAAATACATAGATGTTTTTATACCCAAAGATAAATTAATTAAAACTCATATGCTATTCTGAGTGTTTTTAAAATGAATTACCATTGATACTCAAATTGAAGAAATATCAATTAGTTCTTATATTGACACCCTTTTAAGTATTTTTTATGAATAATAAAATACGATGTCCATGTTAATGTTTTACATTTAAAACGGAATCAAGATTTAATTGGTTTAAAAGAAGGAATGGAAGTTTCTTTGTTAATAAATTTATTTATATTGATTCAGGTTTTACACAAACCTGAATTATATATATATATGATTCAAAAATAGAAGCTCTTTAATCAGACAGTAATTGGAAAGTAATTGAAGGGATACTTAGAGTAAAATGTCAATATTTCTTATTGTTATCCCCGAAAGAGATTCATTTTTGAAAAAAAACAATTGTTAAACTTAGAAAAAATGAAAACTGGAGTTTGTATACCACTTTCGGTATCATTTATTAATTACTGTTTGTAAGGAAATTAATAAACTAGATTAGACTGAAGACGTAACAAATGAAACAAACGGTGTAAAAGTAATTTATACTTCTTATGGTAAACACGAATGTTTATTATCTTTCAATATGAAAAATTATATTATTCATTGAATAATTTGCAATTCTTGTACTCCATTTTTTAGGACATGAAATAAAAATGTTTTCTATAAAAGAGGAACATTTGAAAGATCTTTGTTAATAACCAAAAAATTCATCGTAATAAGCAAAATGAATACTAATGATGTCTCCTTTTTTAATGATTGAAAGGGAAACAAGCTTGTAGTCTGTAGACAGTTGTAATGAGGAAACGACTATTAGTTATTCATCAATAAACTATATTCATTAATTATGTTTAATTTGCTTATGTATATATCATATTAAATTCCTTAATGAAATTAATGTTGACAAACATTATGGTGATATTAAAGCAACAAATCAGCAAAGAGATGAGAATAAAGGTAGATCATGTTACTCAAATATTATTCAGAATTCTTTTAGTAATTATTTATGCATCTCGAAAAATAAAAATAGCACTCAAACAACTGATGCTGCATGCATATCTAATCGCGTGTTTTTGCGTAGTCTTAAACATTACTTAATTACAAGAATATTAACAGAATATTCAACATGGAGTTCTTTTATAAAAAGGTAACACCTCCTTCCAGATTTCCTTTTTATTAGGTACCCTGGCTTAATTAAAGATAACTCAATTTCACCCGCTCTTGTTCATAAATAGAAATACGTTTAAATTCATGTTCTTAACTTTTACTTTATAAAGCCTCAGTTCTCTGTAAAAGGTTTGAAATTAACTTTTGTGCTATTGCGTTGAATGAAGCATTTTAGTTAGGACTGTTTTGAATTCCTTACCAAATTAAATAGAAAATGAAATTCTCTTCTAAGAGAAGACGTCTTCATAAATCTTAGAGTAACTATCTTACTGTTATTATAATTGCTATTATTTATTTATGAGATTAGAAAGCTTACAAGTTCAAACTAAGAACAATGTAAGAGTTAACTTAAATTAGAAAGAAAGTATTGTAAAATTTTAAATTTAATACAAATACTAGGCTATCTGACACGCAATTAATTCATTTACCCCATACATAGAAATTAAAGAGTTTTCAAGTTTTTTTAAAAGTGTAATAGTAATAATTCAAATTTTTACTTTTTAATATTAAAACTATCATGTTTCTTGGTTACATAAAAGAGCATTCTTTTATCCTTTTGACTGCCATCAAGGCACATTTTCGAACCGAAACAAATTATGTAATGCATATCAGAACGTTAATTATCAATGATATTTTAATAGACCATTTCTAATAACAAATTTTTCGTTATCGAGAATCTATGATCCGTTTGAGATTCATAATTTATTCCTTCAAATATTTAAAATTTACATTTTTTTAGTATATATGTATATATATATATATATATATATATATATATATATATATATATATATATATATATATATATATATATATATATATATATATATATATATATATATATATATATATATATATATATATATATATATATATATATATATGTACACACAACTGCTATAATCACAGTCTACCAATTATTAAGATATTCTGCAATACATATGTAGTTAATCTTTCAATAGCTACAATAACCTTAAACAAATGAGCAAAGGTAATTGTTCTAAAACACAAACTTAAAGAGAAAAATCAATGTTAATATAGACCTGTACACATATCGAAAACAAAGGAATGTTAGACTTTATGTACGAAGTTATGTACGACGAAGTAAAGGAATGTTTCAAATTATCAAGGGATTTTCACTTAATTGTGGAAAGAACTTTTTGTGGAAAAGGGATATTTTAGAGGACAAAAATCTAGGGAATATACTTTTAGCTTACAATTCACTTTTAGAGGACAAGGTCACTAGTGACCTCTGCCATCAAAGTTAAGTTGCAACTTTGCCCTGGGCCGTGCGAAATGAGTGACAACCGCAAGAGCATACCTCCTTCTTTGGGGATGTGCGTACGGGTGTATGGATGTCACAAGGACTAGGTGCCTTAGTGAAAATTTCTCTTTCCGTTCCTCTTGGTAGTTTTCTAGATTTCATTGGAGGGATTGTTTCTAACTGGGTTGGCCAAAATAGAAATCGGACCATGACGGGCTTTTCGTAGATCAGCAGCTATTTGGTAGCCACTTCGGATTGTTGTCGTGACAGTCAGTACTTAAGTCACAGTTAATCGGTTTGGACTCAATCCTAGGTCAGATTAGACTAATGTAATTAATCTTCCTTTCTTGAAGTGTAAGAAGACCAAGGTTCGAATTGGCCAAAAATTCGCAGTATTCGTTAATGGCAGTTGGAACATTATATACGAACATCATATAAGTTCTTAGTCGCTATGTACTCTCAGTTCCAACATGATCCATTTATATTTGACAGGCTAAATTTAGGATTCTGCTTAGTCCCTGATTCTAAATTATGATGACCCACTTTTAGAAGTTCAATGTCTTGAGGTAATGGCAATCATCTTTCCTTGAGAAGTGATAGGACTTTAAAAAATAGACTTAAAACCAACTATTTAATCAACTCTGCACTTTTTATCTTGCCTATAGACTCGATAAAGATCATTGAAGTTTCTAATTTGTAGTTTTTTTTTACTTTTTTATTATTTGTATATTTACTTATTATATTTGTATATACCTATTTACATATTACATTTGTATATTTACTTATTATATTAGATTTACTTTATTTTACTTTTATTTTATAGTTTATCTTTTATATTTAAATTTAGGGTTACATCATTTTATTTGTATTGCTGATAAATTTCAAACTGGTGAAACTTTATTTCATTTCCAAAAAAAGTTAAACAAAAGATTAATAGAATAATTTGAGAATTATCTTCTAAGCGTTTTTATGAACAGGCGACTGCTTTAATAAACTGTTCAAACAGTCATAAATATTTCAAAAAGGGATTTTTAATGAATATCTTTTATGTGGGTTCAAATTTAGCAACAAGATAGGTAGAGACAAATGTGAAAAATTCTGAGAAACTTGTATCTGTAAGTTTCATTTTTGCAGAATCATAATTAATGGAAATATTTATTAGAAACCCTCCTAAATGTTAATTATTTTGTATTACTTTTTTTCTGTTGAAACTGTAAAATTTTCAGATCTAAAGAAAATAATCCAGAATAATGACGTCAAGTTGCAAAAATTTCAGGTTTTTTTTTATTTTTCTGGTGCCTTGGTTAGCGATTGCAAACTCCTTACATAATGAATGATTTTGTAGTTGTTTGTAAGATGCATATTTTATCATTGTACAACCAAAATTCTGAACTAAATATACATTGTTCTTTTTACCGAACTCCTCAATGTTGCCCTCGTTATATCTTTTATGGGATGTTGTTTTTTTAATGTATGATAATATTTTATGATATATATTTTGAGCGAAATGATGACTATATTATTACTATTATTATTATTATTAATTTTATACATTACAAAATTTTATCACATTTTTTTAATATAAATATATTTTTTAAAAGACATACTTCATTTCCTTTTATTTCGTTTCAAAATTAAAGGCAAGAACACATTTATTTGTGATGTTGTATTCTAAATGGAGCCAATAATTTAAGTAAGATAAACAGAAAGTCTCATATCCTAAAGAAACAAACACTATGCGAAAGTAAGTATACGGGGATTATATATTATTCTTTAAAAATAATCTTCATAATTTCTGATATTAAGATAAGTTTTAATACCACAAAATTAAATTTTATTATAAAAACAAATCACCGGTACCTGCTAATTATTCAATTCTGAATAATACCACTGTTCATGGTTTATGGTTAACAAAGAACACGTGATATTCGAAAGGGATATAAATTTGAAGCGGATTTTGTCATACGTGAATTTCCATGACCATAATTAATTAAGTTGTTATATTGAAACGAGACAACTTAAGTTTAGTATCATATTGGCGACTTTTTACATTTTACGCATTTTTACATTTATTTCTGGAACCCTCGTAAATTCGGCAGAATTTAAAATTATATTCTATTAAAATGTGTTTATAATTTTGAAATCTAAAATTTCACATTGTTTTGTTTAATGTATTTTTTTTAACATTTATATTTTACAAAATTAAAATTCTGTTTAATTCATTCGTATTAACAATACAATCTTTGGAAAGTCAAGAAAAATGTTGCCTTTGTAAACTATCGCCATTGGGGACCACAAATAAAGCCATTCCTTTAATAACCTCTAATGTTAATTGTATCCTTATTGGCAAAATAATGCCACTTTTGTACTTTAAAGATAAATCTACGTGTTTATTTTATATTAAATTCATTTTTTTGTGGATTTCTATGTAAAACCACTGTTATAATATTATGAATTCGTAAATTAATAATTACCTGTGACGTTTATTGTATTAAACTCCATAATTTTAATTTTACCACATTGCTTTTACTTCTAACAGTGGAATGGATGTGATATAGCCATCTGCTTAGTCTTTTGATATTTCCGCGCTCTTTAGCAAATTCAGTGTTGCATACCAGACTTGAGACCAGTTATATTCCTGGGAATATTTCAATGTAAAATTTTTCGAGCTTGTAAAGCAGTTCCTTTTGCGATTAAAATTTTAAGATTGAGTTATTATATTTATATAAAACTTTTGTTACTAGTAGAATTTTAAGATTTTTTTTACGCATGCCAAGCTGGCAAAGCAAGCTAGTTCATATTAAATTAATATGTAGTAAACTTAATCTTAATAGTAGAGTTGCATAAATTATTAAACATAAAGATGATTAAGATCTCTTTTGCACGTAGTAGCAGTGACGGCTTCCAAAATCTAAAATAGCTACCCAATTCCAAATATAAATTTTTAACTACGCATTATAGTATTAAAATAATAAACTATTTAATACATTTAAAATATAGTTATTTTTTCTTCTACAAATAAACTGAAAAAAGGTTGTTTTTTTTTGTAAAATATTCTAATAGAAAAAAATGGAACTATTACAGTTTTTAAGGAAAAAATAAATGTAGGAAAAATTCTAAGTCTATATGCTATTTCTTACTACTTTTTACCAATATTTTTCTAAACTCTGGAGTTAAGTGTTAACAAACATGTAACTGTATAATATCACTTCAATATACTTTAAAATTTACAATGTTTAAAATTATATATACTTTACAAAAAATACTAGGCACTCATTTAATGAAAAATCATTTAATTGTAAAATAATTTTTATTTTATTGCTTTCTTCAAAAGATATATTGGTTTCCTTAATTATTTTCTCTCTACTTTTGTTATTTTATTGGTGAAAATGTAGTGTGATTTTCCTTTACGGAAATCAATTATTACGAAACACAATTTGAAGCATAGAATTATCTTTAATTATAATCCTTAACAGTAGAATATTCGCTCTGAACTTTATATTTTCCGAGCTATAAAGTATTTTCAAAACAGCTTATAAAGCCCGTTGATAGGAGGCTAATAAACAATTCTGACACCTTCACAAATCTCTCTCAGAGCTTTATTAAATCAGTCAGCAGTTTGCAGAGGGGATGTATATGCCTCTTGGGTACAGTTAAGACAACTTATACAAATGTGCCACTTGAGACTCTCTGATAGACGAAAGAACGATGTTTTTAACATGTTCCGTTTGTAGCAGTAAATAAATGCATTCATTTTATCACAATCTTGAGCTTACCAATTTCTTCTTATTAAAAGTGTTTTTTTTCTGATATTTATATTTAGAAAAGCTTTCTATCGGGTCAGTGATATGTAGAGGAAAAGATAATTTTTTTTTATCATGAATATATGTTTTTGGTTTTTTTACTCAGTAAAAAATTAAATATTAAATAAAACATCAATTCAATAAAAAATATTAAATTTATTCTATTATATTTCTTTACAACATTATGTGTAAAATATTTTAAAATATCAATTTATCCCCTATATAAAAATAGCCTAAGTTGTCTGCCCACGAATTCATGAAGTGGTTGTACCTAAGAATTTTGAAAATAACAAAACAACTTTAGGAATAAGAATTTAAAAGAAAAAGCAGAAAAAATTAAATTAATTATACATTTAGAAAAGTTCGGCTGTGTCAGGGACAGAACCGTCAACCTGAGAAGTACGATGATGAAATGGGCAAACCCTCTACCGAACGTTCTACGCCTACATAGAGTGAATCAACTAATTAGAGTATATGAGCGTCTAGTAAACACAGTCCAGTTTAAATATTACGCTGGATTGGATTTTTTATGAGATAGGGTTAGCAAAATTCAAAGAAGTTCGAAATCCACCCCATCCCCCTTTTCGAGCTTTTAACACTATTATTTCAAGTCTTATTCTCACTCTTATTCTATACTAAATTCATTCTTGATATGAATTTAGTATAGAATAAGAGGGAGTAGCGAGAGCGGAGCGTAATATTTAAACTGGACTGTGTTTACTAGACGCTCATATACTCTAATTAGTTGATTCACTCTGTGTAGGAGTAGAACGTTCGGTAGAGGGTCTGCCCATTTCATCATCGTACTTCTCAAGTTGACGGATCTGTCCCTGACACAGCCGAACTTTTCTAAATGTATAATTAATTTAATATTTTCTTCTTTTTCTTTTAAATTCTTATTCCTGAAGTTGTTTTATTATTTTCAAAATTCTTTTATTATTTTTAAAATAAATGTTTACTATTTTTTCAACTTTTTATAACTTAAATTTTCCACTCGTTATGTAATAATAGCCTAAGTTATCTGTCTGTCTATCCTCTAATTTTTGAAGCGGGTGGAACTGGTATGGATATAGCATCCATATTGAATTTTTGATGAGTTAAGGTTAGCAAAATTCAAAGAGAGTAAAGTTTATCTTTTCCTAAACTATATATCAGATTCTAAAATAAATTGGTATGAATAAGCGTTGTATCACAGCGAAAAATGCTGCCATATTTAAAACGTTCGAAATCCACCTCGTCCCCCTTTTCGAGTGTTTAATGCCATTATATCAAGCCCTATTTTAGGAGCAGGTGATTAAATTTATCAATTTATCACATAACAAATAGGTAAAAATAACAATTTTTCTAGCATTATGGCATCATTCCTTTAACTATCAAATTTAATCATTTTTTATTTTTAATTATTTAAATATCGTCTGAATTATTTTCATACGTTTTATTAGATACATATCTGATAATTTTAATCGATTATTTTTGTTGAACGGTAATTCTCAGACAAAATACAAACCATTTTTTTTGTATCTGACATAGTATACTTTACATTTCTGGAAAATTAAAAATTTTACTGATCCCGTCATATGATGTGATATATGGTAGTATATAAATAATAAATATTTTTTCAACAAAATAATACGAGTTAATCAACTTGTGTCTTGTCGCTATCTTGGTATAAACAATTTAGTAGATCAAAGCTCTAGTACAAATTGCACTTAATTTTTTTCCCTTTTTTAAGAATAATTATCTCACTGTAGACTTCTCTTGCTGTTTGTCACAATGAAGTTCGTACAAATTACTCAAACACTGCAGAATCGTTTTACTACTTAAACTGTTCAGTTTGTTGTATTTACAAATCTGAATGCTTCCCATTAGAAATTTAAATAACTCAGTTAATTGAACTTGCTCTTACCACTACTGTTAGTCCGCCATTACTCATTGATATGTAGATCGTGTTCCCACTATAGAAACGAAGCAATGAGGGAAAATTAGTGAACTGAATAGATATCAAATATAACGTAATGCTAAATTGTAATTTTCTATTACGTGGGACTAAATACTTTTAAACTAATTTCTTTTAGATAGATCAAATGCTTTTAAATAATTTCTGTTTGGGAGACATTCAAAGGAATAGTCTTGTAACAATTACTTATTTTCTTATTCAAGGGATTGATTATTCTAAATGTTTATTAGAAATTACATACTAGAATATATCATTCATATTTGTGGTATGGGTATAATTGCATTTGAAAATCTGTCTTAAATAGCATTATGTCGTTTATATAACATAGATTTTGTATCATATATTTTACTGTGACATATTAAAAATCTATTTTAAATGTCTAATTAAAATAATAATGCAACAAAATGATAGCATACGACGGCAACATTAGAAGTTTTCAATCATAGCATGTGTTAACAACAAGTATCACACAGTTATAGTATACCTACTTTAACAAAGACGCCAATGAAGGAATAGTCATAGTAAGCCGATTCTCTCTAATCAATCTTCCACGGAAAATTAAAGTATAGGGAGACGATCTCGGATGTGCCGTGACACATTTTCCACTTAAAGTAATAAAATTATAATAATTTTGTTTATTTTAAAACATTATGAGAGGAGGTAGAAACACAGAGGCAGAAATAATTATTAAAGGAGATTGATAAATTTCGTAAATGACGTTTCCATTGTTATTTAACATTGATATTATAAATTTTTGATGTAATTTTAATTTTATTTCTCATCTTGAAATAAGCGCAATGCTACTCAACATTATCATTTACAGATTACAAGTTGCACGAACTTTTAAAACACTAGCTTTATTTGTACGTTGTTATATTAAACAGGCTATGTGTATAATTTTGTTTAGTGTTTGTCTTTTTATTTTTGTGCATACTGCTTTGGTGTAAAACTTAAATAAAATCAAATATGTACACACAGAGAAATATTTTATCGTGTGCATATGTCTATCACAAATATATCCATGTTAATGTGCTTTACCTACTTGCAAACATTATGTGTTGTGTGCAGCCGAATAAATGAGAAAATAAGTGCACTACAAAAGGTACTCTTCAATGTTGCGATTCACTAGTGTTAGGTGTGAGATAGAAGTAAATTGTTGAGCATGTAACAGAGTACTTTAAAATAAACATAAAAAATGAAACTACCACTGATTTTTTAAATGAGTTTGAGTTTTAATTTTTTAATAAAGGTAGAACTCGCTACGGTAGATTTTGTGGAAAAGAAATATAATCATTCTCATGTCAAAATGGCTGACGTATATCTAAAAGTGATATATGGTTTACCATTGGATGGAATGATTAAGCCATATTTGTTCCAAGAGTCCAAAGGATCAAGTTGTGTGTGTCTCGATGTGTTACAATGTTTTACAATACCCAAGATAGAGTGCCATCAGGCACGGGTTTAATTTGCGACGATGAAGCACCATCCAATTGGAGTGCCATTGCTTGAGACTACATACAGGATATATTTCATTAAAAATTGGTTGGTAGAATTGGTGAGACAGTTATTTAACTTGCTTTTTCTTCGTACATTTCCACAACCTTTTTTCCTTCAGTGGTTTGTCAAACTCTAAGCGTATACAGCAAGCTTTTGCGATATTGTTGAATCGAAACTGACAATAACCACGGATACTGGAAAATGTAATGCTGAGATGCTCCGTTAGGTTTGCCGCAATCAAATAGAGACTAAATATTTTAAGTGAGACAAATGAATCTCATGTGATACTTATTGAAAATGTACACAAAAATATTTAATATACTAACCAATAACGCATTTACTGTGTAATTACTTCGTTTATGTGTTATGTAACGGTCTATAATTATGCTCACTTTATATCATTGTACACTAGTTTATTTTAAACTATCTATTTTCTGCTTCTAATCATAACTGTCTTTTAACAGTTTAAGAAATTCCTTTTTTATTAATTTATTCTCATATTTAACTCCATTTATTTCTTAAGGGATTTAAAATGGATGTTTTACTACATATCTCTCATAGTTATAAGGATTCTATGAGATCTGGGGAAACTCTATACCCATTATAGGATTGGAAAGTGAAGTCTATGTGTCAACCTTAAAACTTTTACCCGATGGGTTGTAACATATATTCTATAATATTTCTATAAAAGTGGCATTTTACACTTTTGATTTGTTGCGAGAAAGTTTATCGTTTTCAACAGTTTTCTTTTATTCAAGTGCAATAAATTCTTTAAACATCTAAATAGTAATTTGAACATTTTCATGTTTCAGTAACAATGACAGGAAATATTTTTGTTACAATTAAGAACGGAAATGTGTCATCACATTTATAAGATGTTGTAGTTTATATTTGTCCCAGAAACTTTTTAACTTTTATCGTAAGTACAACGAAACGTATATAAATTTAGAAAGGACCTTCAAATGTATTGTACTTTTAGTTTAAATTACCAAAATATACTTTATTTCTGGGATATTTTAAAATTCTATGTTTAGATTTAAAGTTTTATAATAAATATGTCTATTTGAATGCTACATGATTTACAAGTCAATACACTAGTAAAAAGAAATCCTTAGAATTTGTTTAGAGTTCTAGAAATTAATAATGTAAATTACTTAGCAAATTTTAAAAAAATATTGTGTGTGAATGTATTTATGGAATAAGTTTCTGGCAGTTATATTATTCACTATATGGTACTTTAAAAAATTAAAGATGTTCTTATAAATTTTTAAAGTGCCAGCTATGATGCAATCATGTTCCAGGATAAAATGAGAACAACAAAGTTTAATAAAATTTTTAGCTGAAACTGTTTGAAAAATGAGCATTGTCACAGTTGAGTTACAGGCTGCTGTCACCATCAGGAAGAATGGTTACAGAGGACAGTTCAAAATGAAGTCATAAAAATTATTTAATGCACAAACCCCTTATTACCGTCTATTTATACATCCAATGATGTTTCTTAACCACTAGATTGTAGGATCCGTATTGTGTTCTGTCCTTTGAGATATATTATTATTTATCAGAGATTCTATGCATATGAATATTTATTTAGTACATTTTAAACTATTTAATGCGTTGTGTTTATGGTTTAAAATTACGATGAGATCCAACCCAAGGCTTTGAGAACTATAGACGGCATTAGAAAGCCAAATTTCATATCTAATGTTTTCAATTATAAATAAAAGTCCCATTTAATTAAAAAATATTACACTAATTTAAATTTTGAAAATGATAAATTATTTTCACAAAAATATCTTTTTAACCTTTTACACTCGAGAGGTGACTCTTGCTCATTTCTTTCTTCGGTGCGGAAATTGGATGCGCTGTGTAAACTATTTATGTTTCTTTATTTGTTGATTGATATCTTGTTTATGTTTCTGATATCGTTTATTATCTTTATTTGGTGATTGACATCTTGTTTATGTTTCTGTATCGTTCTTATCGTCTTATCGTTCTTTTTGTTCTAAGAAATGCGTATATGATCTTACAAAGGCGATGTAATGTCCCTTTCAAACTACGTAAGATTTTCTTATCTGAGATAGATGCGGTACCATGAAGCTTACTGCATTGTCGACATGAATTTGAACTTCATAGCTTTCCTTGGCCGAAGGAACAGAAAAAATTGATATTTCTTATCCCTATTATCATGGACCGTAGTAATGAAATAAGCTCCAGCTTTGACTTCAACTTCCGAATTAAAAACATCCGTTTAAATGGAAAGCTGCATAACGTACTATTAGATGTTAGAGAGGATTGCAAACTCTGCTCTGAAAGAAATAAGCCCGGTAAATGACATCAAACGACATACTATTGTAAAACTTGTCCCGACAAGCCGACATCTCGGCAGTTGTTACATAAAATATCCTACAAAGCAAAATTACAAAGACTAATGTATAAGACATTATCTTCGTAGTGGAGTAAAGATACATTAAATATTAAAATATAAAAGTTTTATGTGTTACTTTATGTGAGAAATCATTTTAAGTTGGAGGTAAGAAATTAACCAAAAGAGCTCAGAAACGCTTCGAGTTGCTGGTAATTACGCGCAGAAACAGTCTCGAGTTCAAAGGATTAAAATTCATTATTTACATACACGTTAGTAATATACATCATTTATTATTTAAAAAATTAATTCTCATTAATATTTTGTAGCTTTACAATTATAATAAAATTATAATCACATTTTCGAGAAAAAATGAAGTGAGGTTTTATACTAATTAGCTCAATCGTAGCTTCGGTTTTTGAAGACATGAAGACAAGGAATTTCAAGAAATAAATAGGTTACCATCCACTGGGCACGAAGATCTTTTATTCTTCTGGTTGGAGGTTTTCAGAAAAATGGACAATTTATCGCATGTTCATTCGTGTGGAGCTATTAGGTCACGACTGCCAGATGATCCAACAGACTATATTCTGTGGTATCGACTCCTAGGTAGATTTCTAGCCAATCTACTTTACGTCTTCTTCTTGTTCCTACTTATTTCTGCGATCTAATTTTCTATGTTTCGCTCCACCTTCCTTCTGTTCAATCCCAGATCTAGATGATTTGCCGATCCACCTTTACCCCTTATTCGTTAAAGATATGAATCGGTAATACTCCCGAAGGGTCATTTTATTTTAATGTTATGATTGGAGACAACTGTCTTATCTCGACAGGTGGTCGAATCCCACAAAGGCCCTTGTAAATATCCCTACTCCCGTAAATATCATCTTCAGGTCTCCTCTTTTTAAGAAATAGAGTGTCATGAGGTTATATTTGAAACCTAAACTTTTATTACAACTATTACTGTTATAACATTTCATTAAATGTTTTTAAATGGATCCTAATTTCTCTTAACGGCACTAACTCTGATACGTATAAAAATGAATCCAATACAATTACAAAACTATGATGTGCTTTAATTTCCTTAGGTCTTGATGAGTTTATCATATTTCTTAAGACACCGAACATGTCTGAAAATTTCATAGCACAGGAATATCTATCTTCTCTAACTAATTCTTTATGAATTTTGTTAAATTTGACTGACATTTTAAAAAGTTAATTTTTTTATATAAATGATAAGTAAACGCCAGCAATTACATGCATGCAGCTTCGTCGGAGGCAAAAGAGTGACAATATTGTTTTTCTTCATTCGTACATTTGTACGAAATTACTTTAAAATTTCTGATTAGGATGAATAACACTCTATAGTATATGTGAAATGGTTGCTCATTTCCTTTTCAAATTCTTTAGAAGTGTATTTATTGATTACATATTTGGCTTCTTGTTGATCCATAACTTCATGTTAATTTCTCCAGCTTGTACAGCCACACAAAACACAAAATCTTAAAAGCATACTTATTTTTTGAATATTTTTGCATAATAAATGCTTTGAAAACAAATTTCAGCATCATTTCCCATTTACTATATGTATTTAAATTTCATATTACAATGCGATTCCATAAGTATAAACTTATGAACTCCGAAAAAACATATATCTCTGATTTAAAAAGAATATTTAGTTTATTATAAGTTGAAATAATGCCAGGAAATAATTGAATTTGTAGAAAATATTTGTAAATCTTTAATTAAATTCAAACAAATAATTAATACGGAAATACAACTAAAAAAACTCCTTAAATAATTATAATATTGTACAAACGTCCAAAATTTATGCATATACTGCTATTCTCATAATGAGAAAAATATCTCATGGAAATATTTGCAGAAATAATTGCTTTTTGTTTGGTCATTAAAGATTTGGTCTTTACAGTTAATTAAATATTAGTGCCTTGACGAATGCCGAAAACTTAGCTAAAATAAGCCATAAAGATTGGGAGGATATTTCTGACGGAAAATGTCACCATTAAAAAATTACATGTCAGACAACTTTTGAAGATTTTAATGTTATATTTAGAATAGATTAATATTACATCTGGATTAGTTAATAATCTAGAATTTATATTCTAAGAGAAACTATACAGCTCTGATATAAAATATTTTACTTATATTTAACTAAAATAAAAGTTTTTTGTTTCAATTTATCTCAATTACAAATTTTGAAAATTAGAAATTGCCTTTTGAACACATTTCATTTTTTAATAAAACTAATGCAGAAGTAGTATCTGTTTTTTTTTTTTTTGCATCCTTTAAGAAGTAATAAGTTAAATTTAGGGCAATTAATATATTCCCATTCACTTAGCTTCATATTTATAATTGCATATTTTTCACTTGGCCTCTCCTTATGCAAAACTTTACATTATTTCCTCCTCGAAATTCTCTGTTTTTATCGTTTTTTATACGAGACCTTTTAATAAAAGAGAACGCTTTATCTTGATCCTACCTAATTTCTTTATTTGATAATGATCTTTTACATTTTTAGAAAGGAAATAAAAAATAACTTTCTTCTCTCAGATCAGGACAGGAAACAGTGTTTAATGAGTTGAAAGAGAAAATTAAAGCATTTTCTTAGCGTATATAATACTACTGCCCGAAAAGATATAAAAACTAAAGTGATTCATGTTGAATTCTCTATTAATTTAATGAGCAATAGAAGCGTTTTTTATACAGTAAATCCTGTCATAAAAATAGAACTTTTAAAATATAATGTTGTAAATAATGTGTTCTGAAAATCAAAGAAGGTACAAAATCTTAAAGAATGAAATCGGAATTAAATGGCTGTTAGTTGGTTCTATTTACCTTCTAACAGTACATAAAAGAATTCTCCTGATAGCTATTTATTTTTGAACTACTGGAATATTTGGGGTATTTATTTTTACAGCTGCCAATTTTAATATTTTCCATGGTATCCATCAATAGAAAAGAAAGTTCAATTTACGTTTTATAACGCAGCCTTCATTTTTTTGTACTTAACGAATCATCATTAGCAATGTTTGTACTAGATTTTACCAATTAATTCGTAGCTCAAAATACCACATGATAACATTAAATAAAATAAACCATTATTTACATTTGACTCATTCAGAATTGTTGACAAAACTGTTTAGTTTCAAACTAATAAAACTCATGAGTAAACAATACAAGTTTAAAGCGCCATACATTAGCAAGCGGAACACAGTACGAAACAGCCTTGATTGATTTTAAAATATCACATTTATATATTTAATAATATATATATAAAAAATAAAAAAATCCATATAACATTTTTTATTTTAAATTTGACAACTTATAGGAAATAATAAAATGAAATGAGTGTAAAATAAATTCCTTTACCATGTACAATAAAATATTTCGATTCATTGTAAATTAATATTCCTTTCATATTATATGCAAGTCTTCCTTAAGTATTGCAAAGTCATAGGCATGTGTAAATCCATAACGTATATATATATATATATATATATATATATATATATATATATATATATATATATATATATATATATATATATATATATATATATATATATATATATATATGTGTATATATATATATATATATATATATATATATATATATATATATATATATATATATATATATATATATATATATATATATATATATATATATATATATATATATATATATATATATATATATATATATATATATATATATATATATATATATATATATATATATATATATATATATATATATATATATATATATATATATATATATATATATATATATATATATATATATATATATATATATATATATAGAATGTATTAGTATAGAGATTACCAACCTTCAAGACAGATAGTGTGTACACCTTGGCGATGGGAAATCACAGAGCGATACATGGTCAGAGACGCTTTCCAGGAACTGTAATGACGGCTCATATGACAAGAAAGACAGGACATCAATGAAGTGAGAATATTTTTTTATTATCCTTACTGCAGCAAAAGTGAAGTAAAAAGATCAACAAAAAGAGACAATGATTGTTTTTATAGCTGGTGTTCGAAATTGTGACTACGGACCGAGATGCAACCCTAACATCTCGGGCGAATTGAAGATCTTAAGTTATCGAAACTAATGGGCGTATCCCAGACTTCCCCAACATCTGACGAACTATTTTTACAAGGTCCTTACTACAGTTTAAGAGAGGTTCGTTCATCAAACACTTGACGTTCTCCAGCAAGCAAAAATCAATGTAAGTTAGGTCTGGCGATCAAGAAAGTCAGTTCACTGGACAAACCTGCCGTAGCCACTATTGGCCAAATGTTATATTCAGAAGAGATGCACGTCAATGCTGATATACGATGGGAATCCATTTACTCAAACTGCATGGAAGAACACATGACACAAATATCGGGGTTGTTCAATACCAGATCTAGCACTGTCTCATTCAGTTTATGTATGTCCTTGAAAAAAGATCCGCTGTTGAATATTTTTATAAAAGCTTACAAAAATACATATCTGATAGTTTACCTCCTTGTGCCGTCGTAGCTCAGTCGACAAAGGCAAAGATCTCGTAAACGAAAGGTTGTGGATCCGGAACCCCAAGCCGACATAAGATCCGTCATGTTCGTTAAAGGTGACTGGGGTACGTAAAACATGTTCGTGGTCAGAATGACCTCTGAGTTCTCAATTAATACTTCTGGCTGTGGCAGGCGAAATCTATGGGCCTTCTGTTTGGTCCAAGCTTCAAAATCACGAAGACCTACTAGAACGAAATTGTTCTTTCACCATAATGGTGCTTATTAAAACGATCGGCACTCCCTCTGGCCTTAAGACACCCTCTGGCCGGTAGACTCAATCGTGCTTGGTTTATTCAATTGGCATGAAAAACAACAACAACACCTTTTTGTGTAACGTTGGACATACAACCAATGTGCGACTCGGCCACTGAAATCAGCCGCAACATGTGCCAGTTGTTTATCAGTGAGCTTAGCGGTCATATACCGTTCTATTCTTCTTCCACTCTGCCGTCATGTGAAATAAAATTTTATAACAAACGCTCCAACAAGGAGTGTGCTTTAGCACTTCTCTCTGATTATTCGGTTTACGTAGTGACATTTTCGATACACACTAATCTAAAACTTTTCAGTATTTTTTGTACTTAAGAATAATAAACAAGTTTACTACTCTTATCCGTGACCTGTCTTTTTTGTGTTTTGTGTCATCACTACCGAGCTAAGAAAGCTCTTACGACCATGCATTTCTATGTGACTTCCCAATCGTCCCAAGTGTATTCTATCAATCCTGAAAGTTAGTAACCATTGCATTGATATATATGTATATGGATATTATTTATATATATATATATATATATATATATATGTATGTATATATGTATATGTATATATATATATATATATATATATATATATATATATATATATATATATATATATATATATATATATATATATATATATATATATATATATATATATATATATATATATATATATATATATATATATATATATATATATATATATATATATATATATATATAGATAGATAGATAGATAGATAGATAGATAGATAGATAGATAGATATAGATATAGATATATATATATACATATATACACACACATACAAAATTAAGCGAATTTGCATATTTTAGCGAATTTTATAAAAAGAACTGAACGAGGTGTAAATTAACTGCTTCGAGACAAAGGTGCAAATCTTGAACGTGGAATACATAAGCGTACGCTTGTGTATATAAACATAGCCAGTTAATGAACTGGCTATATAAGTGGCCGTGATAAAAGACGCATTTTGTTCACAAGCACAGCTTCCCGAATTATTTGGTGTTTATTTGCAGGAATCAGCTATTTTCGTCTTTTCAGGTTAGAGTTAATCCTGACTTCATTTTAATGAACAATAACACGATAACGCAGTACAAGTTCATAAACCGCCTTATTTCAAGTATGTAATTACACTCCTAGGATTGAATATATGTTTAAGATAACCATACATCCTATTAACTTTTCTATTTGGAAACCGCTGATTTATATATTTCAATAAAATCAGTTCAGTAGTTCTGGAGAAGATCTTATTTGAAAACCGAAAATATAAGAGAGTTCAAATCTTTTTACCAGATGTTTAGATGTCTAGCAAAAGAAAATCATGGTTTTAATTTGATATTCAAGCACATGAAATACATTTTAAATTATAGTAACACCAGTCTTGAATGATTTTTTTTTATCAAATGTTGTATGTCATATATCATCAAAACCATCCGAAGATTATAAAATAATCATTTAGAACAATTCCTATGCTAGTGAATTCAAGTCAGAAAAAATGTATTTATATATAATCTGGAAACTAAAAACAGTAATATTAACGTGTTGCTCTAAATTGAATAAGAATTAAAATATTCAAACTCAGATACATTTATGTTACCAATTTATCAGCAATATACACTTGGGAAATTGCTTACGAGCAACATATGGAAATTCAGAAGAAAAAATTATGGAAAATACTGATTTATTTGTAACGTATATTTCAGTTTAAAGAAAAAGGTTTATCATGAATGAAATATCGTCATCCTGCATACTAAGGTACTCTAATATACACATTTTTAATAAAACAAATAAAACTATACAAATAATATTTTCTCAAAGCATCATAATGGTACAAAACAATGAGAATATAGCAAACTCATATTTAGTATACAAATTATTTCGTATATTTTCAGAGGTAAAGTAATAAGCTTAGTAAACTAGTGGTTAACAAGTATTAAAAATGTCTAAATATATTAAGCTATTGGTACAAAACCTTCAGTAAATGTAAAAAAATATTGCTTAAGTTAAACACACTTTTTACAATAGTTATATTTTAACATGATTATTAAACTTTTATATTTTCTTAAGATTCCGAGTTAAAGGCAATAAACTGAAATAGTAAAAGTATTAGAAGGTACTCACTCATAAAATCACTCACTCAAAAGTCCTTAATTTTTGAATTGTGATAGGAACTCAAATTGTTTCCTGAAGAAATAACTATAATATTTATAAAAGTAATTCATATTTTGCGTACCGTTTGCGTAGAACAGTTCACTAGAACTGGTAGATTTTACTAATGTGTAACTGGTATTTTCTCTCCAATATACAATTATTCTTCAAATAATACATTGCTAATACATAACTCATATGATTACACGAAACACAAATTATGCATAACTTTTAAAAAGTAATAATTTTGAAAGTATGCTTGAAATAGTAGAAATGATATATTTTTATAGATTGCGTAAAATAATATACGCATATCTCTTTCTCAAAGGATTTCATCTTTAAATTTTCAAATATTTCAGTGCTGAGAAAAATTCTATTCATAAATTTTTCATACAGAATGCACGCTGAGAGTCAAGTCTTATTCCTAGAAATGTTTCCCGTCTTCTCATATATGATATGCGCTATTCATATGTGTTTTTTCATCGCTTCTAAGCTAAATATATAAAAACAAGAATTTCATTTTTTAAGATGAAAACGGAATAAAGAAAGAATACACTATATATATATATATATATATATATATATATATATATATATATATATAATATATATATATATATATATATATATATATATATATATATATATATATATATATATATATATATATATATATATATATATATATATATATGAATGTATGTATTAAACTGCTTCAATTCCTTTAAAAATATAAAATTATAAGCAGTTTTTCATAAATTTGTAGAAGATTAAAAAAAGAAAAATCTTAAATTTGTAATAAAAAAAAGAAAATGTTTTAAGTAAACGTTGAATTCTTGCTGAAAAGGAAAAAATCTACCAATATAATAATAAAGTTAATTCTTAGACAACGACATTAAAGTACGGTATTACCGCTAATATTTTTTTTCTTGAATTAACATGTTCTTTACGATACAATACAATAGAATTCAATATATTGAATTAAACTTTGTTAATATAAAATTATAAGGAGACTTTCTTAAATTTACAGTAGAGAGTTTTAATCTAAAATAAAAGAAAAGAAAATGTGTTTTAATTAAACTTTAAATTCTTGTTAAAAATGACAAAATGTATCAATACAATAATACACTTAATTATTGTAAGAACTAAATATATATTTCGAGAACAAAAACAAGGCATGGTATTGCTGATAATATTTCTTGTGCATGAATTAGCATGTTTTTTGACTAACGCAAATTGATCTTTAAAGTTTTTGCAGAATGAAAGTCCATGTTATAATTAAAATTATAAATAGACAAGTTAATACATTCCTTCAATTGAGGACAATTGAATTAACTGCAACTTTTATGAACGTACTATTTTTTATGATATCCAACATATTACAGATACCACAAAGTTTTATAAAGTAAAAAAGTATTTTCAATTATTTTTATTAAATATTTACTTTAAAATAAAATAAAAAAAAATATATTAAAATAAAATAGAAAAACCTATTCTTAGAAGCTATTTCTATCTTTATATAGCAAAATTTTGAAAGCATTGGAATTGTATAACTCGGAATCTACTAGAATGTATTACATAAAATCATTAGAATTTATTTCAGAAACATGTTAACAGAAACAATATACATTTAACATTTTTATAAAAAAAATATTTATTGAAACATCAATTATTTTATGCGCCGTATAGAGTTATAATAAATCATATTATTTTGCAAACCCTTGCTATGAAATTGACAGCAGAGAAGAGTTATTTTATCGATTTTTATGAAAACAAGGATTTGATAAGGAGAAGAGTTGTTAACACCTTTTAAGTTCGTAAATAAAGAAAATATAAAAACTCGTTTTCTTATCATTCACCTTTTGGGAAACTAGTCACACTTTTCGTTCTGTCTTATTTCTCTTTGTTGGTTTTTCTCACTTTCTTATTTTTGAGCTTTCCAATCTACAGCTATCATCTCTATTCAGGAGAACCGCTAAGATCTAGATCTCTTATATTTGGAGATGCTCTCGCGTTTACTTTTTTATTTTTTATGTAGCAATGGGGAAGATGAAATTTTTTCTCAAGGAAAAAAATGTGAGCAAATAATTTATTTTGGAAATTGCAATAACATTAAGTGTATAATAGATACCTTTAAAGTTCAATTTTGTTATGGAAATAAAATGTATTTGATTTAGTATCATCTTTTAATTTTCCTCAAAAGAATATCTTATATCTTTTAGGTACTACGTAAGTAAGTGTTTTTAAAAGATTTCAATTGCAATAAAATATATTTTCTCTAAAGTATTTATTTTCAAAATATTTCGACCACATTTTCTTGTTGCAAAATTTGACAAAATGTGAGCAAATAATTTATTTTGGAAATTGCAATAACATTAAGTGTATAATAAATACCTTTAAAGTTCAATTTTGTTATGGAAATAAAATGTATTTGATTTAGTATCATCTTTTAATTTTCCTCAAAAGAATATCTTATATCTTTTAGGTATTACGTAAGTAAGTGTTTTTAAAAGATATCAATTGCAATAAAATATATTTTCTCTAAAGTATTTATTTGCAAAATATTTCGACCACATTTTCTTGTTGCATAATTTGACAAAATGTGAGCAAATAATTTATTTTGGAAATTGCAATAACATTAAGTGTATAATAAATACCTTTAAAGTTCAATTTTGTTATGGAAATAAAATGTATTTGATTTAGTATCATCTTTTAATTTTCCTCAAAAGAATATCTTATATCTTTTAGGTATTACGTAAGTAAGTGTTTTTAAAAGATATCAATTGCAATAAAATATATTTTCTCTAAAGTATTTATTTTGCAAAATATTTCGACCACATTTTCTTGTTGCATAATTTGACAAAATGTGAGCAAATAATTTATTTTGGAAATTGCAATAACATTAAGTGTATAATAGATACCTTTAAAGTTCAATTTTGTTATGGAAATAAAATGTATTTGATTTAGTATCATCTTTTAATTTTCCTCAAAAGAATATCTTATATCTTTTAGGTACTACGTAAGTAAGTGTTTTTAAAAGATTTCAATTGCAATAAAATATATTTTCTCTAAAGTATTTATTTTCAAAATATTTCGACCACATTTTCTTGTTGCAAAATTTGACAAAATGTGAGCAAATAATTTATTTTGGAAATTGCAATAACATTAAGTGTATAATAAATACCTTTAAAGTTCAATTTTGTTATGGAAATAAAATGTATTTGATTTAGTATCATCTTTTAATTTTCCTCAAAAGAATATCTTATATCTTTTAGGTATTACGTAAGTAAGTGTTTTTAAAAGATATCAATTGCAATAAAATATATTTTCTCTAAAGTATTTATTTGCAAAATATTTTCTTGTTGCATAATTTAATGTGGTATTTCGTTCTAAATTTACAAAGCATTGAATATCAATGTACAAAAAGTAAAAATAGATTATGAGAAGAAATTACAAATTTAGATTACAGGTTACTATAAATTACAAGAAAGCATATATTGCTGGTTTTTGTAAACAGAACCTTTGTGTTCAGTTATATTCATATTCGAAATGCATTAAAAATATTTTGTAGTTCGAGATTCATATAGATATTGTAACAGAAGAATATCTTAATTTTTAGTTTCTTGTTTCTTTCAGATATTACTATGTGTCAGAAAAAAGAAGTTATACAATAACTAAAAAGAATGACAAAATTTGTATAAACATATGACTAAAGATTTTGTCTTTTCTTGAGATTCTTATTCCTTATTATTAATCATATTATTTATTTTCAGTACCTGAAATTTAGTTGTAAGTTTATTTCGATATATTTTCACAAACTTAAACTTTACTTGGATTCTATCATTCGTAATTAATGTGGAAATGACTGTAGCTCAATAACGGAAAATTATTTAAATTATTTTGTATTTTAAGTTAAATATTATTTAACTTTTTCTTTTACAGTTTAAATAATACTGCCTACTTTATAAATACTTAAAAAAATCCAAACACATTCTCTTATTCAATTTGGATATACTCTAAAATACCAATTTAGGAATTAGGGTTCTCAGAATTCTAGAATTTAGAAATCTGAAGATATCTACACAACTTCTAGAGGTATTTTTATTGGTTTCTTTAAGATCTCACTCTTCATTTCTACTATATTTAATAGTAACGATATAATAAATTTCAGAAACCGGTATGGATGCGAACTTCTTGAGTACAGTTTCTAAATTGTACCATTTATTTTCAGTCGCAATTCGTAAGCGAAATTAACTACATCATTAATGCTTTTCGATATACAGACGATTTGCAGCTTCGATTTTTCTTCAGAATTCAAATATTTACCTGAAACCTCTAGTTTTAAAATGTGATAATTATAGCCCAAGTCTTTATGATTACGAGAATTAATGATAAGTAACGAAACCTGGCAAGTATCAAGTTTTATATCGAAAGAGACACTTTTAAGTGTAACTTTGATTTTAAGCTCTTTTAATTACAAAAATAAACAAAAGACTACTATAGTTAAATCAGCTAGATATAAGTTTTAGTAATGGTTACGTTTGAGAAAAAATAGATGTACCCTTTTTATGGTAAAACTTAATTTTTTTAGTATTTGTTATAGTTCTATGATATTTTTATAGTCTGGTACCTGAATATTTATATTAAATAGCAAAGTGATTAGATTAAGCATACACTGTGTAGTATCTAATGGTAAATTTCGGAAGGCATTCTAAGCTCTGATAGTACATTTAAATCGGTAAGATACCTTTTCGAGTTGAAAAGCCTTTATTAAAGAAATTATTAAACTTTCATAAAATATTTTGCTATGTTTAGAAAAATCATTTTTTGCATCACTAATAAATATCTACCTAACGAAAAATACTATTTTTTGTATAAAGCAATATATTTTTATAAAAAAATAATATATACACAGTGAAAAAATAGAAACCAACTTACCTATAAAATATCTTCTGAAATTTGTACATTAGAAACTAATTTTTCATATCAAATAAAAAATAAATATATTTTATGTTTTGTAAATGTCAACTATATTAATAGAAGCAATGTATTTTATTTAAAGCATGATAAATGTTGCTTGTATCTAATTTTGAGTTTTTAAAAGTCTTTATTTTTTTAAGTTTTGATTATCATATACATATAAATTTTGGGTTTACCAAACAAAGCATATATTTTAACTCATTTGGCTATGAAAATTGAGTTTATAATATACATGTATCGAAAGGTATCTTGTGGGTAAAATATTTTAATTTTTCTTATTTGTTATATATTTTACATGTTATTATATGATTTATGGTACCTGAAATAGTAATATTAAATATCTTATTTTAAATTGTAAAAAAGGTTGTGAAAATAAGCTAAAAATTTATTTTATTATGACTAGAAAACTATATCTTATAATAAAGTCTTGAAAGGTACTATAGCATCTTAAGTATTAAGTTTATTTTGTTGTGAAGCATAAGGGCAGACGTCTGAGACTCCAAAGGTATCTACACCGGAACCAAGAGTAGAGAGCCCATTCATATGATCCACTGTTGGATGATGTACACATTGGCGGGTGCAGTTTTTCTATACTAAATACCTGGAATCCGAATATCGCAACTGCCATGAAGCTCAGTGATTATTTGTATAAGTATTATAATCAGTATCGTTAGCTCTCGTGTAAAAAAAAACCAGTAAAATGTTCATTTAATCCCAATGGCCAAACGTTTCTAAACTATGAAATTGGTTTCATTCTGCAAATATCTTGCCCTTTCACTTATATCATTTACAGATTACCTATACCCATACAGGTGTCTCAAAAGGTCACTTACATACTAATCAAATTTAGCCTATTGTCATGTTATGCCAAAGAAAATTTAGTTGTGTCTAAAGTTCCAAAGACTGACTACTAAATGTCAGTGTTATCATGAGTAATATGGCATAGGAAGCGTTAACATTTCTCAATAGAACTTCACAAAAAAGAAATAAATCTGTCTAAAAACTCAGATTAGTTTATATGCATTTCAATTTTGGTAACGCAGATGGGGATTTGCAATAGTCGGTCTCAAAAACAAAAAGCTGCTTTATTATAAAAGAAACAAGGTGATAATCAATGTATTCCGCTAAATTTAAATATAGTGTGCGTCTTTGAGTTCTAGACCATCGTGTGGATAACAATCCATTTGTATATTTTGTATATACAGAATGCGCTTTCGGGATTTCGGACAATTCCGGTTAGCATCAGGTTATAATAGCACACATTTTTCTTGAAAAACGGATGTGTGTTGTGTTCCCCATTGATGTGACTGCTTTCAAGTTCATGGATTACAAAATCTGGGATTGAATTGTGGAAACTAGGTTCATCACATCTCCAGGAATTCTTAATGTATAGTAGTCCTTGCACGGTAAATTTAATACAGTATGTAAATATTGTTTATAGGACTTCATACATTTTATACTGACTTTGCATTATGTATATATATATATATATATATATATATATATATAATACACAAATCTATACAAATATTATGTGAGAATGTGCATAAGAACACAACAAAATTTATTACTTAGCTTTTTCCTGCTGTATACAGCTTATACTATTTTAACATATCACTTAGAATTTAATTTTTATGATTCAAGACATCTGGTGAAATTATTCAAAAGGTTTGAACAGCATAAAAAATATTCTTTAAATATATTTTACATGAAAGAATAATAGACAAAAAAGGATTAAAGTCATTAAAGAAAATTTCATAAAATAAAAATATCTTGTTAGCTTTAAATCAGTATAAAAAATTTTATCTTTCCTGAAAATAAAAATTACTGTATAATGTAACAAATTAAAAATTATTTGAGAGCAAAGTTTTCAATCTAATTCGTTATTCATTAAGCAAAACGCTAGGTGTTGTAAAAATTATTCATGTACACAGTGAGTACCGAAATTAATATCCAAATAATTTGATAACTTTTATTAAGGGTGTATAAAAGTTAAAAATAATTCTTTTTTATGATAAAGAAAATAGTATCAATTAATTAAATTTTTATTTTTGACAAGTAAAACATCTTATGAATGATTATGAATTTATAGTGCTTTTGTTTTGAGAAAAAGGAATATAGTGATAAATTTACAATCGTTTCAGTATACCATAAAATTACTTTGGAATGAAAATTATTAAAAAACAGTCTTTGTATTATTGCTAATGTAAATATAATATAATATATTTATCTCTTATTTTTAACTAGAGCAGTTGGATAAGTAAGTCACACTACTCACACTTCTCCAGTTAAACAATACTACATTTAAATACAAAAATAAAAAATTATATCTCTCTATTAAATACCAGAATATTATTCAAAATCTAAAATATATATCTTTTATAAGCAATGGAGCATGAATCTATTTATAGTACCCTAACTTGTGTACTCAAAGTACCTTAATTTATTTGTTTGCAATAATCAATATATGAAAAACCTAAAGTTTCTCTGAAGTTTTTTTTAAACTTTGAAATAGATATTATTTTGTGAAAAAATTACATCTCTAAAAGCTACATTTTGTGTGCTTTCTGTAATTTTTAATGAATAAAAACGCCCGGGGAGAACTGTAGTTGTTAAAATTTGTACAAATTTTTGTAACTGCTATTCAGTTTCGTAAATAGTTTATTTATACTATATATGTGCTTTTTTCTTCATGCTTTCTTCCTAAAATTCTCTTGTCTCTAAATTATGCTGGATAGGTCTTATTAACTTTCTTTGGAAAGTCCTTAAAAATCGAACAAAATATTCATAACTTATTGCCTCAATTAGTTATTTATTACCTGAGTCCACTT
This sequence comes from Pardosa pseudoannulata, assembly GCA_032207245.1. Taxonomy (NCBI): domain Eukaryota; kingdom Metazoa; phylum Arthropoda; class Arachnida; order Araneae; family Lycosidae; genus Pardosa; species Pardosa pseudoannulata. Next base: position 41,264,547 of record CM063502.1, on the reverse strand, counting down.
AAGGCAGCTAAGGAACGTAAAATAATTTCGAAATCGCAATGTCCTCTAAGTTCAGATTATACCTCTTTAGGCGATAGGCTAACTCTAGGAGCCTTTTTCTTAGACCCTACTTTAATATTAAAAGGGACCACTTTGACCCAAGAAACATTGTTTCAATCTTGCCACGCTCTTGAAAACAAGAAATGCAACAGTTTTTTTAAGACGGGAAAAATTTGGCTAACGACGATGAAAAAACACAGAAGTTTAAAAAATTTACAAATTTAAATCATTTTTAACGTAACCATCTCCGGTTCATTCCGAACTAATCTCAAGGTTCAGAAAAATTCAAAAAATAATATAGCTAATATCTCTGCATCACCCACATTTGCATAGTTAAAGGCGGCAGTATTAATAACAAATTTTAATATAAGTACTTAGAGAAGGATTCGACGAATAGAAGATTAATGATTCACATTCATTTAGGCTATATTTTTCTAATTCTTTTGTACATCCTAGCTAATGGTAATAAATTAAACTAGATTTTCAGCTCTCTACATGACAGCGAACTCATAAATGGCATCAACAAAGTCTCACATCCGTACATAGATTTTATTCAAGAGTCTCTTACAATTTTTTTGTAGCAGAAGACGGTACTCCACTACTGCTTCGCTCTATCTCATGTATTCTTCACTACTCTTATATTTATACTCCACGTTGTCTCTGACGTGGTTTGTAATTAAATTTCATTTTAATTCTCTTTCACAAACAGATTTCTGTTTCATGCTTATATCGCAATGGAGAGTAAGAAGATTTCTAGAAATATTTCTAATTCTATTTTATAAAATTTGATAAAATTTGTAGAATTCTACAATTATATTTTACATTTGTCTAGAATTTTATTAAACTTGATTTAATATTTATTTCTGATGGGATGAACAAGACTCTTGAAAGCATCAAATGTGTGAATTAATTGAAGGATATAACTATCAATTCTTTTATTTTAACAGGACAATGTATGGAATGCTGTGATATATTTTACATTTGTATTTCAGTCAATTATGAAATAGCACTGTAATACCTGATATTCAATAATGAACATAAATATTGTCACAATATATAATTCAACAATAACTAAGAGAAATTTAAAACGTTTTATAGACAATATATTTGTGTTTATGCACTTTTATATAATATGTCTTTAAAAATTCGGGTACGTTTCTAACCGTCATATATAGTAACATTTTTATGCTTAAAAATTATTTATGTTTTGCAAAGCACATTCTGTATATTAAGTACTCTTCTGGAAATTAATGTGTTCAGAACTTGGTTTCACACTAAGATACAAAATGCGTATTATGAATAAAAATGAGCTTACTATTAGTGAAAGAAATGCGATTGGTATATTTTCCCACAATTAGTCATTAATAGACCAGAAAATAATCAATATGTTACTTTTTAATTTTAGTTAATCTTTCATCAATATATTTATCATTACATAGTAAATTCTCAAGAAAATCAATTTAAAACTATAATACATAAATGAAAGATTTAATGGTTGTTTTAAAAAACCTTGCTCTACTCATAGTTTTATTTTAAATCGCATATTTTTGGTATTCAAAATGATATTTTATACTTTTATATTCCATTCACTTTTTTCAGACTGATATGTTTCTATTGCATGGTTTTGGTGGTTTTAGTAAACACTGGATTTTAAAAAAACTCATACAATGGCATCGAACAGTTAAGCATAATTCGTAAAATGTGGAAAACGTTCGTCAGATTGGTCAAAATTTGTGAGTACTTACGAGAAAAAATACACAACGGACTTATTCGGTATAACAGCCAGATTATGTGCAATTGCTGTCATAGACGCTGAGTTAAATTATCAAATAGGATGAATGGTGAAACAGAGAAGCCAACTGGGTAGGTTTATGAAATGAAGAATTTATGAATGTTGCAATCTGACTGATCTCAAGCCGAAGTGCCTCGAATTGGTGATGTGCCTCAGTTTTGATGTGAAGACTTTAGTAGAGATTTTAAAGTACGAGAGATGTTAAATAACAGCCAGTTGAATGTCGACCATGAATAAGAACAGTTTCACGAGAACGATACTTGGCAAATAATTGCACGATATCAGAAGCACATTTGTACCAGAGAACTGGGTTTAGCAATCACAGAAGTACATGATTCGAGGAAAATGTACTTCTATGTTTATAGGAGACTCAGTCGTCTTATTCTGTTAGCGAAGGGACCATCAGTTTCCATTTTCCTTATGCCTGTGCATAAAGCCTGCTCTCACAGTAGACAAAAATGTTCAATGACGAGTCCCGCTGTAGTTTAAAAACGACGAAAAAGTATACTTGTCGGACAGGAAACAATACAGAGAGACATATGTTTTCAAGGAGAGACAAAGTAGATGTAGGTATAGTGATGTATTGCTACAAAGATCGCCACATGTTTAAGCGGCCATTTGTTTCTGTTACAAGATACAAAGAGGAATTATTTAAGTTATGAATTATTTATGTTCATTTGTTGTCAGATGCTTTTAGTGCCATATTTAATTCATAGATAATATCCATGCACGTCAGAATGTGGTTGTTGTGTATTAGATCACACAAAGTGAAGGTATTCAACGCAAGCAGTGAACCGTTTACTCTCATGATTTTAATCGTATCAAGGATGTGTGGGATATGCTCTGGAAACAAATTGCTTCTCTTCCACAATTACCAATCTCCGTTTATCATTGTTTATTTCTATTATATGCGTTTAATCATATAGTATATTACTAAAAACTTAAGAGATTACTCCTTATTAATTGCAAGGTAAATTAATAAGAAATCAAATACTATTAATGTACTAAGTAGTAATGTAGAATATTTAGCAGAAATAATAAAGAAAATTAGAGTTAAAATTCAATTGCAATGATTATATTTATTATCAAAACCAACAAAATCTCGTTTATATAAAAAATAAAAGCTTGAACCAATAGCTTGATAAAATAAAATATATGATTTTTTCTGCAAGGTTAGGAAATTTCAGGTTAAAAGTTTACATCTATAAAAAACTATTTATTAAATGTATTTAGCTTTATTAAAATATTTAATTTAAATATAAAAGATTTTATTCGTTAAATTTGTAAATAAAATACAGTGAAATTAATTTATTACAGCAGTACAGGTAGATGGCTACAGACTAACTAAGTCGCTGATTTTTGACATCAGAGCCCAAGGGTTCGAATCCCACTGTAAAGATGTTTCTAATTTGAGAATCTAATTAAATAAGTGCTGTTCTAATTTAACCTATTGTGACAAAATATTGACAGCAGTACTGACATATGTTTTTTTACCATTCAGCAGTACAAGCATTGTGCTAGCTAGTCCAGCCGAGGCGCTTGTCTTAGTGCTTTTTAGGCATGAAATGTACTTCACAAGCCCTTCATCTTGTAAATACTTATATTAGGGAGGAACCGTTAGCTTTTCACACGCTAATAACTACTAATACCCAGACAATATAACCTGTAGCGTTTTGCGGAAGAAGGTATAAAACTGTGAACCAGTGTCCATTATATGATTGTGTTTCTTAAGTTTTCTTTTTTCCACTCGAGCATTTTTCGTAGATTTGGTATTTTAATAGATTATTAATATTTACTGTACCGTGTTTCCAAAACCCTTTTACCTCGTATCTTTAGTACTTAGTCTCATGAGAACTGATTTCTAAGCAACGCTCACAGTTAATAAAACTGTAATAACCATTGTATCAACAGAAATGGATTTTTACACCTTCCCTAGCTGCCTTTCACTTTTATATCTACTGCTAACCTCATCCCCTTAACTTTATTAACTGCAATTTTTTTATTTGCACACATGCGCCACTACCAGTTTTAATGATCTTCAGTTAGTATAAATAGAAGTATACATATTTGTATGTGTGTATAAAGTGTTTGTTTCCAAAATAGCGTAAATAAGATGGATCAAAAGCTCTTAAACCAAATTTTAAAGAAATAAACGAGTACTATACAAACACATGCTTCACTAAATTTCTTTCAGTAAATAGGATATTGCTTTTGAAATCTAAATGTACTTTGATTCTACCAAATCCACTTAGTTTAGTAGTATGGTATAGTTTGACTGCATAGATTTTAAAAGCATGAATGCAAAATGTTATGTTGAACATATAGCTTTATTTAGCATATTTGTATATTCTTATGTTACAGTAGGTTTCAACATGCTGCTTACTACGAAGGTAAAGTATGTTTATGGTTACAGTATCGGAAAAGATAAATCTTATTTTTCTCAGTACATTTAAAACAGAAAGTTTAAAGAAAATAAACTTTTGGCTTTAAAATTTGATTCGTGTTCTTCTTGAATTCGTCTTTTCGGTTAAATTATAACTAATAAATTTTAGGAAGGGCTTTTTTTCAGTTAGGTGCATACATAAAAATTATAAAAATAACTTCTATATTTTTATAGAGGAAATCATATGACAATCGATATAATTAAAGTTACAAGGGTTAAAAAACAACTTAAAAACCAAGAATTAGCAAAGAATAAGATATTTCAAACTAGACATTGAAAACAAAAGTAAATTAAAAGTTATACTTCCCGATTACTTCTCACATATTCTCCAAATATATGTAGGCATCTAAATAAACAATTTGTTTAAGTTCAATAAGTTCAATTTGTTTACATAGAAATATCATTGAGACAGTAATAAGCAGCTGTTTACTATCAGTCTCTCAAGAGACCCTGCTTTTAGATAAGTATTCCTTTAATCCAAAATTGTAGTCTCTGATCTATAAAATAGTACAATTTCTAGCTTTTTTTAGAAGGGGACAATTTATATCCATTCAAAAAATTAATAAGTAATCCCTAGAAACTTATAACTGAAAATTCTCCTACCCTTTCATATAAAACTACCAAAAAAATGAAAAGTAAAATTTCATGTCCAATCTAAGACCTTTCTTAGTCTCAATAAGCATGGTTTGAGGGAGAATCATTAGTCAGAGAGCTATAATTTACTTTCTCCAAAATACATATTCCATTTTATTATTTTTTATTACATATGCATGATACTTATTACGTAATGGTCTAATATTGTATTTACATTTATATTACTGTCCTTATTTTATATTCTCATCTACATTCATACAAGAAGCTGTATTTCATGATATGTGATCCTAATAACATACATAGGGCAATTTTCTGTAAATACCCAATTTGTTTCCTTTTTATCAAGCTTTAAAAAGTAAGAGACTCCTCCCTTCTAAACTACTCTCTCATTTTATGAGGCTGAATTTCTAAAATATTATGTTTTAATTTAAACTACATTTTTAAACTATAAAAATATATTTCAAATGTACAAGGAAGTATGAATCCAACCAGCCCCACTAGCAGTAAATAATAAGAGAAACAAAAACCGTTATAGTTATCTGGCACTTGCTGAATAGCCCTTCTATAGTGCATCCCAATAGCCTGAAACCTAAAGTATTAAGTTGAATTTAGACACTGATCTATAAAATTTATTTTTTACATTTTAGGACAAAAAGGGTTTAATATATATGTGTCCTATCTGGTCTCTACGGGGGGGGGGGAAGTTTGAAAAAAGTTAAAATTGCTTTTAGATATCTAAATATATAAATCTGGTGATTATATGGAAAAATAATAGGTAAGTAAGCATTTGAATTCTTTTCTGAATCCAACTTTGTAGGTACAATTATCATCCAAAAAATAAATTAGATGGTTACTTCTTTAAAGTAATAGTGGAATTTTCTATTTAGACTTTCCTGAATAAACTTATATATTCACAGGTATGAAAGCATGCAAATATCGTATGTATTTAAGCTTTTTCAACAATTATACCATGGCTTGTAATCACCGGACACATTATGTTTTACAAGGCAAATTAAAATCATATGTCCAACATGAAAATATGGAATAAAATGGTCTGTAAAAGGTACAAATCATTAAAATGTAAGATGAGAGATGTTAAAAGTGTTACTATGTATAAAACACGCATTTAAAAAGTAGGTAATAGAACATTTGCATACGCAAACCGTCAAAAATGTATTACTGTGTATGCTGATTTGACATACGATAAAGTCCTACATCAAATATGGCTAGTTAGTTCTTTTTTTATTGATATTACTGATTGGATGTTTGAGATAAAAACTATCTGAATAGCACTGCATATTCTTAATATTCTGCATTACTAAACCAAGTGGAAAATATTTTACAAATATATGTAAAGGCATAATAGGTTTGATACAAAGTCGTATGAAGATAATTATAATTATAGCTAAAATGATGTTAAAAATTGTAAAATGTGTGCACGGATCAATGCTAAAACGAAGTAATCTAGAGTTATTGTTATTGTTTATGTTATTAACAAATATTCATCTTGAAAACCTCAGCCATCAAAAATTTATTTTGTTATACATAATTTTACACATTAACTTAGATACTAAGTAATATTTGCTACTTAGTAGCGTTTTTCAAGTTGAATGACGCGAACGCACAAAATAACGTGACTATTAGTTCATACTTTGTTTAGAGTTCATTATGCTATATTAACCTTTTTAAAGATTAATGGAGTTTATTCTTTTAAGAACAACTCATTTTTAAATCTCTTCTTTACTCTCCTCCGCCCCACCTCTCCTTAGATGGAAATGTTAACATACGTAATTAAGTGTAATTTAGCTACTCGCTTCACCACTCTTTTAAAAAACATCTGGTGTTGTTTGGGCTATAAAAAAGTGCTAAATGACTTTAGAAATAATTTAAGTGTAGCCTAACAAACGTGTTGAGACATTTTAGAGCAGCCTTATATGTAAAGTAATGCATTATAATATAAATCCTACGAAACATTAGCATTTAGAATTTGAGAAACTAAAAAGTAAGAAACTCAAAGGTTTCACAGTGTATATAAGTGTATATTATATATTTTATATTTATATCCTCCCCACCTCTCCTTAGATATATGTTAGAGACATTACGTAATTAAAGTATAATTTAGCTACTCGCTAATCTTATATATATAATCATATATGTTTGGGCTATAAAAAAGTGCTAAATGACTTTAGATATATATATTTAAGTGTAGCCTAACAAAGTGTTGATACATTTTAGAGCAGCCTTATATGTATATATATGCATTATATATATATCCTACGAAAATATATAATATAATATATATAATATATATATATACATATAAACTATATATTATATAGTTATATTTATATATATATATATATAGTATAGTATTATATATATATATATATATATATATATATATATATATATATATATATATATATATATATATATATATATATATATATACATATATATATACATATATATATATATATATATATATATATATATATATATATATATACATATATATATATATATATTATATATATATATATATATATATATATATATATATATATATATATATATATATACACACACATATATATATATATACATATATATATATATATATATATATATATATATATATATATATATATATATATATATATATATATATATATATATATATATATATATATATATATATATATATATATATATATATATATATATATATATATATATATATATATATATATATATATATATATATATATATATATATATACATATATATATATATATATATATATATATATATATATATATATATATATATATATATATACATATATATATATATACATATATATATATATATATATATATGCATATATCTATATACATACATACATATATATATATATATATATATATATATATATATATATATATATATATATATATATATATATATATATATATATATATATGGATTCTTTTAGTGATATTTGTTATGTTTGGGTTTCAGCTGTACGGTCTACTGTTCTGCATAACGAGAGCTATAGTGATCCAATTCTACTGTTTTAAGCTGATTCTGAAAGGCTAAGAGAAACCGTGTCATAGTGGGATTCAAACGTACGAACTCCGTATTAAAAAAATTTGAGTAATATATACATTTACTTGTCTGTTATTTTCGAGTGGCATGATGTTATCATGAACTATGCAATGTATCTTATCAAAGACTTTTCTGATTAATTTAAAGAATATTCCTTGAAGGTACGTGAAAGTCCCACTAAATGTGATATGAAATCAAACTTAAAATGTATCATGAATCCCGACAGAACTTCTCAGGACCTTTGATTAATCTAATAGAAAATCTAACCCTTTAATTGATTATGTTTTTTAAACTTATATAGGTCTTTTTAAATTGATTAAAAATATATTACCCAAGATTTCTAAGCAATGATTTGGAGTATAAGCCGTAAAGTATATACCTCCTAATAATGCTAATTATAATAAAAAAATGAAGTATATACATTTCCTTTCATTAAATTACTTTTAACATATTAATCTGGCATGACAATTATTCCAAGGTAACTATTTAATTGTTCTAGAAAAGAAACTGTCTTACATTAATCCTAAATCTAATACAAAATTTTAAAAAATATATAAATTGTTTTAATTTCATCACGGAATTTAGTGAAAAGAGTTCTACACATACACTCCAAAAATACAAAGTTACAATAGGAATAGTTTTATAATTTACATCTACGGAAGTTTTAAATTAGATTACATTAAATTAAATAAAGTAAATAATGTTATAAGGTCTCGTTCGAAATTAACTTATGGAGGTATAGAGAGAAAAATGTGAACTTAATATAGAAAACTAACTAGAACTAAAATAAACTTCCAATAACCAGAGAACTAACAAAGAAATTCTTCTGAAAAGAAATTGAGATAGATAGATAGACAGATTATATGTATGTATTAAATTATTTTCTTATTTACTAACCAACACAAAAAGAGTACATTAAATTTCAGTCTCTGATTTTTTTATGCCGTGACCTTTATGCTATAACTTTTCCGCATTTGCCCAAATTTACTAAATGTTCGTATATGTTACCCTTGATATCTATATCGTCGGAAGAAGTAGCAGGTGCTCCGGAAATAAAAGAAAGTCTGATGTCTTATAAGCGGAACTTTGTAAAGGTTTGTTTATCCCCTGCGTATGAGCAAGCATTTTCTCTAGAGATAAAATCTGTATTCTGTATGATCACAGGAAGAAATACAGAATTTATTAAGAGAAGCTGTCTATTTTCTAAATAAGAGCGTTACTTGAAAATAAATTTTACGTGAAGTAAGTCCATAAAAAGAAAATGGTGAGTATGATTGTTTGCTCCCGAATTTATGTTTCCTAATAATGGAGAATAACAAAAGGGAAAAAAGGGAAGCATATAATAGCCTTATTAATTATCTGGTCGTAAAATGTACGTTTTTTTCTTTTAGTTGAAAATAATTATTTGTATAAAAATTCAGCCCTTATATTACAGAAATGTATATTAATTTTGTAGTTTTTTTCATTTTGACAGGGAATTTTTAAATGTTCAATATTACTCTGATATTTTAAATAACTGGAGGACAAGTGCCTTTTAATCACTTATACATGCAAATCAGCGAAATTTTATTATGGGATTACCATACAGGCTGCCAGCATTACTCCGTAAATCAACAAATTAACAACCACGTAATTTAGAATCAGCAGACACCCAGGCTTGTCCTGCCATTTCCATAGGTAACGCTTAAGAACTTGGAGGACATTGCTATTATGAGCCTGATTTACGTGTCACATTCTCCATCAATAATCATGGTGAATCTTTGTTCGGTTAGAGCCCCGAAACACAAAACTTCATTTAGTGGATATCTTTCTTTGATCACTGATTGCTGAGGCCGATTTAGCTACCGCAACTAATTATCCTGCTAATAAAATACTTGATTCAACTGCTTGTAATGCTATTATTAGATATTATTAGAAATTAGACACTTTTGAGGTATATACACATGTTTCAGTATAAAAAGGTGATCATTCAAATAAATTGTGAAGACTTTTAACTTTATCTAAAATATAAAATGTTACGAGTGTGCACGTATGAATGAAATATTTTGTTTAGTCGCATTACTGTTTTTTCCATCAAAACTGCTATATGCACTGAGATATTTGAATTTAAATATTTTTAATACACATAGTACTGAAAATAAATAATACATGTTTACCATTATGATTAAGGTATTTTGCATGGTACATATAATTGAAATGTGTGCTAATACACATTAAATTACCTCTTATATTCTTCCCTAACTGAAACTCCCTAAACTGAAAGATGTTGCTAGAACTTTCCAAAATTTATAAACCGATTCTAATTGATTTAGTTAGCTCTAGTTAATTTTGCGTATTTTGTGAGTAAGTTTTATCAGAATTTTCAGCATATAACAGCGTAAAGTTTTTCATACTGGAGTATTACATCTTTTACATATACTTATAGCTTGTAAAAAGAGAATATTAATTTTCCAATACTTAAATAATAATAATAAAATATATTTTTAATTTGTAATGAAAATGATAGTCAATCTAATTTAGTCAAACTAAAATTAAACAGAATTAAATTGTAAAAAAAATGAAATTGTAAAAGTTATCGTTGCAGAGTATCAGCAATGTGTTTTAAATGTAAATGAACATAAACAAACTTTTAAAAATAAAACTAACGTTTAATTTACTTAAAACACACAAAGAAAAGGTTTAAGGCAAATAAACATGGTATAGAATCCTTTAAACTGGTAACTTAAACTGTTAAACAATATTACTACTAGTAAAAGAAAAACATTGAAAACGATTGCAAAAATTGCGTGGTTCAACTTAGGCTAACCCAGAACCAGGCACGAGCAGAACCTCATAAAACGAAGTTGTTTTGCACCCCTTATTACGCATATCGACTTCTTAAGCAACAAACAAGTTAAAATGAACCGCTTAAGTAAGAACTTGTATTATTAAATTCGTTGGGATAAATTTCCCTTACCCAATTAGAAGCTGACTATTTTATGGAGTTGAGAAGTCGGCGTGGCCAAAGGTTAGATTAAGACACGTACTTTTGACTAGTATTTTGTGTATGAGTGAACAAACCAAGGTGTTTCATTTGACAACTGAAAATTCATAAGATCTTTACCATATGAGGAAAAAAGGTTATTAAAATTACTGTCACAATATTCTGCTGCAGTTTAAACTTACACTCAAGAGCCAAAATATTATGACCACCTCTACATTTTGCAATGAACTCGCCTGGATGACGTAGAAGGCACGTGATCAGGTGGGAATGGTATTTAACTGCTGCTTGAGAGTCTGAAGAATTATTCTTTCACTTACTTATGTGTATAATGGGAAAGGCTGCGGATCTAAGCGACTTTGATAGAGGGCAGATTGTAATGTCTCAAAGGCTCAGAACAAGTATTTCCGAAACTGCACGACACGTGGGTTGTAACCGTAGTGTAATCGTTGCTTAAACATCTGGTACAATCTGTCTCCTGCCATCTACCAAGGACTTGTAGCATCCATGCCAAGGCGGGTTGAATCTGTGTTGCGCGCCGAAGGTGAGCCACCTCGTTATTGACAGGTGGTCATAATGTTTTGGCTCTTGAGTGTATTTAATTTGGTGGTGCAATTAAGTATTTTGCCGAACGATGGCCGAATGGTTAGGGTGCTGGCCTTCGGAACCGGAGTTCGTGGGTTCGAATCCCACTATGGCATGGATGTTCGTAGCCGTTCGGAATCGGCGTTAAGCAGTAGGTCCCGGTCTCATTAGCCCTCGTGTTGCAAAAAGTAGACCGTAGCACTCCAAACCAAACCAAACCAAACCAATTAAGTAATTCAGGTATATGTTAACAAATTTAGTTTTTTATAATTAGTATATCCTCACTAATTTAACTATATATACATCTGTACGTTTTTGGGAATTATATACACAGAACCACAGATTGCAATAGTTTTGAATCTGTATCCATATTACTATGATATTACCTGAACTTAATAATCTGAAACTTGCATACGTTGGATAATACCACGTATCAGATATTTAAAACATGTTATTTTAGCTTTACCCATTTCATTAACTTTGCAGTAATCTATAGTATTTAATGAAATTGTATATTTTAATAATAGTTTTAAACATTAGTATAAAACAAAAGTAAGCATATCTTGATATAATTTAAAATAGTTAAAAGTTAGATAAGATGAAATATCGTTATAAATTTAAGCACATCTGAATATAGAATTAAAATTTGATTATGAGAAAATAATTAAAATAATTATGTTTTTAATCTTATGTCATTCCTACATAAGAAATTTAGAATATATTTCCTATATTTAAATATATTTTTATATAAACCTTCAAAATAAAGTTAAATTTGTTAGAAGATCTTAATTTTTTAAACCATGTACTAATCGTCTAGGAAACTCAGTGTATTTTATTAAATTATTTTAGATTTCCTTTCCGATATTCTTAAGAGGCAAATCAATAGAGGAACAATGCGTAAAAAATAATTTTCTGTCAAAAATATTCTGTTCATGAACTTTTCAAAAATCAATAACACTACCAACAGAGATAAATGTGCCTCATTAAGAAAGTACTTGATTTTTAAGGCTATAATATATTTTTTGTGCTGGCTTCTCAATAAAATTAATTAATTGAAGAAAAAAATGCTTCAGGCAAAAATTTAATGATTAACAAGGAAAGTTTTTTTGTCTTCAATCTAGTACAAGCACCCCACACATAATGAGGATGTCAATAATTCATTTTAAAAGCTCTTTAGTCCATTTAAGGACAAAATGTAGTTATAATATTGGGTAATTATTTTTCATGCAGAGCTTTATTTGTTTTACAGATATGCAGCACTTAAATTTGTAAATTAGGCAGATTGCAATGTAAATTTTAAATAAATCATAACCTTTTTATTTCAAATAGAGTTTTGGGTTCTTTAATTTTAATGCGTGCAAAAGTGTATTTCTCTGAATTTTATATTTATCGGACAAGCTTAACTATAGATATTTTTTTCAATAGCTAAAACTATTGTTCTTTTTTCTACGTTTATTAAAATGTAGAAATTAAGTCACCAACATATATTATAATTTAAGTTACAGTGTCATTTTGACTTATATATAATACAATATATGTAGTGTTTATTGTTTAGGAATTTACTGAAGTATATAAAATAAAGAATCTGCTTTAAACGCTTATTTTTCGGAGATCCACGCCTCCAGAAAGCAAGAAAGAAACATTTTTACATTTAACTCAGAAAATATATTCCTACGGAGTAAAAACTTTTATTACTGGTGAAAGGTACTATTTTGTTTGTGTTTCTTTTATATGTTTCACATTTTGAATCCTCACCTTTCATATAAAATATACAAGAAAACTTTTTTGTAAAACTGAGGTTACTCGCACTTTTGTAGTTTCTTCCAGTAAGTTTCTTGTTTTTCCGAAATGACGAAGAAGCTTGTTAAGATTCGAAACATCTGTCTGATCTGCTTGCAGTATAATGTATGCGCATCTAAAACGTTGGTGTTTTACTTTTGTTTTAGTTTAGTATTGCCTTTCGTTCAATATGAAATAAAATTGCCTTTAGAAGCATTCCGAATTTATCTTGAAAATTAAGTTTTAATAAAATTTCATAACCTGTGAGAATATAGATAGGTTTGTAATATATCTACTTACGCTAGCCCTATCAGCTCATGTATATATTTTAAAAGTCAGCAATATAGCAGCATTTAATTAATAAACTAGTAACTTTGTTTATAGTATTGTTGAAATGAACTTGTTGTATGCTCTGATTTCTTTATAAAATTACACTCGTCTATTACTCCTGCATTTATTAAAAAGTCAGTTAAATACCATACTGTAATTCAATTATTCCTGTAAACCAGTAACTTTCTTGCAATTTAAAATTGACAAAGAAAGTCTGTTAATAAGTTTACTGATTTCTTTGCCTTATAATACAATGCGCATGCAAAACATTGTTCTTTCATTTTTGTTTATTTACTTCATTTAGTCATTCATTAAAATATAATCTTTAAAAAAGTAAGAATATAACTTTTTAAAATTTATATTTCGTAATTTTGTTTTGTATGGGGACAGTCGTGTTTCAATATATAGGGTATTAAACAGAAAAAAATTATATTCTAACATATATATTTACGCTTCTCATATCATCTTAAGCATTCCTCTTAAAAGACAGTGATATATCATCATTTTATTAATAAATCAGGGAAGTTTTACTACGTTTCAGTGCCAAAAAATGGTATATTATTAAAGCAGACCAATAAATCTCACTTTTCTTATCTTAAAAACAAAAGTGAAATAAAATAGTTCTTCAAAAGGAAAGACCCTTAAATGACGTGCATTATAAACTCATTTATTGAGAAAAACATTATAATGATTAAGATGATTTAGCCGATTTATATTATATATTCAAGCTTATATTATAATGAATGTAATATTGCTCTTATAGAAGGCGTGCCTTAATTTTAGAGTATGATGTCGTTTACAGAGGCAATATTTAAGATGATAAAATATTTCTATTGTTGCGCATTTTTAAAATGCAAATTTACTATTTTTTATTTCGTTACACAAATTCTAACTGTACTATACATTTCTAGTGGTACAACAAAAATTCTTAATATGTATACGAAAAAAAAAACATATATTTTTGAAATATTTACTTCCTTTGACATGACATGATCCTGTATCATTTATTGGTATATACGGCGTAGTTCACTGTGATAAAAGAATCTAGCATTAGATATTTTGAATTTATTATTAAAAATGTTGTATTTTCCGTTTTGCTTTATTCTGTAATATTTACATGTCATAGAAAAAAAAAACAGCATCTGAATACTTTAAACTTAAATGTACAGCTTGTTTTTGTAGTTTTCTTACTCTGATATGAAACAGAGTAAACAGGAGTTGATTCTGTACTA
>CM063502.1:41217161-41244661 GCA_032207245.1 Pardosa pseudoannulata | reverse complement strand
AGAACCGGATATCTTTTGTTTGTTCTTATCAGAAAAGCAAAGAAATAACGCTGATCACGTCCTATTTCCCACAATCTAACAAGGCACACTGTATGCGATTTCTTTACACTTGCAGAAAAAAACGCTTGATAAATTCGTGTAAAAGAACACCGTATGTCAAAACTTTCTGTGGAAACATTTTAGTGAGTATATTTTAAAGGACACAATCAGATTGTATTCTTGCCATTTTCTCTATAATGCAATCAATCGAATTTCAGTTCTATGTCTTTCTCTCGTTAGACTGTCCAATTACCAAGCCGCTCTGGACTGCAAATTCATAATTATATAATTGATGTTAAAATGCAGAGATGGATATAAATCGTTATTAATTCCAGTTGCATGTAAAGCTTCATTAAGTTCTCCGTTGAATGACGTTATTCATATCCATATTATTAAAGTGTTTATTGTTATATTATAATGATAATGTGTTAATCATGGTTCATTGTTAGAAGTGTATTATGTCGTTTTCATTTCATATTATTTTCTTTATTCAAAGAACTGTGGATGTAAAAACATATTAATAAAGACATCATTATAATTATAAATCATACAACATGTTATATATAACAAATGATTAAAGTGACTTAAAGCAATTATCATTTATCAAATCCCAACATTATTATGTTTATATTTAGTCATTAGGAACATATATGAGAATTTATTTTACATGCTCATAATGTATTGAAATAATATAGATTTCAACTTTAATTATTTTTTCTGTTGTATATAACAAAGGAAATCACTCTGCATATAAATACATACTTCTTCTTAAAATATTGTTTATGCGTTACAACAGTTTTAATATATAAAATCAGAGTATTTGAATTACTCTTTGAATAATTTATTTCTCTAAATTTCCTTACTATATCAATACAGAAATTTCTTCGTTTCATAGATAAATATAAGTAAGTAATTTTTAAAAAATATTTTATTCTTGCTTATTATACAAACTCTCATCCATAGAAAAGTAATAAAATCGCATTTCGAAGCAATAAATTACCTAAATTACCCAGATGTAGAAATATTTCTAAAAAACAATCTCATGTCAAACTGAATATATTCCATTATAATAGATAATTTGATTTCTATGTCTAGAAGTCAAAATCTAATTCCAGTAAATATATGGTATTCGGTATCAAGAAGTAGTGTCAAATCAAGAAAGCAATGCATTTTAAAAATAAAAGTGAGCTTTTTAACATAAAAAATCTAAAGTTTCAAAAATCATTATATTCTTCATATTTTGATATATATAATAATCCACAAATAGAAGTAAAATAGTTTCAGAAAAGGGAAACTGTATTTTATTTTTTAGTATATATTTTCTCAAGGAAATCATAAAAGAATATTATTTCCATTTCCATTTTTGTTTAAATGAGTTAGTTTGATAACAAGGCATATTTTTAAGTGAATATAAATCAGGAAAACAATTACAGACAATGGTAAAATGGGCAAAATGTAAAACTCATTGTTTTATATTCTTTGCTTAATATTTTAACTGTATCTTTTTTTACTTTATATTAGAGGTTCTTGGTATGTTTTGTAATGTGCATCTCAGAGATACGCATAAAATTAAAAGTTTATGTTTATGCAGCAATAACTTTATTAACTGTTTTGAAATTAATTGTCTATAGTTATACCTTTTAAATCAAAATTTAATAATAGTTAAAATATTTTTAAATTCACATAGGATGCGCTTATTATTAATATCACTTTTAAATAAAAAATCTATTTTAATCAAAGTAAAATGCCTTTTAAATTATAAATACCCTACATACTAATTTTTAAGTGTAGGTAATTTTAATTGTAATTTAAATCATTTAAATCGAATGCATTTATTGAGAAATTTCCTCGTATTATAGTACGAAAACATATTTTGACAATAAATGTATTCGACTTTTGCAGTGAATAATGCTTTTATCCCGAATAAAATTTTATAAAATGGTATAAAATGCAAGATCAAGAAAGTTTAATAGCACCATATTTTTGTATAGAATGCCATCATCATCATCATGATCCTCATGGAACATTTTTTTCAAAACTACAATCATCTGTATAAACACAACTCAGCAGTAGACCAACCCTTTATATTTTTGATAGAAATAAAATATTGCATAATACAGATTACAAAAATGTTCAATTCTCTCTCATCATTTTAATTATATTAAAAAACATTAAATACTTACACACACATATATAAATAAATAAATAGATACACACACACACACACACACACACATATATATATATATATATATATATAATATATATATATATATATATATATATAATATACATACATGTTTATACAAATATTCACATGGAATAGCAAACAAGCAAAAAAGCATTCAAGACTTGAAAAAAGAAACAGTATTCGATGACTAATCTCATTTATATTCTTATGAATTATTATTATGACGGAACCAAATGTAAAATCCGATCAGTGCTCCCAAAGTACCTACATTTAAAACATGGCTTTAATAAAACTGCAAATGCATTTTCTTGTGCGATTCACATGCTTAAAACAAGGCATGGCTAAATGAGCGGAAATATCCTCGCGTTATCTCATTGACAGAAAACTATTAATTTCTCTACTGATGGTTATTTAATTTTTATTAAAGGATTGATTTGAATTTAATAATGTAATACGTTTTTGGAATCGCATACTAACACATACACAGGCACCTCGACTTTTTAACGATCATCATAGGAACATCGGGGTGATCAAAGTTTTAGATGTTATAAAGACCAAAATTGATTATAGTTATTGTTGAATAAATTTGAAAATAATCTTGAATAACTAGAACAACACACAAGTTTTTTCTTTAAGCATCGATGAATATACATTGTATCATGCATAACTGAAACAATAAAAATGTGCAGGTGGTCTAAAAGAAACTTACCCTAAAAAAACAGTCCCTAGTGGCCGAACCGTTGAACTAATCGAAATGAAAGTGTAGGTATAGTTATTTGACTGTATGGGGTCGAGATTGTGATGATTTAAGATAATAAACTTCTCACAGTTACGGTTACAGTGACAAAATTTCTAGATTTTTGAATAGCAACACATACTTTTTACGTGTGAAAATTGATCAGTGGATGGAAAAACCTTAATTGGCGTTGACACAGGACACTTATGGCGTAAATTGGCGGTGTTAAACATTTGCAAAGAAGAGCATCGTAAAGAACGAATCACAGTAAAAGGGAGGTGTATTGATGCTTTTTGCATAATTCACAGGGATAGGCAGTAGAAGCACCAATCACCGAACAATCTTGCAAAGCACTGCTTGTGATATAAGCAGTATGGGATAATTTTTTTTCATGTTCGTGCTAATCCGTCTCATTCCGTGAGTCAATACAATTTCCCTTTACTGGTATTGGTAATATACATTGTACCGATATGTAGGCTGACTATTTTCTTTTAATACCTAACGACAAGGGCACATTGAACAGAGTATAAATATTTACAGGAGGGTGAGATACTTTTAATTGTTATATCTCGATTTTGAAATATAGATATATGTTTGAATGTTTCTAATTTTACATTGTAGATGTTGAAGGTTAAATACTCATTCATTTAAGCCGAATTTACAACATGATTATTAAAACTCGCTCTTGTCATTTTTGGCTAGTTATACCTGTTTACTTTAACTACATAGTATGTGTTTGTGTGTGTGTACTGAGTTATTCTTTCCACGAAAACGTGTGTTTAACATTAAATTCAATCCCTAATGTTAGTTACTACATATCATCCGTGCATGATTCAGTTTTTCTATATTTGCCCACAAAACATAAATGCCTTCTAAACATTATATATGATATATTTCATTTGTATATTCCCTTTAATAATAAATAATTCATAATGTGATCAATGATATTGTTTGAAGAAAAAAAAAGTGATGAACTATCAGAAAATACTTTTCAGTTAAAAATGTTAGAGTGTATCGAAATAATCTTTTCCAAGTTGTGATCTGAAGCATCAAAAATTGCTTCGTAACCTAAGCAGAAAGATTATCTGAGAGATAACACACTATCCAAAGATCGTTATTTTCCTTCACTAACAGGACAAAGACATTACGTAATCTTTAGGAACGCTTTTATGTCATTTATGTGAGGACATTTGCTGATTCAGTTCAGCAGGTTTAGTTCGAATTGTATAGCTTATATCGGATAAAAGAAAATTCAGCTGTAGACTTCATAACTATGAAAAAGTTCCTATATATATATGTATATATATATATATATATATATATATATATATATATATATATATATATATATATATATGTGTGTGTGTATGTATGTATATGTGTGTGTGTGTGAGGAGTAAGTCGAAATTTTAACATCAATAACAAAGGGGGAAATATATTATTAAAAATTACAGTTTGAAAGACTGCTAATGTAACCAGAGTAAGACCAGAATTAAATATAAAAATAAAGTTCCAATACAGGTTAACGGTGCAGTTGTGAATTATTTATGAAAATTTTGGCTTCAATAAAAATTATAACAAATTAACAGTACAATCAATAGTTTTTTTCAAAGATTACAATTTTTTAATACGAAGGTCACTCCTTAATATTAAAGACTTAAGGTGGGTCTCAGCTATTGTGACAATTCCCGACTTTTGGTCTAAATAGATTCAAACCGCAATTTGCTAAATAGCATGTTTGTAATTCCCCACATGCTATGTTTTCCAGCGAGATATTGATTACTGTTTTTCAAAGTGGAAGGTTCGAGGCTATAAAATAAATGGTAAACCACTGCAAATACTCATATAGAAAAATACAGCACCTTGAATGGGTACAACAAGTGATTGATAAATATCTGGTTTGATAATATAAAAAGTCATTTTCTTGTGGACGTCAGTACTAAATAATGTGGAAAGTGAGGTTTGTCCATACAGGAAATTTTGACCAAGTTTGTGACAGTAGTTTAATTTTTACAGAAAAACTACACAGGGAAAATTATTTCCTTTTAAAAGAATCTAATATTCTTAAGTACATCTATAACTATTTGAATTCATTTATATCTGCGATTTGTACTAATATAATAGGTTGATAAATAAATAACTGCTAATGTCTTTTGACTAGATTGACTAGAATTTATACTAATATGAATGTCATTCTACTACTGTGTCTAATAAATCCTTCATAATATTTTGCATAACAGTTACTAGATGATACTGTTAAAGACCAGTTTTTCAATTTCAATATTCTAAGTCTCAAAATAGGTTCAATTCTCGTATTCAGGTATTTTTAGGATTATATTTTGCAGCTTAAAGCTTTCTGATTAGTTTTTCATGTTAGTAAGCTTAAAGAGAATAATTTAAAAAGACAGTATGATGCTAGTTTTAATTATCAACACTCATACATGTTTTAATTAGATGCCTCATTTGTTTAAATTTGCATAAAAACGCTGTCATATTATATTCCACATTACCATTTATATTTAAACTCTATTTTTTGGTATGAACAAGAATCTTACCCTCATGAATCTTTTCATATTTTTAATCAACATTAGTTCCATTTTAGTAAAGTATTTTAATTCTAAAAAATATCTGGCATGTGTTATATACAGAATTAGAAAACAGTATAACATTTATAAAACGCTTGAAGACATATAAATCTGATTTTAGATCGTGTATCTTGACTACCAGTATTCTCTTCTTTAATGTTTGATATAGCTTCTATAATTGCCTTGCAGCACAAACTGCGATAATAGGAATTAACATTTCTGGAGTAAACTAGACAGTTAGGAATCATACTGTATATCCTCCCTGAATAAGCGACCCGGTTGTTTAGAAGCAAGCGTCACGAACCTCCTTTGAATGGGCTTAGGTTTGAAATCAGACAAAGGATTGGAGATTCTTGTTCCGTCTCCTTAAGGGATTATTAAGTGCTGATCCGCCTGCATAAATCTCACACAATAGAATGGTCAATGGCCTACAAATATAATGATGTACACAAGCAAATGTCAACATGATAAGATACTTGTCACCAAAGAATACGGTGATTTCAATTACAATCTTGTCACTGAAAGATGTTTTTACAATTGGAGGATGTATAATCTAGTTATACTTTATCAGTTATTACGACTCTTTCTCGCCTCACAATAACAATAAATATATATCTATTATAAATGAACTACAAAGTTCGTATCTAAAAAATTGAAGTTGTATGAGTTTTATACATTATATACAATACAAATTTCTACAAGACTCATCAGTCTTCTTTATTTTAATATAGAATTACTTTAGTAAATAGTTTCTTCTATAACTTTTATAATTTAAAAATGAGTGAAAGAAAATGCTTAAAAATTTTAATATAAATATCTTATTGAAAATTTTAAATAATTTATTATACTTTAAGCGAAAAATATAGGTTTATAAAATATTATGAATATTATATTATATATAATAGTAGAAAAGTGAATAAAAGTAAACTTTTCTTATGTTCATGTAGCAAAGAAACTGGTGAATATCAGTAGCTTTAATTCTCTGTGATATATTGAATGAATTCTTTACTAAACGTTTCTGTAAGATTTCATTTTGCTCTCTCAAATTCCACATTTTAAATGTTTCAAGGAGGTTAGAAATTACATGTATTATAATTCCTTTTTGTTTAAATTATCTCGACCTATAAGCATAACTAACTGGAGAAGGATACATATAATTTAAAATATATTTACATAAATACTTAGAATTGCACGTTTATATATACATGTATTATATCAAAATTATTTAACTTTAATATTACCATAAAAAATTCCTCTCTCCCATTCTAATTCCTTAAAATCTTTTTCCCAGCCTCTAAATGTCTTAATCAAAGGATAGTGCATTACTTAAAATTATTTCGATCCATTTTCCAAAGCTTTATATCCTATAGATGTAAATTTTCTGTCTATTCAACACGTTTCCTATCTGTAGCAGGCAAAAGGGTTCGCGTTTCTCCTGATCATACACTTAATTCCCTGAGTAAGTGGGAAAATTCTTTCTGTCTTCGCACTTGTGTGCACCTCTGTTCTTGCAGATTGATTTTTGTGTATTTCTCTTGTCTGTCGTTGACTAGTAAAGGTGTCCGATTAGAAGCTCTGAAAGAAAATTGTAATTAGACTTGTGCCGTTCTCTTCAATGCGACCAGACTGCAACGTTCGTTATTGCGGTTAGTGAATTTACGCTTCCCCCTGCACAGTAGCCCGGGCAAGTAAAAACAATAGGGACTACATTATTTTTGTGACCAGAGAAAATAATTGTTACACATATATATATATATATATGTAACAATGATTTTCAAATTATATATATATATATATATATATATTATATATATATATATATATATATATATATATATATATATATATATATATATATATATATATATATATATATATATATATATAACTTATATATACTTATATAATATATATATATACATATATATAATATATTATATAATATATATATATATATTATATCTAATATATATATATATATATATAATATATATATATATATATACTATATATCATATATATACATATATATACTATATCATATATATATATAATATATATTATATATATATATATATATTATATATATATATATATATATATATACATATACATATATATACATATACATAAACAGGCGTATATTTATGCGTTTGTGTGTGTGCGTTATAAAAACGTTTTCACTATGTAACAAAATTAACTAAGTGATAAGATATAAAATTCTAGCAATTTAAATTTTTAATTCCACTTGCTTCCTGATACTAGTTGTTATTCTAAATGAGGTAAACATTGCTACTTTGAATATAACTACACATTCTGTTTTCTCTAAAAAAATTATATACACTTTGAAATAAGTTTACGAGATATAAACTTGATTTATTTTTCCTTGATTACCTTTCCTATTTATTTACTGATCCCAAATATGTATAAAAGAAACATTTCTAAATGAGATTTGATGCAGTGACCCAAACTACCAAAACTGAATTCTGCATTTAGATGTAAATGGGTTATTGATTTATAATTAAACTTTTTTTTACATTAAGAGGACAGCACCACCTATTAAAAAACATGAATTTTCAAAATATACGGTAGATCCTCTAGAAATTGTGAAAAACACTCTTATAGTAAGATTGACAACTTCTTAAGATAATTAAAAAATATTAGATTTGAAATTGTGAAAATGTGTTTTATGCAGTGTTGGGTATTCAACGGATTAGAAGATGGTTTGGAATTCCATTTTTATTCCCCTCAAATAAATAAAATGTATTCAAAATTTTGTAACATTGTATAGATGTTATTAATGTTATCAGTGATTATATACTGAAAATAAATAGTGATCTACTTTAATTTAAATATTTAAAATATATTCACGTTACGACAAAAATTTGCACAAATACTTAATAAAATAATTAATAGTTCAGTTATTTGAAAGTCCTAAAAGAGTCTAAAAAACTAAGAAATATTGTTTGTTTTAGTTTATAAAAATGTAATATATTTCAACCGGATACTAATTTGACTTGTATTATATTCATTTGTAAAAACGAAATAGTAAGATATTTACTTTATAAATCTACTCATCTTAACAACAAGAATAAATGATGGTTTAAGCAAACAATAACTGCAAAATGTGTACTTCATATACTTGTTGATTTTATCGTTGTTACCATTTTTATAAGAATGAACCCCAATACTCGACTGCCAAATAATTACTTTTAAACATTTTTATCAAGCTTGGAAAAGTGTGAAATAAGTCTAAAGTACGGATTAGCGGAATATTAAAAACTTTATCTATTTTTCACTAAAAATATTTTTATAACAATGTATTTACACTTGACAGGATATAATATTTTAGATATAATATTAAAGACTATTTTACATCTTAAGTCGTTTCTATTTTTAATGTAACTGAGGATATATGTATTAGTTAAAACACTTTAACAATTTTCAATGTATCAGGTATACTTAATATAAAATAGCCGCATAATGATTTTAACGCTAGTATTATGCATATAAATTGTATGCTATAAAATTTACATTATGTGAAATATTATGGAAAACATGTTATTATATTTCCCATTTCAACAGCGTTACCTCATTCTAGAATATTGTTTTAGAGCTTTCAAATGCAGAGTAATTGTTCATTGTCTCCAAATAGAAAACAAAATGATACCTATGTAGTTTTTTTTTATAATACTGTAAGACGAATTATATTTCTTTTGTGTTAGAATATATACAAATTTTAGGACTCATAGAAAACATGTAATGATGTAAATCTGTCAATTTTACACCTCGCGTAAAATTAATGCGATAATCATACTATTATTTAAATGTTTATAAAGTAAGTGTTTGACTGCAGAAAATATTGATCCTTTCAGATTATTTATAAAATATCGTCAAACTTCCTATTTTTCCATAATACTGCGATTTATATAGCTGATATTTTTTATTTCAATGTAGCTTGGAATATACATTAATATTCCTGATTGCTATATGAACATAGTATACGAAATGAATAGAGATAGAAGGTTTGTACTCATCAATTGTAATAATTTATTTTTATAGTTATTGCTATTTATTTACTAATCCAATCGAATGTTCTTAAAATGATTACTCCATTTCATTTCACAAGTTATTATTTCAATCATAGTGTATTGTTAGGCATTTTTTGAAATAATATGGAAAAATAAACATATTTACATTACAAATAAGATTATTACATTTTAAGGATTCTTATGGTCGAAATAAACATAATAAATAAAAAAGACTTTGTACCATTAAATTAATCTTTTTCCCTACAACATCAGTTCACCAGTTACAGATTTACGTGAGATTTTCAGTCAAGAATAAGATCCATTTTCTAGTACCAAAACCCCTTTGTACTTGATTTTAAATCAAGAGCTTCTTAATACCATAAGTTCAAACATGTTTAATTCCTTTTTTGTAATCACACATCTTTCATTCTGCAAATCGAATTCTTCCACTGTATCAAACGTTATTTTGGATACATTCTTCTTCATAAAGACGAAACGCTGTGATAAGATTTTAAATCAAAACTAAATTTTAAAATACACTCTTTTTTCTTGCATACAGACAGTGGGTGTCTCAGATGTGTCGTATGAAGTATTACCCTTAAGTTATACGACCGTCTGGATCTGATAAAGAACTGATCCGATTTCCCTTGGAAAATATCCTTGGGCAAATTGTTTCAGGTGTTCAAAATACTCTCCCTTAAGACTGGAATCACCCCCACTTACACAATTTCTCGTTACCGGGGGGCTTCTATGGAGTATACGCTGTTCTGACAGAATCCATAGAGAAAAAAAAAACATTTTAAAATAAACTGCCTTTATTTCATTCAATAAAGATCTAAATTTTTCTCTATCTGTGTATATATATATATATATATATATATATATATATATGTGTGTGTGTGTGTGTGTGTGTGTGTGTGTGTACAAATAGATAGATATAGGTATATGCATATATATATATATATATATATATATATATATATATATATATATATATATATATATATATATATATATATATATATATATATATATATATATATATATATATATATATATATATATATATATATATATATATATATATATATATATATATATATATATATATATATATATGTATATATATATATGTATTAAATATATATATATATATATATATATATATATATATATATATATATATATATATATATATATATATATATATCAGGTATGAAACCGTACTCTTTTTTAGTACAGGCTAATGGATTTCTAATAATTCATTATAAAAGCTCTTGATGCTTAAGGATTGAGAGAGAGCGTCCAGAGAAAGGGTTGCTGCATGAACCCTGACTGGCTGGTACTTCTTTGTTAGAGTGTCGATCTATCCATGTGCCGCCATGTTTGATAGTTGACTGTTAAACCCTGCAATGTACATGAATAAAGACAATATAAAGCTATCTGAATCTTAATGTGACTGAAAGCTTGTCATATATATATATATATATATATATATATATATATATATATATTAGGCATTAATGACACACAATATATGTTCATGCATTAATTTATCTTCGACATTAAATAATTTCTTTGTATTTCTTCCTGCACTAATACATATAATGTGATGATAGGAAAGTTTAATATTAATATAAAACTTATTTAACAAATGAAGGGCTAAAATATATGAGTCACATGTTATCTTTATTTTTGAAGTCCTTATAAATTATTTAGTTATAGTTTCATTTATTTTTGCTCGCTATTTATAACATAATAGATTTTTTTTCTCTCCTGACTTTATCTTATAACATAGATATACGATAATGCAGCAATCTCTGCGGCGCCCATTTTTCAACTCATAAATAAAGGAATTTTCAAGATTTACTATAAATCACGAGTAAAGTAGCGTCTAAACGTACTTGCGAGACTTGTGTCGCTACTTATGATGTATGCCAAAAGCTCTAACATGCTATTTACTTACGCATTAATGCTATTTCATTTTTTTCTGCTCTACGCTGATAATTTAAAGGTAAAAGTAAATTTTAAAAGCGATGTTTGTATATCAGCTTTATATGGATAATTTTGAAACTTTAATAATGGAACAATGAATACGCTATAAACATTTTTCGTTAAAGAAAATTTGATGTGAAAGTAATTAAATTATGTTCTTTAAGAACAGTTGTAATAATCCTAAAATAATAAAATTTCACATAGATTTAATGTTCAAAACATAATACCTCTTATTTACAGGATTATAAGACAAAAGTTAATATGAAGTGTATATAAACAGTCAATGAAACTTTTACCAGTAATCCTATAACAATTATTTGCTATTACATTAATGATTAGTTTTAATATTTTTGAATTAAGTGTTTTAATAAGAGAATTAATATTAGCTTTTCAAATTTAAATAAAAATCTTTTAGATGTCCTTTTAAGTATATTGCTTTCACGGTAAAAATAAAGTAAACTTACCAAAAACAGAAACTTAAAAGAAACTTACAATATATTTAACATTACCTATTTGTCATAGTGTGCAATAAAGTTAATATTAAACTGATTACATTTGATTAGTATTAATATTTTAAAGTAAATGTACGTGAAAGAAATATGTTTGCTAGAAAGTTTATGAAAACTTAGAAGTACCAGATTTACGGAAAAATGAAAATACATAAGGCTTAGAATGATATATTTACCTTAATTTTCAAATCACACTATCTCTATTGAAATCAAGACGATCCATCCTTTATGAAGTTATTTCCGGATATGTTAAAATAAGATTCATTACTTAATTTATATACTTCATAGCTAATATCTGGGAGATCCAGCATTTTACTTTTGCATAGATAAATGTATAAGAAAGAATATTTTTGTGTTCATTCGTATCACCGTTATGTAATGGAGCAGATGGACTTATTTTGTTGTTCAGTTACATTTAAATGGTACCCAATATGTGCGCAGACGTAATAGAATCATACACTATTTTCTAAAGTTGCACCCTTAGGGCTTAACATAAAACCGAAATTGCTTCCCCACGACATTATGAAGTTACTTTTTCACTAGTGCCTTGACGACGAACATAATTGAATCTCGAAACACATACAGATTTTTTTTTCTATTTTAATTTGAATATGAAATCTCCCCATACAGTAAGTAAACTTATATTTTTAATAATGCAATATTCTTTGGGAACTTAATTGAAACATTATATTACATATTATATTGTACACATTTGGAAATAGAGCAAATAACTTCTCTGTTAGAAAGTTTAAGGCGTGAAATAAAATACAGTGCATAATAAAGTATACGTGATTTTTCTTTTATATGCAATACTACACTACAGTTAATACTAATCGTATATTATATATATATATATATATATATATATATATATATATATATATATATATATATATATATATATATATATATATATATATATATATATATATATATATATATATATATATATATATATATATATATATATATATATATATATATATATATATATATATATATATATATATATATATATATATATATATATATATATATATATATATATATAATATATATATATATATATATATATATATATATATATATATATATATATATATATATATATATATATATATATATATATATATATATATATATATATATATATATATATATATATATATATATATATATATATATATATATATATATATATATATATATATATATATAT
Organism: Pardosa pseudoannulata; assembly: GCA_032207245.1. Lineage (NCBI taxonomy): Eukaryota > Metazoa > Arthropoda > Arachnida > Araneae > Lycosidae > Pardosa > Pardosa pseudoannulata. The sequence continues at coordinate 41,231,356 of CM063502.1, read as the reverse complement.
ATATATATATATATATATATATATATATATATATATATATATATATATATATATATATATATATATATATATATATATATATATATATATATATATATATATATATATATACAGAGTGTCCCGAAAGGTCGTTTACAATCTTAACATGCTGGTCTGTCATATCATGATGAACAAGATTTATATAGGAACTGGTGTCCGAAAATGCAAACTGCGACTGTTAGACGGCGATAATTGCAGGAAAACGGAAGAGTGGGAAAATAATCGTTTCAGGCGTGGACGTGAGGATGCAGGAGTTTAGTAAAGCAGAAATGGCCGACATGCATTACATATATGGCGCCGCTGATGGAAATGGACGATCCGCGGCACGGATGTACCTTGAGCGCTTCCCAAACAGACGTCAGCCAAGTCATATTTTGTTTGGACAATTGCACCGTAGATTGAGTGAATCAGGACCTTTTAAAGTAAGTTGACACATCGGTCGAGATCTTACTACACGCAGTCCTGTCGTAGAGGAAACCGTGCTATAGGTGTTTGCCATCAATCTGCAAACAAGTCTCCAAGCAAACGAACATGTTATGGGTGTATGTTTTTCCACCACAATTATCCAAATTTATTGAAGATTTATTATTTATTTATTGACGATTATCCGAAAACATTGCATTCTCATGCTGGTATTTGCAACAACTGGTCACACAGCCAGATTTTTTCATCATGGATTTTGTTTTCTCATGAATCCTGCTTTACACAGGATGGTGTCCTGAACCTGCACAACATTCACGTATGGGCGCATGAAGACCCAAGGTGTGCACGTGCCCATGTACATCAACAAAGTTTCAGCGTAAATGTTTTGACTGGTATTATCGGTGGCATGTTGATTGGCCCTTACCTTCTACCTGAACGTCTATCGCATTTTTTTAAAAAGAGTTTTGCCGGATCTGATGGGTGACGTTCCAGCCGCTATAAGGCGAAACATCTATTTTCAGCATGATGGAGCACCTGCTCACTTCACTGCCTGTTACACTCCTGGCCAAATTGAAATGGTTCGTGAATCTATGCACCGACGTTGTGAAACGTGCATTGGAGCGAAGGGAAACAATTTTGAGCATTTGTTGTGATTTAATCCTCATATGTAGTAAAGATCCTATGAACGCCTCTGTCGATGTCATTTTTTTTCTCATGCTCCAAAATACTATATATGTTATTATTTAAAATACTATATATGATATCAGAACACTTTATAGAAAGGAAATGACTCGTTTTAACATCTCCCACTAGCTTACTATACGTTCTGAATATTTCGATAATTAATTAAAGTCATAATCGGATAAAGAGACTAAAATATGAAGAGCATTTAAAGTGACTTAATATCATTTTAGCGTTGGGATTTTTCTCTTTATGAACTGAATATAAGGTAGTTTTATTTCCATTTTCTAAGTTAAACACAATTACTTAAATATTCCTTTGTAAGTATTTTTGGTTTCTAGAAGATGTTAAATGACAAGAACTATTAGAACTGTTCCAAATTAGTAACTGTGTACACTAGGGGAAACATAATTACACTTTTCATATAATAGGCAATAAAATAAATGTTTTAATATAAATTATCGTTTGAAAAATGTAGCAGGAAGTGTAATAAATAATCTACCTATAATATGTCATTTATACATGTAATTTAATAGCATTACTTTTTTATTTCATAATGGATTGAAATCCTTGATAAATTATTCATTAAAGGTATTAAGACATACCTCCTTTTAGAATATGATTTTATTTTTTCATTTCTTTACAAATTGTTAAATGGAAGTTACAGATATACATTTGCGATATATTAAAGCTTCAATTATATTAGCGGCGAACGGTAGTCGAATGGTTAGGGTGCTGGCCTTTGGTATCGGAGTTTATGGGCTTTTATCTCCCTATGGCATGGATGTCCTTAGACTTTCGGAACCGGCTTTAAGCTGTAGGTCCCGGTCTCATTAGTCCTCGTGTTGCAAAAAGTAGACCGTAGAACTCCAAACCAAACCAATCCAAATCAATTATATTAGCTTAAGGTAAAATGTCTGATGTAACCATCAAAATTTGTAATTAATGTATCAAAAAGAACATTCTATCACTATCAGTATCAATATTATTATAAGTACTACATACAAACCAAATTGATAAATCAGTTTCGACAGTCCAGGAGCCCATTTTGGTTTGTTTAGACGTAGCTGAATTCACTTTTCTTTTTTCAAAACTTAGTGTTAAAAATTTACGATAAAAATCCAAATAATATATCATTAATTATTAAGAATTATTTATAAATTTGAATGTCTCTTTATAAGTACATTAAGCATACATGTAAAAACTTGTAATAAATTATCATTATTTTTGAAGAGATTCAGTAATAAAACCTAATGGCTATTTGCAAGGTTAAAATTTGATGTAATCCCATTTTACTTCACTGTATAGATCCCAATAAGGTTTTCAATATCATTACTCTTTATTTCTGATTTTCGGTATAAAAACGTGCCAGTTAAAAGTTCTGTTACGCTATGCCACTACGTACCCATTTGTATTTTTATAAAGAAGGTATACAAATATAAACATGCGTACACTCACATTTAAAAAGCGATATATTTTAACCGTTTCATTTATAGAATCAATATTTTCCATATTGCAAATTACGTAAACTATTTCTAGCAGACATCATTTAAAATCTCTAAAACTAGAAGTTTCTATTAGAGTAACGGAGTGCTTTTCACTCTTCGCCAGTAAGAGAAATAAAATTTGAGTTCTAAATACATTAGATATTAAAAAGACCTTCCTCAAGAGGATACAAGTATAGATCTTAATCACAAATTAAACAAGGACTAGAGGAATTTAAAGAAAAGTTGCCAAATGGTTGTAAATAAAAGATAAACGAGGAAGGTGGAATCCCTCTAACAATGAATAAAGTTAAATAAAAAAATTGCTACGGCAGAATAAAGAGTTAAATGAAGTATATAATTTTAAGCATTTAAAACTATACAAATATTTTATATCTATTGTGATAAAGTACATAAGATAGCAATTCTAACAAATATCGATTAAATCTGTAATTGTTAATTGTGATTGTGTATCTGTGATTGTTAATTGTTCAAGATGGATAAAGTGATCTACATAGGAATTAAGAACATAAGAAGAATTATAAAGGTAATAAAAACTACCATTCTATTGAGGAGACACATTGAACTATCTAATCATAAATATAACAAACCTTATAGGGCAAAATGGAAAAGTTGTCAAATCGTTGTAAATAAATGAAAATAAAGATGAAAGAAGTCCTATCACCTTATGTAAAATAAACATGAATAACAAAATTGCATTACGTTTTAACATAAAAAACCCCAAACAAATGTATTTTGATATTAAAGGCCACACATTAATTATATCATTTTAATTTTTCTATGAAAAGTGAAATAAAAACTAATAATGAAGTCAAGATCTCACATTGTGTTACATTTCTAATTTCATTACATAATTTTAACCTTTTGCGTTTGTAGAAACATTATGTGTCTGACGGTAAATTACACAAACTGTTGAATTCTATTAGACCTAAAATATATCTAAAGCTGTAATATTTTCTGAGAAAAATGGAACAAATTACATTGTTTGTCAGAAAGTAAAACAAGAAAACCATTTTAAAAGCAATAAAAAGACCAATGTTCCGACCTAATCCCAAAGCAGACACTCGGAAGAGGAAAAAAGATGTAGTTATAAATGTATTACAAATAAAATAAAAATGAAAAAGGTGGAAGCACCAGAGCTATAGAGCTATATAAAGTGGATATGAACTAAAAATGTTAATTTCATAACTATAAAAAAAAAGTTACAAAAATTACATATTATATGAATCAAAATATCTGCAGATCAGTAGTATTACCTTTCTTGATTTTATGACAGAAATCTATCTCAATTATTTCAATTTAATAATAAATGCCTTATTTAAAAATGTTTTAAAGTATTTTCTTTCTTGTAGAAAATATCAGATAGATATCTGAGACTGTAGCCAAAAATTAGCTTTACATTCAATTTTATATATGACTTTTACACTTGACGAGTATATATATATATATATATTATATATATATATATATATATATATTGGCAAATTACAGGACGAGTAAATTCTAAATAAGCCTCAAATAAAAATACCCTAAAACTATAAGAATATAATGCAAATGAAATTAATGAATGTAATTAATGAATTAAGGAATATAAATTAAATTTTTATAGAAAGTACATGAACTTTGGAAGCATTAGAAATGAGAAACCAATTTAAAATATACATTTTAAGTGTTTTTTTATTTTTTAGAAAATGTCTAGCAGAAAATCCTTAATGAAAACAAGCATTATATTAACTTAACTTTTAATATGGTTTTAAACATTCATATGTATAGAGAAATGTTATTGGTCTCATGTTAAATAAAATAAAATATTAAATGCTTGTATACCTTAAACAAATCTCTAAAATTATCAGAAAGTATAAGGGGAATGAATTAACTTACATTACTCGTTAAATAGAGGAATACGAGACCAATTCTAAATGTATTAAAATTAAACATTTTGAGGAGATAAACATACCACTCTAATCACAAAGTTACCAGTTCCCCAGGAAAGAAAAAGAAAAATTACGAATGATTGTAAATAAAATAAAAACTGAGACAATCGAAACACTACCACCATATGCAAAGTGACAATGGATAAAAAATTGAATTTTGTGTTGACAGACATTACATTTCAAAGAATTCTGTAGAAATCAAATCAAAGTAACTCTTACTCTATATGATTATTTTTCTGGATATTATTACGAAACAAAATGTTTGAGAGTTAATGAAATAAGCTTAATAGTACGAGAATCATTTTAAAACATATTATTTGAGACTATTTTCCTTTTTTATTAAGCAATCCAAATAGATAATTAGCAATGAAACCAAAACACATTCGCATCACATTCACTTTATAATTTTAATGCGTAAAATTAATTCTTTACAAATATTGGCAAACTATACCTCTTTTAGGGTAAATTAGATAAACAAATATATTGTAGTATATTTCAAATAAAATATATAAAAGTGTAGGATTTAGAGATAAATTGTAATAAAGTGTAGGAGAAAGATGAAGTGCTTTACATTCTTTATTAGTAAGAGAAATAAGACTTGAACTATAAGGTATTAAAAATAATCGTCCTCTTCAGGAGACAGACAAATGTACTGTCATATCACAAAATAAACAACCATAGGGGGGAGAAAAAGGGAAAGTTGCCAAATAGTTATAAATAAAGAAAAAACTACAAGTATAGAAGTACTATCGCCATAAGTAAAGTGAATATGAAGCAAAAATATTTATTTTAAATAATAAAAATATAGTTTAAAGAATTTTCCAGGAATTAAATCAAAATATTTGTAACTCTATTACATTGTTTTTTTTCATTTCATAACGAGTGAATAGCAATTAATTAAATTATAATATTGCGTTCCGTAATATAGAATATTTACTTTATTGTTTTTCCTTCTTCCATGAAATGTCAAATGGAAAAACTGTGGCTAAAGCTAAAAATTTCCATTGCATTAAGTTTCTAGTTTTTGTGTACTTTTATCTCTTTACATGTATAGAACTATTAGTTTTATGTTAAACTATATAAGCTAATAAACTGTTGGCTTAAAAGTAATTCTCCGTCATTTAGAGAAACAAGTGGTAAAATATTATGGTATTAAAAGTAACTGTCCTTTTCAGTAGTTAAAAACACCGATCTAACCAGAAATTCTGAAAACTCTGAAGGAGACAAATTTGCCAATCTAACCAAAATAGAAGTAGTAATGAGTGGATGACTAGGAAAATACCAATTCATTTAAATAAAAGAAAAAAATGGAATAGTAGTGCTGCTACTCTCAGTAAAGTCAAAATTAATTTTAAAGCAATTAACAATAACTAGACTTTTAGAGTATTCCTGAGTATTATAATCAAAATATATTATACTGTAAATCAAGAACTGTTAGAAATATAAAAAAATTCAAAATAATAAAGGTAAATGCTTCGTACTTACAGTATTCAGGAATTTTGACTGGTTTTATAAATATAATAAAGATTGATAGTGCCAGAATAGTGTTCTAAATTTAATGAATTTTAATTTTTTTACAAAACTGATAGCATTTAGCAGTTATATCAAAATTTAGAAAACAGTTTTTAATCTAATATGCAATAACGTCCTTTAAATGATTATTCAGCACATTCATAGGTTTATAATAATTTTAAAACACAAAAATATCATATAATATACTTGAAGTCTAAAATTTTAATTCAAGGAAAGTAAAACAATGTATGATTTGTTTGTAAAAATTACTTTATCACTTTGGAGATTTTTAGCTGACAAAAATGGTGAAAATTAAACATTTATAGTACAGTTCCATCTGAAGGTACAATTTTCCATTAGAAAAAAATCAATACACTATATCTAATGGAAGTTGGATATTTCTAAATGAATTTCTAAAATTAAAATTGCTTCTAGACAAGGACAATTGTTACAAGTAATTAGATTTTTTTTCTCATTTCAGTGCTCAAGTGGCCTTTATCACTAGAATATTTTTTTCATAGAAATTACACTATTGTTCATGGTCAATTCTGTTGATGATCTTTTTAAAAGAATAGGAGATAACATTTTAATAGGAGACCGTTATGTTTCTCATCTCTTAAGTAATCATTTATGCTTTCCTATTATAGGCACTTTCCAGAAAAGCTAAATTTGAAATGTCTTTATCACACACGCAATTTTGTAATTACATAATTATACGGAAGAAAAAGAAATCTCATCAACGTTATCAGATCAGGAAATTACGAGTTCTGTTTTGAGGTCTACATCTTTTTTTCTTTTTTAGAAAAATGAATATGCTATTGTTTATGAATCATTTGATAAAGCACTTAACTTTATTGCTGAATCTTCTGTTTCTATTTAAAATAAATCTGTATTAGAAAGAAAATCTCAAATGATTTTGATAGTTTTTTAAACTTCTAATCAAAATAAATTAAATATCTTTTAATATTATACTGAAATTACTTATTTGAATCTTTCCCCAAACCATTTCTTTTGTTATATGAAATCAATCTTATGAGTTTCTATAAATAAATTTTACTGCATAATATATATCATTCTATCACAACACAGCTGATCAAATACAACGATTAAAAACAAAGATGTCTCTCCTTTCTAGAGAATTGATAATTTTACATAAAATAAAGTATAATGTTTTTGTATTTTATTTATAATACTGAATTTTCAAGCAGTATATGATTGAAATTCACAATAAATCAGTTTCTCTATTTAAAAATACGATTCTATCATTTCAATATATTTGCATCTAAAAGAGCAATCAGCATAAATGTCGAATTCAACAATAAAATATGTTCTGTTTATTTTCTGTCTAAGAGCACAATTTTATAATGATCTTTTCCGATAAGCAAACATCCATCTTCAATAACTTTCAGCTGAATAAGTGTTTTATAAAAATAACTTAGATAAAACATAATAGTGTAAACTTGTGTTATAAATTTAATCAATTAAAAATTTTACTTATGATATTACTGACCAGTTAATTGGATATTTTCCTGTTTTGAGTAAACTGATAAATTGCAGTAAACATATATTTTTTATTCATAAAAATATTCAAGTTTTTGAAAATAGTATGTAAAAAATTGGAATGAAATTGTTTTGATATACATGGTTTAAAATGAAAAGAGCTGTCAAGCTTAAAATTTACTTAAAGAAAAATGTGTATTTCAAACTTATATGTACATTTTAATAGGAAATCTACAAATAGTATTTCACATCAAAGAATAATAATAATATTACACAAATAATAATGTTTGCTATTTTAATGGAAGTTTCAAATAATAAAAGTAGTTATTCTTTGATTTTTTCAGACTGATTCTTAGAAATTATGTTCTACCCTGCAGAAGTAGAGCTTTGCATCTGCGTTGTCCTCAGGCAAATTGTCAAGAACTCAAGCTATCAAGCTTTGAAAAAGTCTGCTATATTCTTTAATAAATCTCTATTATACTTAATTTCCCATTATATTTTGGTATAAAATGTAACGTTATTATAGCTTAAGTATAAAAGCTAGAGATATCCTGTCGATTTTCTTTCAATTTACTGATGATCAATATTTTTTAATAAACCTATATTTTCTTGCACATTTTACTATTCGTTCAGCTCACATTTTTATAATATAGCAGGAGCTCTTTTTCACCGAAAGATTTACAAATTTTTAATTTTAGAACTTAATGCTTATGTTTACCTAAATAAAGACACATATTACTCAATTATAAAGTTGCTTTTTATTAGTAAAATAAATTTTAGAATCAGTGCACTAGCTCCAAAGATTGCTCTCCTACATACTAATGTAATGCTTCCATTTTATAATATCAGTATAAATTTAACTTATAGTATACGATAAAGCAGAAATGCAGCGCTTTTTATTCATACTTGTTTTAAAATATTGAAATTTCGAACTGAAATCTTATTTTATCTAAATACATTATAGCTAATATTACTATGGTATTGTATTTCTTTTTATCTGTGTATTATTTCTTTGAATAAGTTCAGTAATTCCATAGGTTACTCCATACCAAAAAAATTACTTATTTATGATAATAGTATACATATATGAGTAAAGTAAATAATATATAAATACTAAAAACTAAATATAAAATAAAATAAAATAAGAATAAACTAAATAATATATTTACTAATTTCTCAAAGTTCAGCAGCAAAATGTTGTTAATATAAAATTTGTGGAACTTGTAGGGTTTTTTTTTGTATATTTATTATTATATATAATTTTTGGAATTTGTAGGGTTTTTTTTTATAAAATTCAGAATTTGTGAACTTTTGGTAAATCTCTCGATTTTGGTAAAAGAACAAAATTTTCAAGTAATATATTAATATATTTCTATCCAATAAAGCATGTGTTGAATTATCACTAAAATAATTTGAAACTTCATTTTATCAAAGGGATTTGCCTCACGTTCTGAAGTATTAAAACAATAGGATATTACTCATTTCCACACACATACGACTTCTGAATATTTGTTCAGAATTAAAATAATTAAAATAGGGAGTCTTACGTTTGCGTAAATGCAGAAAACCTTCTTGTACCATCCAAAAGTTAAGACAATATTTGTTTATTTGAATCCTGAATTATGGTAGAAAAGTATATAAACTCATTGTCAGCACTCAAGCATTTCTTACTAATTTAAATTTACTACAAAGGAAAGTGACTGCGAATTTCTTTCTTCAGTATTTTAAATTTAAATTTCTTGCATTCTTGTTATATATGATAACAAGTAAATTTCTAACTTATGTTAAACGCAGCACACATTAAATGAAAAGATACAATTAAAATTCTTAACAGATATATTTTAATAGAGAAAATAAAAACATATGGGAATTGTAATTTTCCTAAGCGGTTCTGGAAGTCGAGGTGGAATGTAATACTTGCTAGCTGTTCCTAAGACTTATGGCTTTAGAACGTGTTACGGTTAGAAATATGAGTTCCGCACGTGACTTAATTTATTAACAGCGAATGAAACTAGAATTTTAATTCCTTATTTTTGGAATTCATATATAATTCGCTGTCAAATTTTGAATTTAATTGAAATCATTTAAACTAATTTAAAAAAGGATTTACAGCAGTTGCATGATTTATTTCACATAAATATGCAACATTTTAACAAAAAAAAAAAAATAAAATACATGTGTATAAGAAGTAATGGAATATAGGACTACAATAATTAAAGTAATTTTTTGCAGGGATTTTTTTTCCATAGATAATCTTTATATTAAAAATTTATAAATGAAGAAAAATCATTCCTAACAATTTAATACAGTACGTTCTTTGGTAGAATATATGAATATAAATAAAAATAAATCTATATATTATTTTAAATAGGCTTTTAATTCAGTTGCCAGAAATAGATTAAATCTATTCTTAAGATATGTTGTTACTCGTAAAACTGTCAATATTGTCTACTTGATCAACATAAAATAGAAACAGTTAATGAATAAAAATAATATTCGAGACAAAATATACCCAAATTGCCTTCTTCAAAAATATGTTATTAAAGATATGAGATATTGAAGTATAATATGAGTGTTTTTAGAAACACCAATACCCATATCATTGCTTAATTTTATGACTTAAACTAAAAAATTATTCATATTCGGTACAGTAGCGTTAAAAACTTAGTGAATCCATAAATATAATATAAGAATAAAATACTACAATATTTAAACCAATTAGATATGGCCAACTAAACGGTGAAAGTATTAACTGGTATGAGTGTTATAGACGTTACCTATTCGTATTTAATTCGTTTTCAATGTACGAAAAAATTGAAAATCATGTAATTGTATTTTAAAGAGTACATTTCTGTAAAGAATATTTTTATAAATTCTTTTAATTTCTGCATCACAAGTGTTTTTGATATTTTATTCACACGTCTATCACCATGAATGTATGCGTTATGCATTCAAATAACATCGCAATATATTTTAGAAATTGAATTTCATCGAAGATACGTAAGAGCATTAAAACAAACTCAGATGAAGTAAGATACAAATAGCTATTCTTCAAAAAAAGATGAAAATATTTTAATCAATTTATTTTTATTTTTAATCCATTTAACAGTTTTGAATTTGAACATCGAGATAAATACAGTAATAGTTTCTTGTAAATTTGTAAACTGAGAAATCTATAATTGGAATTTTAAACAAATAGGAAGACTACATTCGTTACCATATCTCTGAACATTTCTAATTTCGTCATAGCATGGATAATATCTAATAAACATTATTTTTTTCAATTAGTTCAATATATGTATATCTTCTTTTAGTATATGGGGACTTCCAGTTATAGCTTTTCATCTTATGATTCTGAAATGTTATTAACTATTTTCTTTTAGAAAGATTATGCAGATAGTTTTCTTATCTCATTATATAAGAAGCCAGTCTGGTTGATAAATTAGCGGGTTGCTGCTTTTCGGTATTGGAAACCTTGGTTTAAAAATTCCATCTTTGCTATAGATATCCGTAGCCATTAAGAATCAGATTTAAGAAGTACGTTTCATATAATTTGACTTCATGAGGAAATTGAACTTTGTGTCACAGACTACACTTTGTGAAAAAAATTGCACATATGAACCCAGATTGAACTCTAGAAATGTATTTAAACCTACTTCTAAGAAGCAACCACTACATACTGTGAGCTATTAACATTGAAGATTAAATAACACTGTATTTTCTATAGCAAAGAAAATCTATAATAAAGAATAATCGTGATTATCGCCTAGCAGAAAGTATCAAATTCCCCAATTAATTATTATCTGTAAGGGTTGAGAATTAAATTCGGAGAAGGTATGTATTATTTTACCAATGAATTTTTCTGCGATATCTATCCTCAATGACCAGTCGAATATCAGCCAGACTAAAATATACTATAGAAAAAAATTATAATGATACTCATTGTCATCATTGTTACAAATACATTAAGGTATCATAGAAAGACTTATGAGTGTTAGGTTGTGTATTGTTGGTTTTGTACACTTCTCAGTGTTGGTGATTGTTTGTATCACCGTAGAGCGTAAATTAATGATAATAAAACTATTGCATATTCTAATTATAAATAACAAATATTTTATTTTCCTTTATGAAGTACAACTTGGCAACTTTGTACACTTTTCAGATAATATTTTATTTAAAATTTAAATATTGTCACCTTACAGTTGTATACAAGGTTGTTTTTTCTTGTCTGTTTCAGAAATTATTTACAAATGATTCCATAAAACTTAATCAGTTGTGTAATAACTCATAGCAATAGTTATGAAATTAATATACCAGTATTATTATATAAAAAAAGTCTATTACGGGCTTTAAAAAATATTGCATATAACTGCCCAAACAATAGTATTAAATATGCTATTTTTGTAACCTATCTCTACATGTGTGAATTATTCACCGTGTATACCTAAAACATGTAAGTAATATCAAACTACTATAGACAAAGATGAGGTTGTACTATTTTACTTATTGTGAGCCTCCATTTAATATTATAATTAACTCTATATAGAGAAAACGTTTACCAGGGATAACTAATCTTCCCCAAATGGTCATACATGATGCCTACTGTTTATAGAATTAAAATTTATCTCTCGTTTTTGAATACAGTTTTACCAATTTCTATTTACAGTTCCTGATTTGCTACACAAAGGGTACTGAGCCTGGGACCTACTGTTTAAAACAGATATCGAATGGATATGAACATCTATGGGAGCAGTGGGTTCTAGTACCAAAGAGTAGGATATTTCACATTAGGTCATCGTTTAACTATTGTTGTATTAATATTGTGTAAATATCTATGCGAGTAACTCTGTAAGTAACTCTGCGAAGCGCGAGTACTCGCGGGTTAATGAAGGGTATCAAAGAAAGCGTAAAATTTATTGGACCTATATGGAATCTATATTGTGTCCAATCCAAACTTTTTATTCAAGCCTTCTTAAGTTTTGCTGATATAAAAATACTTCATATATTCCCTGTATATAAAACGTGTATTAAAAAATAAACTATTGTTAAAAATTCAAATTTATCAATAAGTATTTAAGTAAATTAAGATGGGAAATGTATATTTTTTCTATAAAACATTGACTATATATCATATATGTAATTTTATATATGCAATTTTTATTATACGTAATTTTAATAACGTTTTAACAGCTTTTCATTGGAATACTTTAAAATTATTGTCGTAGTGCTGAAATAAATAAAAAATATCTTCATTTTTGTATTGTATTTTAATTTAAAGAACTAAATATGGGCAAAAAATTTTTTTCAATGAGTTTGAAATTTGAATTTATTCAAAACTTATGCGTAAAAGTTTCAAAAAAATATTCAGAGACGGAATCAATAACAGCTAAAATAGGAAAGATTGGGAAATAAATATGAATATCATGCAAAAATGACTAAAATGCAAAAGAACGAAGGTACTTGAGAAAATATCTTAAAATTCTGTGAATGAAGAAAATTTTAAAACTCTGAAGAATAAGAAATTTTTATATAAGTGAAATCATGAATTGCCTTATTATGTATATTATACTAAAATTTTTATATTTTTTATGTTTAAGGCCAAATATGGAAATCATAAGACAAATGAAATACATTTTTTATTTCCCATACGCTGTATCAATGTCTGAGAAAAATACATAAGGAAATATGCATATGAAAGCATATAAAAGGAATATTATGTGACCGAAACCCAAGAATTGAAAGCGTAGATTCTAGTATTTTATAAGAAAATTTTCATATTCCCGGGTATGCTGGACATAAGATGAATGCCAGATATTTTGGCTATTTTAGGATATTATCTTCATTTCCCTCAATTTATGTTCCTCCAGAATTTTAAGAAATATTTTATTGTATAAGACCAGCCCAGGCCTAAATAAAACTAGATGCATCTTCCTATATATGAACTAAAAAGACGTTTAAAATTGTAAAAATAGTTTTAAAAAATTGTATTGTTATTATGTTTATTCTTTTTTCTTTATTTTAACAAAATTTAATTTTTATCCTCTGTACTATACACAATTTTAAATGTTCTGATTTAAAATAATTTTCAAGCGAACAAAAGAAAAAATTCAAGTAAAATTTTAGTTTTTTATTTTAGTTTTTTTTTTAGCTTTTTTATATTTCTGTTTAGTTGTAATTAAGTATGTAATTTAGAACTTTAATATACCTATAGTTTTAGAAAGGTAATATAAACAGTAATAAAACAACTGTGAAAGTTTATAACTACATATTCCTCTAAAGATTCTCGAAATGTATGGATTTATAAGAAAACTAAATTGTCTTTAAAAGATATCTTAAATGATCATTTATAAAAATATGATAAAAACCATGAAAAGCGAATATTCAGTATCACTTTGGATACCAAACAAACTAAATAGCTAATGTTTTCATAGTTATTTATTACAATTTATTGTCATAACTAAATTTACAGAAAAAAAAATGTTTGATACAGTAAAATAAGTGTTGATTTTTGTTAAATTTGAAATAATGATATAGTTAACAGACATATAACAATTATGATTTCATAATAAACATAATATTTGTTTTTAAATATTATTATATA
>CM063502.1:41194661-41212161 GCA_032207245.1 Pardosa pseudoannulata | reverse complement strand
ATCCTTTTCTATTTTTTTTTTAATTCAAACAAAATCATATGCATGAATTTATTCTACTTTTCTATAATTTCCAAATATATAATATAATTTCAACGTATTTTTATTCTTGTGGATATTTTCAAAGTGCTTCTAGTGTTCTTTTCAGGTTAACATTATCTGATGCTTCTTCTTAAAATAAAAATTTGGTGTCAATTACAAAATATATTAAAGAGATATAAAGGTCTTCATATTTTCTTAAGTTTAACTTAACATGATTTCTAAGGTAAGAAAGGGGAAAGAAGGTGTATGTTGTGTCGCTATATATGTAATAAGAGAATAAGTATCAATTAGCACGTTTACAACCTTGTAAGTAAATAGTCCAAATATGTATTATTGTATGATACATTATTAATTAAATAACTTGTACCAATTTCCAAGCATTTGCAATATTTTCCAAACATTTCAAAAATAAAGAGCAATATAAAAGACCTGTAGACACAGTCTGTGGCTTTCTATCCCTATATTGATATAAACGTTAATGGAGATTTAGAATCATTGTTAAACATTAGATACTTGCTTAATTACTCTAGAGTAAAAGAACACTGTTGGTTACGGTTCGAGTGAATAACCAATCTTACTCGACGTTGTAATGATCCGATAAAAATCAAATAGAAAAACATCCTTTTTGTCTTAATTATAAATAAAAGTATAAAAATGAACGAGAATATAAATAGTTTATTACCTAATTACTATCTGCTTTCCCACTCTTTTCTACAGTGGTTCTGTCTTAAAATATTTCAAATAATTTCCTTTTAAACATCCAGAAAATATCTACTGATTCCATATAACTATATATACATTTAACCTTATATTCTTTACATATGAAATTACTTTTATATTTAAAGAATATTAGTTTTACAGTTTCAAAATCTGTACTGAAGCTAATATAATTCACAAAGTAAGGTGGAGAATAATCAGTCACATTACATGACACAATAACTAGAATTAAATATGGATTTCACTGAAATGGTATATATGTCGTCATACAACAAAAGAATTACTTTTAAACTAAGAACCAAAGAACTAATCATTTTTACTATTTTACCATGGAATTTTATATTTTTAAGAGGGGTATAACTTTTCTTATACTTTAGTAGGATTTACAATAAGCAATAAATGTTTTAATTCAGGTTATAATAACAAATATGATACAAAAAACTATTAAACACTGTGGGAATGCGTCACCCGAAATCGTTGTTGACATATATACAAACGCTATTTCTATAGGAGATTTGTTGTGTGTTGCTGCATTAAGGCTTAACAAAAATAATTTCATTCCTGAATATTAGAAATAGCTAATATAAAGCAGTTTCCATAATTTTAAAATGCATACTCGATGCTGTTACAGTGGGATAATCAATCTGTCGTCCAGGAGCGAGTGTGATTCGTAATATAGTCATAGTGAATATCACCTAAAAATAAGGAAATTTTATGTATATTGTAATATGGAATATAATCAAATGATATGTACATAAAAAATGCTGAAATCCTATATTAAAAAAATCATTTAAAATATTTTATGGTTTGTCGATGTCACTAAGTACACCTTAAAATAACTTTGAAATTTCATTTTTGTCAAAATTTCAATTTTTTTTACTTCTCTTCTTTTGAATAGCAACTTATAATTCATTAAAAATGCTATGAAAATTAAAAGTTGTTTAATATCCATCATCCTATAACAATTGTAATAATAAATTATTCTTGGATGAATAAAGATAGTGCTACAAGATGTTTTTTAATAATTATTATAATGATTACTATACTAATTATTAATAATAATTTTTAATAAGATTTTGCTAATAAAATCGTTAACCGTATTTTCAAAATAAAGAGCTTTAAATTTTTTGGACACTTAAAATTCTTCGGGGGCAGTTTTTCTTGTCTTACAGGAATTCATGAACTATTTACCTTTCAGTATATAAAATAAGAATTAACAAATATAATACATCTGGAAATGCATAATTTGTAGATTCTACACTCATATGATATATTTTAGACATTTTATGAAAGATAAATGAACATTTTTACTATATGAAGAAATAAAACTTTTCTACCAGACTATAGCAATACATGCAAAGCCAACGTAAATATTACTGAAATATATTTGAGGAGAATGGTATATTTTCACTGTTATTATTTTTTTCTCTTAATATTTTCATTGACTGTTTATGGCGTTTTTCTATATTCGCAAAAGTACCCTATAAATAGAATGAGCATATTACGTGCGATTGCAGTATAAAAGGAACATTTTCAAAGAATCTGCTTAATACATTGAATGACGCCGAGTATGGGGTATCGGCCTTGCATTTTTTCTTAAAAGCTGATCCCGTATATCTCTACTTGTCTAATCGTATTTTGGCAACTCAGATACCCTCTAAACTAAAGTGGTCTAATTCAAATTTGCCAACTCAATAACGTATTGTCAAACTATTCAGGAGATCTGTCTACCCCCAGTGCAATAAACGGGTGTTTATTTCGCACCTGTTCTGCTCTGTTCTCGAGAACTTGCCATTCACCACCACACACTTCTCTCCCCCCCCCCGAAGGCGGGTATAGATAGATTAAGGCTTTTCTTGAAAATAAATATAGCTTTTGAATAGATTCATAAAAAGTTGTATGACATTTGAAAAATATTTTGAACACGATAAATGGGTTCTTTTTTTAAATACAAAAGTGCTTAAATGCATAGATATAGTACAAAGGTTAAGTACTAAAGCTTTTTTGGAATAGAGAAAAATATATAATTCATTAACGGTTCTTTTGAACATTAATTCAGGCTAGACATTGTATTTCTTCTAACTTCTTGGAGTTTTTTTTTTCACTTGTATGCTAGGATGAATACGACTTCGATTACAGAATTTTAGCTTTTAATCTGAA
This sequence comes from Pardosa pseudoannulata, assembly GCA_032207245.1. Classification (NCBI taxonomy): domain Eukaryota; kingdom Metazoa; phylum Arthropoda; class Arachnida; order Araneae; family Lycosidae; genus Pardosa; species Pardosa pseudoannulata. The sequence goes on along the minus strand of CM063502.1, from coordinate 41,209,245 downwards.
AAACTAAAATTATATTCCAATGAATATATCTATTTTATTTAAGAGGTCATCTGATAGTGAAATAGAAAGTAGTTTTGGTGAGTAAGTGAAGAATATAGTCCATTAGATTCCGTGAAAAACTTAAACAATGTTCTGCGTAGGAGAAAGCCAGAGGGATGGAAACGAACCGGCTGAAGTATTCTGCATTGAATTATGTCACTGAATTTAAAGTAAATTTCCAAATATAATAATTTTAATCACATATTTAATTAAAATTTAATTTTGAAACACAAATATAATTTTTTTTCTATTTAATTTTTAAAATTTCAACATGTTTGTACCAAAATGTTTTATACAATTACTGAGGCTTATTATACACGTTTAAGTATGGATTTGTATATATGTATGTATGTATATAAATATATAAATAAATATATATATACATACATACACATATATATATATATATATATATATATATATATATATATATATATATATATATATATATATATATATATATATATATATATATATATATATATATATATATATATATATATATATATATATATATATATATATATATATATATATATATATATATATATATATATATATATATATATATATATATATATATATATATATATATAAATTAGAGAAAGTTAGGGGAAGAGGGCTCTTAGACAGTGAAGATACTAAGTTTAATTTTGATTTGCTCCCTCCTCTTACTTTGAAAAAAATCTAAATTCTAACTACTGGTTTGTTTTATGTCCCGTTATATAAAAACAATTTTACTCTTATATAAATTCTTACTTATGAAATGCTTGTCCTCTCCTTTACCAATTCAGCTTTGTACATTCCTATGGTAAGACTACCAATCACACAACCTTATTTATTTATCAAAGCATATTTTGGGAGTTCATATAAAATATCGATACATCTCGGGTCTTGAAACATCTCAATTTCTTTTTTAACTACATGCTTGAAATTAGGAATATATATTCTTTAATATATTTTCTTTTATTTCTCCTTCGCAGTTTTAAACAAATACAATTATTTCTAAACAAATACAATAATTTCTAAATTTTTACCTAAGAGAAAAAAAAATCTCTCCAAAACATGCATTTTTTTTATTTTATAAATCACTGAGAATTCATAATTTTTATTTAGTCCTTAATTCAGATTAATTTATTATTTTTTATAAATATTATTATTTTTTAATAAATTAATAAATAAAACTAATAATAAAAATTTATAATAATTAAATTTATAATAATAATAATATAAATTTAAAATAATTAAAAATAATTATAATTTTTGTATAATATTATTATTTTTTTTTCTAAAAATGACATTTTAAAACAGACATGCACTTTTGAGTTATATCAAAACTGGAGATCATTTAAATTTTAAAGTTTCAGAAAACTCAAATTTTACAAATTTGTACAATTTCTATATACTAATTAATACTAGTTGAAACACATTTGTGGGAAAAAAAACTCATTACAAAGCATTTATAATTTAAAATAATACAATTTTTTGTCCCGAAACACCTATTCCTGACTGTGAAAGTAATATAAAAGTAATCTGACAACATTCAAACGAATAGATCTTGAATGTTATGATGAATTCACAAAATGGGATGGCTATATTGAAAAGAGAAATAGAAAAGATGGCGGTCAGGGTGGATTAAAAAACAGAAAATCATTTAATATAATAAATTAATAATACTTTTTACCTGAATTAAAATTTGAACTTGAAATTTTAAGTACTCTGTAACAAATATATTGCTAATGAGAAGTTAAATTCTCGAAGAGATTAGTAAATTAATCAATTGTTGTTATTCAATTTTATTAAATATATAAATTATTAATATATTTAATAAAATATAATATACTAAATAATTTATAGTATATTAAATATATCAATTTTTTTTGTTATTAAATTGTTGTTATTATATTTATTAAATATGAAATAGTTCTATCAATTGTTTTGATTGTTTTGATAGCTTTAAGGTTATTATAAAAATGATCTGAACAAGAATGACACTTCAAAGGTTTCCTTTTGTAACATACACCTTTTGTAACTTATTTTGAACCATAAATTTTCAATATCTCAGTTAAAATTTATTTAATTTAAATTATACTACAAATCCAAAATTAATTAGGGGACTATAAGTGGTGTACATGCATATTTTAATAGAAGGGCTTTTCAAATAATATGTAAATAATAACTTTAACTTATTTAATAATGAATAACTTTTTTTACACTGAAATCTGGAATAAATTTTTAATTTTTTTATAAATATATTTCTATAAAATATTAAAAATTTGTTATACAGGAGGTTTATTAAAATATGAAACAAAATAGTTTTGAAAGTTTATTGCAATCCGAAGTAAAATAAAATTTTACTGTGAAAATAGATAGTTAAGAATCTCATAAGATGGTTTAAACATATTATTATTTTAGAACCATTTGGAAAATTAGGTTAGGAATTTTTGAGTTTAAACACAATTCATTAAAAATACCCTAAGAAACAGAATCGGTATAGTTTCATATATGGATGATTTGACTAAATATATTTTTAAAACAATTATTAATTAACAATTTCACATTAGTAGAATTTAATAATTTGAAAATAATTACTACTTTACATTGGAATTTGAAACATTTTCATAAATATATGGCGGTTAGCATATTATAATCCCCTTTAGAGGAATTAAAATTAAAACAAATTACTTATGACTGGCCAATTACCTTACAGACAGTAGAAAAAGACTTGAACAGAAAACACGATTTAACAATTTCATAGAAAGATTATTAGTAAGCCTATTACCTGAAGACGTAATTTATAAATTATCGAGATGAATTTATAAGTTTATAGTATAAGACAGTTTTTAATTCTAACACAAAAATGTTATGTAAAATATTTTTCTACGAAACTTACCATTTGAAATTTTTCCCATTTCACTAACACTACTCATCATATATAATATTTTAATTTCTTAAACAGGAACATGTTAGGATAGTATATTAAAAATTATTAAAATATGAAAAACATTAATATTATATTTTAGCTTTGTGCTAACATTTCTGTTACTGAAATATAAAACAGTATATGTGGCATCAAATGGACATAAAATTTTTAAAACTCGTGTGAAAAGAAAATGCTTACTATTCATTCCTTTATAGTATGTGAATTGTTTTAAATGAAATCGAAGATAATTTTATGTAAAAATAATATTGTAGTCCTTATTTTCTAATTTTATATAAAATGCAATGAAAATAAGATTTAAATCCGAAATAGATGAACTATTTCATTTAATGTATAAACAAAGGGAGTTTAAAATCTAAACGAAGCATTAGTTAAATGTTTCTTTAAAAATTTAATATATTACATCATTTTTTAAATAGTTATCTAACATTAATTATGTAGCTAAATCTATGAATGTATGATACTTTAAGAAAATTATTTTAAAAAATAAATTATGCCTTTCTCTAATATCAATGCTCTCTTTTTATCGTATTACTCTTAACATTTCATACATATATTTTCTGAATTCAAAAATAAAGGAGAGTCTGCTGCATCGTACATTTGCTTTTTAATTCAATCAGAAGAAATATTTCAGATTATTATTAAAGATATTTCAAACTTAAACATATGCAGCTAGATTTTGAAATACAAGGTTTTATCATTGAAACAAATCGTTTAGCAGGAATTGTGAAAGATTTCAAATGCATATTATGATCTCTGATTCTTCTCATAACTAATAGTTAAAAAAAAACGTTTTAAAAATTAAATGAGCAAAAGAAATGTAAGATGAATGTTATCTGTATCGTACGGAGACAAGAATAATAATCCATCATTCGTTTTAAACCATCGAACGTTATTGCATAAAAGTTGGGTAACTGCTATCTCTGTCAGATATTGAAAGATATGTACTAGCATATTAATATGCGATTTTGTGCTAGATTAAAGTTGTGCTTTTTTTTACCTCTTATTTATTTACTCACAGTGAGTGATGGTGTCGTCGATCTCTATGTTCTGGAAAAAGTCAGCTATATCGAAAACGCATCTGTCTTCAGCATTTGACTTGTCACGTGCAATGATTCGAATAAAAAATTCTTTTCCCATATGGCTTGGAAAAACATTTCGTACATAACTTATGTGAAAATCCGTGATGCCATGGATGATTTAGAAACACGAAAAGAAAAATTCATTGCTGGGGGAAAAATTATTATTTGTTGCTTTCCTTACCTGTTGGAACTAAAAAGGACGAAATTAATACTTCTTTTCATCAACAGGTAGTGGGTAATCAGATTTATTTCATATCTTCTGAATGGTTCCATTATCTTCTTTTATAGCGTTACTCTTTTTTACGTTAATATCTTTACATCAAAAGTAGGAGACTTTAGCAAGTTTTTTTTTTCTGGTATACATCTGCTAATTAGAAGAATTGTTCAAAATTATCTACTGAATAGCAACACATTTCTATGTCTATCTCGTATATAATTTTTAATAAATTTTCAAAACATTTTTAGTACATCATAATTTTAATACAGGAATAATACATTTTATTACCGTTTAATTTATTTAATATATTTGATTTTCGAAGCAGCTCATTACTTAAAATTAAATAAGGATAATTAATTAGTTAAATGTTTCCTATTTTTTGTTTCACTTCATCCAGGTAATTATAGTTACTTAGCAACATTTATTTCCCAACTCAATTTGCCTTTTAGTAATGAAATTATTAAGTACTATTTCTGATACATTGTTAGTATTATATTTTAATCATAAATTTCCTCCAACATGTTAATTGCGGTATCAGTGAAATACTAAATGAAGTAGTAAATAGGGTAATTTATAACAATGTTTGTTATAGTGAGAATACAATTGAGCCTTCTTTACTTTGCAAATAATTTTGCACTTTTACAGATTCGTTGTCTGGTGTTTAATCAAAAGATAAATTTCAATCATTTTCATAATAAGAATTAAATGACGCTTATATGTTTTTTGCATAGTACGTCGTAAATCCAATGGCATACTTTATTGCTTAAACCCAAAGTTAAACAATTTGCAATTTTTTTATTTCTTTTCCATATTTCTTTCGTGCACTATTTATGATTTACCACTCTTTTTAACCTATTCAGTTAAATTTCGTAACAGATTTTCTTAATTTTATATACAAATGTGAGGTTTCTACAAAATTATGTTCACACTTGAGTTCTTTACTTAAAGACATTTAAACAATTGAATGAATGATTAATATATCTTTGACGTCAAACGAACAATGAAAAATATTTTAAATTGTTTATACATTCAAATTGCTAATTATATGTCTGAAACATACGACTTCGTCACGTTAAAGTTAAAAACTAATATTTATTACTGTATTAGAACTAAATCGTCTTAGAAATAGAGGAATATTTATTGAACAGTATATTGTGGATTAGCTGTTTCGCAATCTTGAAGAACACTTTGTTATTTTAGTTTCTAATCATGAGGAGGCGTCATAAGCTAAGGATTTTAATGTTTCGGCATTTATTTTGCATATTTAAATCCTTATGAGCATTCAATCAACTAATTATATGGCTAAAATTTAAGAGTGGGTCAAATTAAAACAAAACAATAATACATCTTAAAAATAATCATCTTAAAAATAGTCATCTTAAAAATAGAGAAACTTGAGCATTAAATTTAGGTTGATTATTATCTGCTTAGCAATCTTCAGTAACAGATTATAATTTGAGTTTCTGATCATTATCAATAGTAATGTTTCAAATTTATATACGTGTTTTGTGATCTATATAGCAGTTGAACACTCATCGAAACAATATTATACTTCGAAATGTAAATACTACGTTAAAATGTAAGATTTTAAAGTAAACTAATTTAAACAAAAAAGTTTAAAATTAAATTTAAATTTATTTTTAATATTTGTATACAATATGAGAGCATTGGTCATTATTAATTCCTTGTGCAGTAAGATTTAACTATATTCTAACAAATGAACTACCATTAATTATGAAAAACTTGATTATTTCATACCAGTACACGAAACTGTCATGTTTCCTGTTGTAAGTATAATGCAAGTTGAAACATAGTTTCTAGATAGAAACATAAGTACTCTATTGAAACATAAACTATTAATAACAATGTAATTGTGAAAAAAATTAGGAGTAATATTAAAACAGTGCAATGATTAAAAACATATTATCTGAAAATTATAAAATCTCCTACTAATAAAATCTAATAAAATAAGTTTTAAAAATGTGAAAGACATTAAAGTTATGTTTTTATTTAGTTGAAAAATCCATTGCTGCTCAATTATATACGCATTATGTAATGAAAATTATCATTAGAAATATTACTGCTTTGATAAAAACGTAAATCAGTAAGTGTTATAAACTAACATATGTGACATAATTATTAAAAGTAGGGTTTTAATATTTTCTTTATAAACTGATATACAAGAAAAAAATCGCGAAATTTAAAATTCTAAGAATTAGCACTTATAAATAGGCCTTTCAAAAGAGTATATGTCTTAAAAACTTAAAGAATGACAATCAAGTTATAAACACGTACGTTAATTACTTTTCATTTATTTAATACTAATACGTATTTTCTGACGTACGAATTCAAGAGTATTTAATGCAAAATATTTCGCTATAAAGACAAAGGGTATTATAAACTGTAAACTGATATAATCTAGTTCAAAACAATACAATTAAAAAACCCCATTTTATAATTAATTTCAGAATTGCTGTGCATAATATCCAAAACATTGCGATATGGAAGATAATATAATTGACAATCAGTAATTTATTACCAATTGGCTCTAATTACTTTAAAATAAGTAAGTGAATACCAGTAGTTTATATAACAAGCAGATTGGCAGTTCAAAATACTTCAAAGCAAAATGATATACAGTGATTTAAATGTAATTGGAAAAACTGGAACATGATAGTAATTTTTACAAGAAAAGACTTTTGACTCGTTGAATTGTAAATTACTTTACCAAAATTATTCTAGTTTCATAATTGAGGGCTTAATAAATCCACTGTCTAATTACTATAAATGTTTTTATAGTGGTTGAATACTATTGTTTGATTGGAATTATTATGTACTGCAATAAAGATGCTTGTTGAGTAATGTAAGTATTAGATATTGTGATCATTTGAAATACAATGAAAAGTAAAACATAAATATATGAAATTTACATTTTTCCTTATGATATAATGAATTTGCTTCATTCCTTTATAAGGATTTGTAACTGAGATGATACCCTGTATGCTAACTTTTAACCACCATTTCCTCGTCACGTTTTACTCTGTTATGAAATTTCTATTCTATAAAAATAAATGATTTCTCCACAAGCACTGTAAATCAAATCTTTATAATCTGAAACAAAGAAATATAACTTTTCCAATGCGTCTATAATTCGTTTTTTTTCAAAATCGTTTTACTTCATTTTAGAATAGGTGATAAAAATTTTATAAAAAGAAAAAAAAATCATAGCTATTGGAAACATCAAGCTGTTCAAGAAATGACATGTTTTGAAAAACTCAATTCAATAAGTGTCAAAAAATGTAAAAACATATGACCAGTTGCAAATATCTTCATGTCTCGTGACAATTATTTTTGTTTTTCGGTACATTTTTTAAATTTTTATTTATTTTCTGCGTAGAGAGAACTTTATTATTGGAATGGGATGTGCTTTTTATTTATATCACATTCCAATCTGGCCTGAAAGCATAAGACTGTAAAATACATCAGAATTTCTCCATCCGCATCGACTATTTTTTATAAAATTGCATTTGAAAGATAAAATTTATTAAAATTCATATATAACTTTACGCATGTGATGTTATACTCTAATCTGCAGCTTATACTATATGATAATGACTATAAAATAATTTAAAGGCCTTGTATAAAATGAAATATACTTTACTATTAAATAAAATGAAATAGACCTTACTATTAAAATGAAATATTTTATCTGTAACATATGACACTGTTCTCTGGTCTCATATTATAAAACGTAAAATTAAGTCTGCAATACTCCATATTTTTAATATCTTATTTAAATGATAATAAGTATTGCACTAAGTCCATAAGTTCCTATGAAATCATAATTTTGCAGACCTCCTATTAAAGGTTTCATTAGTGTTGAAATTAGAGTACCCTACATGCAACAAACTTTAGGACCAAATGATATGCATGCATAGATACAAAATGTTTTCCTCGGTTACACTGATGATTATTCCTTATTATTTGAATTGCTCGCGATTTTTGGGCAAAAAGATCTGCTAATCGTATTGAAGTCGTGGTTCCATAAGAAACAAAAGTATAGACCTGTGAAATCATGCAATTATTAATATTGAAAAGGATGTGTTTAAGCGACCGTAATCACAAGCTAGATCTCTGCACTGACTGTTACAAGAATGGTAAAGTTATCTTTGGACTATGTCGAACCCAAGAATGAGTGAGTGACATAATTTGTTCCTTTGAGACTAAGGTTATGCAGCGTTTTGGGAGGTAAGAGTAAACCTTGATCATTTAAGCTAGATTTTAAACCACAAAGGAAGCAATTTACTTATTAGAGAAGCAAAATCATTGTAACGGAACAACTGAAAAATGTAACCAATGGCTGAAAATTAGCATTTATTTTAGTGTTAGATCATTAAAATGGATTATTCACTATTCCGTTCAGTGGTATTAGAAATATTACAAATAATTTAATTAAGACTGAATACTAAAAACATCGAAGGTTTAGGTATCGATATTAGTATGTACAAAATCCGAAACAACCGATAATTAAATGACAGATACATTTACTGAATTCATCCTCCTGGTATTGAGACCAGTACACATAATTATGAAGGAATATGAATAAAGAAACTAAGAAACTTCAAGATTTTAAACTTAAATATATTCAATGTTCAATTATTTGTTCATTAAATTACAGTATTTAATCATATTTATTTTATGTCAATTCAAACTAAACACGAGTAGACTAGAGATATAGTTTGTTTAAACGTAATCTGTTAACAATCATGAAATTTATTGGTCACAGAATAAAGTTTTACCATTTTAAAAAACTTTGTATGAAGTTTCAATGGTTTTCTGTTTTAAATAAATCATAATCCATTGTTTGAAGATTATCTTAATTCATTAATTGAAAAATATAATTAAGCAACAAAAAATAAATTATGTAATATATTTTCCCCAATAGATGCTTGTTATATGTAACTCTAACACCTAAATATATTACGTAAATATAAAGCACAATGCATTTTTAAATATATAAATAAGTACAAAGTGGTTTTTCTTTTAAACAAACCTTACTTCCTGATTAATTTTACCTAAAATAAGATGTACGTTTCTTATTTTTACAGATTGTTACCCTCATTTTTCATTTATTCGTCCTTAAAACAAGTTTACATACCCAATACTACTATTGTTAGTGATATTGTAACCTAAATTAAAAACCGTGCAATCTGTGAATTTAAATTTCTATTAAATTTTTTTCAAATTTCCTTTTTATTATCACTGTAAAAAACGGAACAGAAAACAATGAAATAAATTCGAGAAAAATTTAATTTGACAGCTCCTTCTCGACTTAGATATTCATTATACAAGTGATTATATAAAAGCCTCTGTTAAGTAGTTTGTTGCGTCACGTAACTTTACTTTTCCACATTTTTATTTTAGCTTCAAGATATTATTTTTGAAACTTGGATTTTCAACAATTTTGCTTTTCTTTGCCCACATTTAAAATGTTTCAAAGTATGTTCAAGGGAATTAGGGAGTTTAACTTTTAGCTAAGCCCCTAGAAAACATATTACCGTTACTTTCTTCCAAGAAAATGGATATTATTTAATCAAATTATTTATTTGAGGTACTAAAAACTTTGTTTAAAGACTTCGAATTATTTATTTAGAAAGAAGTTGGCATATATAAATATTAAAATTTTACAGTGACAGATAATTTTTAATAGTTAACTAATTGTATTTGTCTGGTCTTTACTTTTACTAGGTTAGTTTTGGAGTTCTAATGTCTAAAATATGTGACAGGATGAATAATAACTTAGTTTGGTGCTCTAGAGTATACTTCTTTTGCTGAACGACAAGAGAAATTGAGAGGACCTACTGTGTAAAGCAGATTTTGAATGGCTACGAACACCTATGCCAGACACGGGATTCGAACCCTCGAACTTCAGTACCAAAGTGCAATTCTCGAATTATTCGACCCCGAAAGGCAGCAAACATTCATGCCAGTAGCGGGATTTGAACCTATGGACTTTGGTTTGCAAGTGCATCAACTTACCCATCTGTACAATTTTCTATTGCACCAATGAATTGTTGATTTATAGATAGAAATAAGTGTAGCCTGCGTACTTAAATATTTGTTTGCAGTCATAAAAATGTTTTAAAAGTAAGAAACAGTATTGGAAGAAATACATTTTTTAGTGTAGAGAGCTTGGACCATATTTTGTAATATAGCACTTTTTCAGTACTATTTTAAAAACTTCGAATTCAGAATTCTTCGTTTATAGATGACTATTACTGCATTCTACATTTTGGCAAATTGCTTTGTTAACTTATATTAAAAATCCTTTAGAAATACAATACATTAGGAAAGGGGTATGCATTCACAAGGATAGTGCAAAAATATCAGCTTTTATTTCAAATATTTGAGTTTTCTTTTGAAATCTAATATTAGATAGGGGACGTAAATATTTGGCTTCTGTGATATGAACAAAAGAGAAATGCTGTATACGAATATATATATTCAATATTTCATTTCAATTTTTTCACTGGCATAAAAATTCAATTTCATATTTGCAAATAGTTTCATTTGATGTTAAATTAGGGTTGTTACGTTTTGTTTTGATAGCAAGTTGTTTAGAATTTTCAAAGCTTCACAGGAAAATAATTATTTACAGAAGAGTAAAATGAATAAACTATATTTACCAGTTATATTACTTAGGATTAAACGTGTTGTTGAAACTAAGCTGTACAGTGGTGTACTATTTAAATTATCACGAAGATTTAAATAGTCATGTGTTACTTATCTTTGGATATGGATATTAATCCTATTAATAAATTATCAACGACTGAGAAACAGTAATAAGAACAAACATTCGATTGTATCAAGTACCTCGATGATCTCTGTATGCCATCAAGCGTTGTCTAATGAATGCCTGAATATGAGTTTATGTGCTTAGAATGTTAGAAACTATTTTACTGTATATTGGGATCTTTACTTGCCAAAAATACTTCAGAAAGCGTCTTTAGATATCTTCACTTAAACACTTGATGAAATATGGATCTTATTTATATTTTCGTCAATTGTTTTAACTATATTTGGGAATTTAAAAAAAAATTAATACATTATACTTTGTTTAATTTAGAATGAGCTTAAATTACCTCGTTTTAATTAAAGACAGGTGAGCTAAATAATTATAGTTCTGTATCATTTTAAATAATACTAGAAATAAAACTTATATTGTAATTTAGCTGAGTAATATATTGCTGTGGTGTAGTACATTGCTGTTGTTATTTCAAAGCCATTAATAACCCAAGTTTACTTTATATCGTCTTTAATTATAGTAAAATACCACTGATCTATATTACAACATTCAAATATAGAACAAAAACAAGGAAATATGCTAAAAAGAATATATAAAACTTAAAAATTGTCCAAGAGAACGCTGCATTCTTTTCCTTCCTTCTTTCTACACAGGCAACCCTATACTTTTTCCATTATCCTGTGCTGTTCGTTATTCCACTGCCCTTTGCACTATGCGTCCTTTCCTGGCTCTGCCCAGAAGGACCGGGACTCCAAGGATGGTCCTGAATCGCCTCCTGGAGACCAATCACAACACTCCAAAACTTAGTGAAGTTTAAGTGCAATCGTTCTCACTGGCCACACCACACGCTTCCTGGGGTCGCGAAAAATACTTGGGCATTTAACCCTTAACGTGTGAGTGCGGCGAGCAAATCAGTTTCGCAAACCTTATGTCAAACATAGCTGCACTCTCACATATATATATTTATTACAATCATAGTTTCTCATGTACTACTCTAGATTTAAAATTTAAATTGTGTACAAAAGTAAAAAGTGTTATAAGCTAGAAAAAATAAATAAAACTTACACCGAAAACTATTTTAGTATTTTGTATAATATGTATTTATAAGTAATGTAGTAAAATACTCATGAAATATAAGAAAATTAGATATACCGTAATTTCGTACGTATAGTCCGCACCATCGTATAACTTAAATTCATAAATTTCTTTAAGTTTTACTTATATACATAAATTATCAGATAGTCCGCACCTCTAGATAATCCGCCGACTATATGCGCAAAAATATGTATATTAGCATGACAATATTAAATCATTTTAAGAAAAAAATCCCAAGTACAGTAGAGTGCCGAAAAATCTGAATTAGACTCAATTAATTCCCCCTTTAAAATTTGAAATAATTTTTTTCTGCCATAGCCTCAGAGACGAATTTTAATGGAGGAAACAGAGCGGCCTACATTTCTCTGTTCGAGAACCCCAGCTATGTAAATCGTCTTCTAATGGAAGCCATTGTATTTTTAGATTGCTTTCTTGTCCTATATTTAATGTTTCTTTTTTCTTTCTGCTATTTCTTACTGCTTTCTCGTCGACCTTCTGAATTACTTTCATCTTGAAATCAGCAGTATAACTGCGACGATATTTTAAAGACATAATGAATGAACAATATTACCGAAAATCAAAACTTTGAAAACAAAACACTCTATTACGAGTGATTCTCTTGGTAAAATGACCTTCAACCCTTAACCTTCGACCTTGAACCCATCCAATCGGTGTTGTCAATCGGAGCTGTAAATAGTGACTATCGATATTTTCCCGTACTCCAGGACATAATTTAAGATTGCGCTACTTGCTACTACTGATTCGTTCTGCTTTATGGGTTGTATTTGTTTTCATGGTTTAATACCGATACGATACTGTGTTTTCTTGGCATCTCGTGAGTTGTGAGTTCTCTTGTTTACATTTGATCATCGGCCCTTCTTCTGATTTTGATGATTTAATCAATGAGCAACTAGCAGATAATCCGCGGCTGAAGAAATTTGCTTTTTAAACACAGGTAGTCCGCGGACTATACGTGCAAAACTACGATAATTTAGAATAAAAAGCCACAGTTTCAGTAAAAATCCATCATTTCAGACAAGTTTGATATTTTAAATATCTATAAGTAATAATTTCATTTTTTTTAAAAATCTATGCTATGCTCTATATTAGTAATACATAAATGATATATGAATTATAAGAAAATTATAAACGTGACAAAACAGAATTAATTTATATGTATTGAAATACATACTTTAAATACGAAAACGGTAACGGGAAACATTATAATTTTGAAATATTTTTTCAGATGTCAATAAATTTTTTAATCATTTCATATTTTTCACTCCATAGATAGTACGCTAAAGTTGGGATTTACCTTCAAATGTATAGTGATATTTTCTTATAGATTGTCATGTAGAAATTAAATGAAGAAGCAAAAATAATTTTTAAACAGTCTGTAAACTAAAAAAAAATAAAAAATTGTAAATTATACATAAAATTTGCAATTTTACATAATTGTTGGAATTTTCAAATCCAATATTTAAAATGTTATAAAAGATCTTTTAAAACATTCGAAATCCATGATTTTTATGTTTTTTTTTCAAATATTTCTCTTGGTGCAAAGAAGTATTGTTCATGAATGTTATTGTTTTGTTACCCATACTTTTCGTGATTATGTCCACTTTGCTTCTAGGATATATTAAGAGAAATTATCGGTTTTAATGGATCAAAATCTCCTCAGTAAACATTCCTCATTTTCACTTGTTTTAGAAATTATAATTTTTGATATGTTTTGGGTGAAGAACCCATATCTATAGGACCAACGTCTGCAGCTTTCGTATTTTAGAATTATTGGCTCACCACCTCTATGGACACTGTTAGTGCTGGAATACTTTGAAGTTGCTTTGCTGATCTTGAAAGAAATTCTGCTTACTATATTGTCATTCTATAGTCTTTTCGTCTAGAAATTTCTCATTAATTTCCTGTTTAATGGCTTCTACTCTATAATTCTCAAAATACATATTGAAAAGAGATATATCGGGAATTTGTATCAGACCTTGAATAATAATTTCGATCTGAAATACCCAATATTAATATACAGCCAGATAATTTCAGCTTTGAAAAATTCGTATAATTTTTTAAATTGTCACATAGTTTTATTTTAAATTGCATTATCATTTTTTATCTATATGACAGATTTTATTTTACTTTCGAAGTGTTTCAGCCAAAATATAAATTGCCATTTACACATTTGAGACAAACTAGGAAAAAGTAAAGGCAAAGGAAAATTTGAAAGGAGGTAAAACTTTTACTTTTATTGCCTTAAATACTACGTCTGGATTATTTTTACAGAAGTCAACTGTCCCTTCTTCTGGTGCATCAGAATATGACGTTTTTTCAAACGACTGGTTTAGCGCTCTTGTAGAAAGGTCATTTCAATATTAACAATAAATCAGGCTAATATA
>CM063502.1:41187161-41192161 GCA_032207245.1 Pardosa pseudoannulata | reverse complement strand
AAACAAAAAACTGCTTTTTTAGTTCTTATTTGCTATTTATTAGCGCTTATCAATATCTTGGAGAAATGATTTCTAGGGAATAATAAATACATATTGATGACAACCATGTTGTTGAAAGTTAAATTATAAATTAATTCTTTTACTATTCATGAATATATAGTACTGTATTTTTCTTCCAAATTTCTATTAAGATTTATTTCAAATAAAAGTACAATAATAAAAATTTGAAAATAAATATTTGCTTAAACTACTTTAAATCGGCTCATTTTCGATTTTTGAATATCAAATTATTAGTCATTATAATAATAAATTATTAGTTATTATAATTTAGTATAGTTATGTAGCATAATTTTAATAGTAAATATTATGTATTTACGGTAACTAGATGGACACATTTTTCAAAAAAATATCTTTAATTTTATTAACTATCTTAATTTTTAATTAGTAAAATGATAAAAAAAATTGAAGGTTTTTTTTTTATCTTGTGATATCTATTTATAAATAAAAATTTCATAACAGAGTACATTTCATTTTTTGTCAAAATGGACTTAATCCACTTAAAAAAAAAACGGATCATTTATGTTGAATCGAAAGTAGCTCACAAAATATTACCTTGTTCTTTTTATGATCTTTTCAAAAATGAGTGATACCTTTGTAAATCTTAAGAAATGCACAAATGAATAAAAGAAATATAGCGAAAGTTGAAATATCTTCTGAAATCATAAATAAAATGATTTACTTAGATTAAAAAGTAAAAATATGCTTGTCCTGTTCTGCTGCACTCAAACATTACGTTGAGAAAAAGTAAACTGGATAAATTTATACCAGAAATGGTGGTGAAGTGGCTTTATTTAAGTGACTATATTAGAAAACAGTGATTTTCTGTACTTCAGGGTAAAAAAGAACCTAAAGAAACTGTTTTCTCAGTGTAAAAGAAAAGTTTATGAATGAATCATTGTTAACACGGAATATTATAGAAACGCTTAGTAATAGTTAAAGAAATACAGTTATACTAAAACGACTTCATAATCACTAAATCAATTTTTCAAATCACGTTTAACCCTCCGAGTGGAACACATCTAAAAAAACATTGTCTAAAATACGCCAAAATGTCAATGACCAAAGAGTTGTTTGATTTTTACCTTCATCCTTTGTCGACTAGAATGGAATATGGAAAACCCACCCTCGTTATTGTCCCTTTACTTCCGGTTATATATAGATATATAAATAGATATTATAGATTGTTCATTTTTAATACACATAAAGCTCTTCAAGTCTGGAATATTATCTCATAAGACTATAAATTCTAAAACTATAAATAAAAATATTCTTTCAGAGACTGATTTATATTTTTTTGGAAAGTCATCCAAGATATTTAAGTGGTACAATTAGAGATGCATCTGTTACCGCAAACGAAATACTTCGAAATAAAGATTTACAAAGCCATGAAAAACTATCAGCGTCTTTGTGCTTCAGGTGGTAGGGTTGCATTCCTCAAGAAATGTCAGTGAAATAGGGGTGCAGTTCCTAAACAATAGACCTGACCCTCCTACCTCAAAGCTTCATGGGGGAATGCACTGGCAAAAATGTACATTACATCCATTTTCGGAGCGTTATTGGAGGTCGAAAATTGTACGTTTTGAAGTCCTCATCGGTTTGGCGGAATTGTACGTGCGAACCGCTTAGAGGGTTAAGTAAAAAATATACTTTTCTAGTAAATTACTGATGCTGTATAGATACTTATACAATAGTATACATAGAAACCATTCATAAATATTAAAATATTGTAAGTATTAAATAATCACAAATATTAAACTATTATTCATAATAAATATTTGAGTCAACTGTTACTTATTTTATAAAAGAAAATAGATTGTTATTATGGAAATAATATATATATATATATATATATATATATATATATATATATATATATATATATATATATATATATATATATATTAATGAAAAGGGTGACTTTATATAAATCATTGGAATAGAACAGCCTTTAGAAGCAACGAATGCATTGTAAAATGAAAAAAATACAAGATAACTTGTTGTAACATCAGGGTATTTTTTAAAAATATAAGTAATAGCTAAAAAAATGCTGTTATTTTAAAACCATAACAATATCACTAAATATATTTCACAAATCAGAACACAACAAGAAAAAAAATATTTTATAGGGAATTAATGATGGTTGTAGTCATTCATATCAAATGCTTCATATCAAATTTTTGCGTCATCTATTATTCATCTTATAAAAGAATACAAATCATTATACAGTTGATTTTGTTTTTAAAAAATCTCTAATACCATGAACTTCCATGGTAAATGTGTGCTGTATATAATCTAATTAGACTTGGAACTCATGTTCTAGCTACTACCAACTAACTGTTGGGTATGAATCAACTTACATTGATTTTAAAAGTTAAATCTATAGCTGCGCATTAATTTCTTATATAATAAAAAAACTTAATTAATATGAATAATTAAAATAAAACTTTATTGCTTGACATCTCACAAGGGGATTGTGGTGTTATCAAAAGTAAAGGGTGAAAGTTTTCTAGTTTATTCCAATCATTATAAGACCTGTTATATTTCAATTAAGAAAATTTTTTCAAACTAAAATATTTTTCAGTTCTTTTAAGGATAGAAAGGTAGAAATATTGTCAGAAATTAAAAAGAATTAAAATATTTAACTAAAAATTACTAAACGGAAATAAATCAGTCAAAAATCTATAAATCCTAAAAAAAGTTTAGAAAAGAAGAATAATATGAAAGAAATCTGAAAATAAAGTATGGAAAAATACTCGTTTTAAGAAACAAAAAGAAAATGCTAAAAAACATGACTAATGGCATTTGTCTCTTTAATTAAGACTGATTAAAGTAAGTAATTAAACAAGGATTCAGTTTTTAATGTACCTCTCATATTTTCAACATCTACTAGGTTAAAGAAATCGTACTATTCAAAATTGTAAAAAAGGCTTTTATTAAAAAAATGAACAAGAATATTTAATTAAACGTGATTGTAATTGTATTAAAAAACGATCCAATATATTTGAAATTTTGAAAGTTACTGGGCATATTTTCTGTGAGAAGAAAATATATATATTTAAGCTTAAAAAATATCACACATTATTCTTGGTGGAAACTTCAAATTTATGAACAGTGTATATTCCTTTTTAGATTTTAAGTTTGCTATATGCAACTTTTAAAAGGTGCTGGTGTAGTCTAAACATTTTAATACCAAATTTTTATGTCAATTTACATCGTACAAGTGTTGTGATAGAACATTTAGAAAGAACAGATATTTTTTCGACAGTTGTTCTACGCCATTCCTTGATACAAATTCATTACAACGTGTAAAATCAACCAAGGGAAATCTTTGTCTTACAATCTACATCTTACCATGTATCTGGATTTGTCTACAAATGTTGAGCACTGGTGAATGAAACAGTTATAATACATCCTAAATTAATGCTCATCCTGAAAATAACTGCCCATATCATGCATTATCCTGAAGATGTTAAAATAAGAATCATCCTATGAAGCATCAATGCTAAGTTAATAATGATAAACGTCTTTATTGTTTGTACTAATGATTTATTGTGTTTTTAAATTTTTATTTTTGTTGTTCATAATTGTTATCGTTGATCGTATTGCATTTATAAAATATTATCGTTACACATTTTGATAGCAAATTTCTATCCCTTAATTTAGATCATCACTGTAATTGTATGACTAATTGAATAGAAAAACGAATAAAATTTTCATTCAGAAGCTGAAATTTTCTTCAGATCTATACATTTGGAAATATAAATAGATTAACCTTAAAGAAACTAAACTGAATATGAATGCCTTCTTGAAATTGCTTTTCAAATAGACATCAAGCAATCTCTGTTATTTTCACTGGGAAAATTAAAGAAACGAACGACTTATACGATCTATTACTCATTCATTGAACAATTACTTCAATTAAATGGACTAACTTTCGTTTGTTTATTTGCTTCAAGTTGCTTAGCTGTAAAATGTTATAGCACATTTATTTTAGGAAAAACATGCAATGAAAATATTTATGCATGTTCTGAAACTATATATTTAAAATAAATTCATTCATAATTTAATCTTTCATTTTGCGAGAGTGAAAATATGCTTTAGAAAGAATGTTTATACCTTTTAAAGGACATATAGCTTAGCAGTCAAATATCGTCTAAGGAAATCTGTCTTGGTGACAATGTTAAGGGAATGGTGACAATGTTAAGGGAAAGGTATAATGGTCAGAATAACAAGTATAAGAGATCTAATAGTATTTTTAAAAATAATAAGTAAAGAACTATTTATTTATATTAGTTTTATAATATAGGTCCTTTTAAAATTAATTATACGAAAGTTTTAAAACAATATTTAGCTAATATGATTATATTCTTATGCTAAAATCAGATGACACTGTAATCCTGATAGCTTAATACACTACACTGAATATATTGTAAAGTCTCCGAAAAAATACTGAAAGAATTGTTTTAAAATCTCAGAACATTATATATATATATATATATATATATATATATATATATATATATATATATATATATATATATATATATATATATATATATATATATATATATCCACCTTGTGTTGATAGTAGAATAGATATCACTTTAGAAAAAAATAATGCTTCTGATTACAACTAAAATAGAGTCTCGAACATTCAATCTTCTAAAGTATATATCTCCCCTAGGCTTTAAATTATCGGCACACTTGTATATGGCGTTTTGCAGCTTTTTCATTTTCCCTTTTTTAATCTTTAAGAGAACACGTAAAGAAAAGTTTTAGTGTAAAAAATCTCAAATATTTTTTTGAAATATTTCTCTTTCCCTATTTGTAGTTCATATTTTTTTCGACATCTTTTTAATGGGATCATTTTAAGGAATGATAGTCGTTCTTAGTAATGGCAGAGACCATTTTCCTAAGCAAACATTTTTGACAGAACTACA
>CM063502.1:41179661-41182161 GCA_032207245.1 Pardosa pseudoannulata | reverse complement strand
ATTATTAGATATACTCAAAAACAGTTTTCATTCCTGAAGTCCCATCTACCACAACACAAAATCAGTTTTTCAAACTCAGTTTTCCATCGCATTCCCAACTTCATATAACATTTCAATAAAAATTGTCTCTATTATTTCTTCATCTCAAATAATAAAGTCAAATTACTCATAGTCAAATTTTTGTATGGTTAATCAAATTAAAAGTATCATAATATATGCATATGAAAAAAATCCTTTTTTAATAATTTTCTTTCCAGAAGTAAGAACTCGTAATTATATATTTGAATATTTGCTATTTTAAAAAAGAGTTTATGTCTGTAATATTGCTATTATTGCTATTATATGTCTGTTATTGTTATGTTTCTATTTAAAACACTTTTTAAGTAGAATGTCACAAAAAATTAAATTAGGAACACTTTCAAAATCAAACAATGTAGAAGACTGAACGGTGTACAATATATTTCATCGTTTAAAATTTCAGCAGATTTAATCTGTGGCAGGCCTCTGTCCTCAAGGTAGCATTGAATCGAAATATATTTAATAACGATCTTTATAAGAAATTTTAATGTAATAGATTATTGAAGGGTTGTTTTTTTTTCACCATAAACTCCATACGATCTATAACTTAAGAAAACCGAGAAATATCGATTTCTAACAAAAAAAAATTAGTCACTATTCTGCAAAATTTTACTAAAAAAATAAAAGTAAATCTCATTTATTTGCTTCATAAAATTGATCGTGGGAAATATTTTTAATAAAGAAAAAATATTACGTACGTAAATGATCGTTTTTAACACTTCTTTGGGTTTGCCATGAAATTTAACACAACAGTCACGATAAATCTTACAGACGATTTCCGATACTTTATATTGCATTCAAAATTTTTACTTTCGTTTTTGTATGCATACGCTTCTTACACCCGGAAAATTTCTTTCTTTCTTTTCAGTTTTTCATTATTTCATATTTATCATTTACAAATTCTGATACATACTACATAGAAATATTGTTCTATAAAGCATTTCATGAGGTAAATAATACCATTAAAATATAAAAAAAAGTTTTGCACAAAATAATATAAAGTAAATATATAACAATCAAATTACAATTTAATTATTTATACTAAAATTGCATGTAAAATTATGTCTAGTTTTCAGCTCTAAATTTTGTCACATTATTACTTCATATTCTAAAAAATAAAACATAAATAGTTATTAAATTTCTTGTGGAATATTTTGTCAGTCTCCACTAAAAAATATTTTTTTGCGTATAGCACAATTTTATAGTTTATTGCGGGAGCTGGAATTATTTGCATAATTTTTTAATAGCTAATCATCAGTTTTGAATATGACTAATATGCATTTAGCAACCAACATGGTTCAAAAATAGGTGCCGAACGCTGGCCGATTGGTTAGGGCGCTGATCGTCGGTACCAGAGTTCGTGGGTTCGAATCCCACTATGGCATGGATGTTCGTAGCCGTTCGGAATCGGCTTTAAACAGTAGGTCCCCGTCTCATTAGCCGTCGTGTGCAAAACAGTAGACCGTAGCCCTCCAAACCAAACCAAAAATAGGTATGAAACTTTACGAAATCTTATTACCGATATTCCTAGTGGTTGTTTTAGATATAGAAAAGAAAAAATAAATAAATAATTTTTTTCCTAAGCTGAAGTAGTAATGAAGGTGACTAGATGAAAGTTTCTAACAAGGTAAGGGTAAAAGGAAACAATTTTTCCGAATTAAAAACTAACATACTCACATGTGTCAATCAGACATATCAGCAAGTCTGATCGGTTGTTGAAAATTTACTTTTAAAGATTTGATATTAATTATTAAGTCAAGAAATTTTCCTTTATAATATGAATCATATGAAATATTTTAATATTAGAAATTTTAAAGAATCGTCTAAAGATTTTTACATTTCTAATTGTTTCCAAGGACAAAATTTTTAATTCCAAGTTTGCAGTTTCAAAGACTTTAAATTAGAATCAATATTACACCTTCACATTTCATAGTCAAAGCAAACAATGCTTTATTGTGGTTGAAACACAAATATTAATACATTCAGCGATAAAGATAAATGAAGTCTTTGTTGAAACATAGGACTTAATTCTGTCCTCATTCCTCTCAAAATCTTAAATTTTTATTATATATTCCTTATATGTTATATTGCATACTTATTATTATAATAATTAATATGAACTAGCCTATATTTTACAAATTGAATATAAAAAATAACATAAAAACTATATTTTAAAAACACATAAAAATTCAAGGAAGGGTGAAAGATTAGAAGTTTTAATGAAAAAATAAATACTTTAATATTAATAATTATTTGTGTAGGACAAATATTAAGCTTGAATGTACAAAAAGGGAAAATCGTAGGTATGATAATAAAAGTAAGATCATTATTAAGCCCTTTACAGTTTCATTTTTTTTTAAATTTATACTTTTATTTTTGACGAATTCAACCCGAAATATATCGCATATTTTTATTGCATATT
>CM063502.1:41152161-41174661 GCA_032207245.1 Pardosa pseudoannulata | reverse complement strand
ATTAATATATTTAAATATGTATATTTTATTTTTTCTTATTTAAACTAAGATGTAAATAAGTAATTAATATTGATTTATTAAATTAAAAAATATTAGTGAACTTTTACATATACCTGTATTATTATAACCGTGTTATTATTAACTTTAATTGTATTAGTTTATTCGTTCTACTGCATATTTTTAGATTATATTAAATTTAAGTACTTACTAATGGGTATTACAAGCAAAGGGTAAAATAATCTTGTTATCTTTATCATGTAATAATAATCAGATTTTTTTATATAATTCAATGTTAAGAATATTAATTGTTACAAAGATATTATATAACAAAATGAATTTTAACTCAATTCCATCAGAGGTCCTCAAATCTCATGTTTATAGTAAATTTAGATCGTATATTAAATAAATCCTTGTTGAATAAATGCTTCATAATTGGAAATTTTAGATAATAAGCTTACGTTTTTTCTGTCTATAGTGTGAAAGTGAAATATTATTTGACGTTTGTTTAGATGCTTGTATAGGACCAACATTTTTACTTTTATTTTATCATTGCTAATTTGTAAAATGTCTTTATTGTATAAAACATTATATTAGCAAATATCAATATCAGACTTAAAATGTATATATGCGTTTCTAAATATGTGCAAATTAATTGGAAATAAATTTGCTACAGAATTGAAAAACAATAGCATTTGTTACTAGACTGAAAAGTATAGATTTATTGTGAAATGCATTCAAATAAAATTAATTTCTACTAAGCAGTGGAAAAAGTATTTCTAAAAGTACATTTGTTTTTGACCAATCTCCTAGAATTGATTATTTCATTAGCAATATATTTGTGTGGAAATATTTAGAATTTTTAAGTAAAATTTAAATCATTTTAAAATGTATTAATTATTAGCTTTTTTAAGTGGAGGATTATTAAAAATGCTCCATGCACAACTCTTTTATGCTAAATAATTTTATCCATAGGATATGTTTTAGGCTTGAGAATAAAGCTGTAAATAAACTTGTTATTATAAGCATTTTCTGGAAATATTGTTAAAATATCAATTAAAATATTGAAAAAATATTTTTTCAGTAGAAATATATATATTTCTTTTATTTTCACAAAGGACATATTTTTCTGTTCAAATGATTGACTTTAAATATCTTTTATTTTATACTCTTCAAGTTAAATTATAAAAAAAATTTTCGAAAGCATGTGGTCGATTGAAATGAGGCTACAGTTTTCCAAATATATATAAATCTGATTTTTTAAACAGTTTAATGTCGTTATTACTAATAACTTAATGTTGGACTAGTAGTTATTTTAAGTATAAATTGATGGATATCAAAATACTTCTTTTCATTTTTAATTTTAATTAGATTTTCAATGAGACAGCAAAATTGATTTTCCAAGCTTACTACAACCGCTAGAAAGTTTACTTTAGATATAAATAAATTAATTTTTAACTCAAAATGCTCCATATTTGAAGTGATTACAACTATCAGAACTGTTTTCTACAGAAGAAACTACTACCCATTTTACTTAATTGTGTTAATCTCTTATGAGGTAAAATTATCAAAAATCAATAAACAGTTTCAACTTGCTTTAAAACAGTCACTAACTAGCAGAAAATATTAAGTATATTTTATATTTGTAACCATATCCCGATCAACGAATTATTCTTTTTGTGCATGACACATATTAACAGAAAACCGTAAAAAGCTTTCTACAAGGATATACTGAAATTAAGTATTTGATCACTTTAATGAACATGCCACGGACATACCTGCTTGGGACTCCTATGTCGGCCGAACAGGCGACAATCAGTAGTTAATAGTTTTTTTTACTGAAATTAATTTAATTAAATTATACACAACAATTTCTGGAATTCAAATCTGCGGAAAAGTTTAAACTTTCAAGAAAATCTCTTTTCCCCCCAAGAGATGCAACAAATCAATTATACGACCTGTAGTTAATGTGTTAAAAAGATTTAAGTAATAAGACATTACCTTAGTTCTGATTGGTTAATCGAATTAGAAATCGTTACTTTCTCACTAAGGCTACAACCTAATAAACCACAAGAGATAAAAACAATGCTAAGATCACTTCAAGCAAATTAAGTCTCAAGCGTGAAACATTATATGTGAAATAAATTGTTTGTTTAAATAAAATTTTATGTTTCCCTGCAATGTGTTATTTTATATTTACTTTAGTAATTATACAAAAGGAATTTAAACTAAGTAATAATACTAATAATTTATGTCTATGAGATATATCATTTCTCTATCTTCTGAGTGCATCTATTTAAGAATAACATAGAGATCTAATAAAAAAAGGACTTTCAAAAAAATAAAAACTGCTATTATGAGTAAAAATGTATTAGTGTGTCGTATGCAGGATACCCAAACTCTATAATATTTAATTTAAATTTAAATGTTAAGAAACTTGTTTTGTTATTAATATGGTATTCTTAACAGAAATCCTAAAATCTAATTTTTTAATGATAAATTTTAATGAATAATATTAAGGAAAAATTTATATATAGTATTTTACTGAAATCACTCAGAAGAAAACATGATTCAAATGATTGATAAGAAATTTACATTAAACGTAAAAATAACAAACCTTTACAAAATTTCAAAATCATTTACTAAAATTATTTCTTTATATTATTATTTGTTAATTATAATTTCTTATATATTTATTTTCTTCTATATATCCTTATTATTTCTTATATCATTATATATTACTTATTATTTCTTATATCATTATATAATACTTATTATATCTTATATCTTTAAAATTATAACATGAAATAAATAGACACATAATTCGATTAAGTAGCATTTGGTATTCAGGGCTCATTCCTACATTCCGTCATTAATTAAAATATATATTGATTATTTTAATTAGTCAATCCAGGAATTCTCAATACATTTAAAAACAATTAAACTCTCTTGAAATATATTACACCTTAAAATAATTTATAAGTTATTAAATTTAAGATATATTTTACACAAAATTAAAACATTTAAATAACGTTTTAATTACACATACCTTTAGAGAAGAAATTACAATAGATATGTGTCTCCTATAGAAAAATACTCTAACAAGTGATATAATCTTTGCTTTATGTATTTCAAACTTTATTTAAAAATAATACATAACAGTGTATTATTTTTAAATAATAAGTGTAGTAATGTGTGCTCTCTTTGACTTAAAGAAAAAACACATTTTGAATAAAACTATATAAAATTAATTGCATCACAAATATTTTGAAAAAGGATTATTACTATTATAAAGCCAAGCTGTCTTTAAAAATGTGTTCTAGAATAGTGAATTTTCATGAAATGTGTCACAATTATCACTATTCCTTAAAAATTGTAATCTTTACTATTAAACCAAAAAGCCCATAATCTCTTAGTTGAAACTAATTAAAAACGTTTAGCAGTTTTATAGTATTCGATCAAGTTTCATTCATTTTTGGATTAAAAAAATATAAAATTGTAAGAATGCTTTCCAATTTATGTTTCCAAATAAAACGAATTTTTGGTAAATAATGTATTTTAATGCCATATATGTTTTAATTTCATAGAAAAAATAAAATTTTGAATACTTTTATTTTGGATAATTTATTTCTATCTCAAGAAAAATATTATTTCACTAATTGTCCTCGATAATATAAACATGTTATGAAAAATTACTGCCATATTCCCAATATAAATATTTTTCTGATTACTTAAACAATATTCTTTTTTCTCTTTATAAAACCTTTTTAACATTTAGCACATTTTTAATATTTAGCACATTACACTCTTCGCACGACATGCAATGTACTCAAACTGTTTTGGTTTGGTGATTGTGGGGAACGCATGTCTGCACTTTTCTTACACGGGGGCCAATGGAACTGCAAGTTTTTCTTCATAACAAACAAAATAATCTTTCAAATAAATTTAGAGAAATATCTTTTAGATATTTTGACAAAATTGGCTATATAAACGTAGTACAAAACCTTAAATAACGCAGAATACCATTGGAACGACAACCTCACATTCCACTTAATGTGATCATTCCTTCTATATATATATATATATATATATATATATAATATATATATATATATATATATATATATATATATATATATATATATATATATATATATATATATATATATATATATATATATATATATATATATATATATATATATATATATATATATATATATATATATATATATATATATATATATATATATATATATATATATATATATATATATATATATATATATATATATATGTATATATATATATATATATATATATATATATATATATATATATATATATATATATATATATATATATATATATATATATATATATATATATATATATATATATATATATATATATATTATATATATATATATATATATATATATATATATATATATATATATATATATATATATATATATATATATATATATATATATATATATATTATATATATATATATATATATATATATATATATATATATATATATATATATATATATATATATATATATATATATATATATATATATATATATATATATATATATATATATATATATATATATATATATATATATATATGTATGTATATATATATATATATCTTGGGTACCGTCAACTATTTTCTTTAGGCCACAGTAAACTACAATACGTGAATTAGTGAAGGATTTGATAATTTAAAGTAATCCACTTGTTGAAAATGATGTATCATACATAAAATAAATATATATTATAGAGGTTATTTTATGTATCATGAGGAATAAATTTAATTACGAAAATATAAATGTTTGCATTCAACTTAAGGAGAGTAGTAGTAAGCCTGATTTGATTAAAAATTTGATTAAATTATATTTTTCTAAACAATAATAATCAAAATTTTCAGTATTTATGTTGTTTTCTTATGTGTAATCCTAATATTTATATTAGTTCTTATGTTGTGTTAATTTTCTTTTTATGTCTGTTTTAAACCGGTAATCAACATTCACGTAAAACCTTTTCTTAGTACTGACATTTGGGCTGACATTGACCTGCATCCCAAAAAGCTTTTTGGTGACTGTTCAACAGCTTTGTAAGGAGTTGCTACCCTATAATATTCTTTAAAATTTTCATAAAGTTACATATTTATTTCTATTTTAATCCACAATATTTAGAACTATTTTCCTTTCTACGCATATAAACAAACACATTAGACAGAATAAGCGTAATAAACAGATGTATACCACCAAACATATTTCTGAGATAACTGAATAATCAGAGGAGGATTGAATAAATAGAGAAATAAAACTGCGGCGTAAGCCTATAAGCTACAGCTTTTACAGGAATTCAGATACGGACTTAGGGGAAAAGCTGTATATTACATTACATCCAAAGAAAGGTAGGTTATAAATAAAATATTTTCAAGCTTCTTTGTAGACATGATATCAGCTTAAATGGAAGTGATATGAATGAAAATTTAAAAAAAAAGAAATGTATAAAGTGAATGTTATACTAAAAGAAACAATTATGATGTAGTAAATGCTTTTGTCAGTTTAATATAATATAAGAAAAGGATGAAATGCCATTAAATTAATAAAATTAGGATACATACATATATAATTTTTTGAATACTCTATGTAGAAAATGAGAATAAATTTATCTTATAAAGGGAAACTTATGAATGTTTTCAATTAAGAGATATTTCAATAAATTGTGATATTTATCAGTTTAAAACATTTATTATATTATTTTATGATTATGGATTATTGATTATTATTTATATTGATTATTGGTTATTATTTATGATTATTCTATTATTGTATAATTAATTTGAATGTTCTGAATTGAGATATATTTCATTAAATTGTGAAATATATTCGTATAAAACATTTATTCTATTATTTTATGATTATTTTAAGAAGAATATTAACATTAAACGTTAAGTTATATTGTTTTACTTATCTTTAAATTTCTCGATTTTGTTATTAGCGAAATTTCTAGTTATAGCCTAAAGTTTTTTTTATAATTTTCTTTATCTCTAAATCTCAGATTGAAAACCTTTCCTCAATAACCACTCACTTCGATGGAAACACTGAAAGTAGGATTTTTAGAAAGAAAAAGTAAAAGTGGTCTTCCAAAGTAAGGAAAAAATAGTGTGGAACATACAATCAAAAATATAGATAAGATATAAACGGTTGTTATGACAGGTGGTTTTTTATATAGACGTTATCTCTCTAAAACTTATCACTGCAATTAAAATCCTTTTACTGCCAACTTTTAGGTACTTGTTATATTCTCTTCGTTTTACTATGTAACCGTTATATTATTCAAGGAGTATTTAGGTAATATTTTCTTCTTTTACAATACTTAAACGTTTTTAATTCATTTTCTGCTTCCCAATTAATATAAAATCTACTGTCTTAATTTAAGTTATTTCTTGTAATAATGTAATATTTTCAATTAAGTTTGTATATAGGGAATAAACATTCCTTGATATAAAAGTAAATTTCAAATAAAAATCCACTTTTTAATTTTAGCTAAAAAAAATATCGTATATTAACACATTGTGTGCGGGTACATTTCGCACCGGAATTGTACCAGGAGCATGCGTTTTACATTAGTTATACAGTTGAATCTCAACAGATCAAATATTATTTAATTTTTTAACCAACTTTTCGTATATATATACATATATATATATATATATATATATATATATATATATATATATATATATATATATATATATATATATATATATATATATATATATATATATATATATATATATATATATATATATATATATATATATATATATATATATATATATATATATATATATATATATATATATATATATATATATATATATATATATATATATTTATATATATATATTTATATATATATATTTATATATTATATACATATTTGTATATATATATATATATATATATATATATACAAATATGTATATAATATATAAATATGCATATATATAATATCATTTTTGCAACGATAAATAAAAAAATAATTTTAAATCTAAATTGATTTTTTAATAAACCTTCCCATTGTGTGGTTCCGCATCGATTGATGTAGAAACTAGTTTTTATTTGTCTAGATTTTTCCAGAATATATGTCGTAGACAAGAATATTCTACTTCGTTTTCCTATATATACCGTTACTTTTGTACCCACAAACAAACCATGCTTTTACACTAACCCGTACTGGTACGTGTCCCGTGTTGAAGTATCAATCTTCAGAAAATGTATTAGTACGTGTCCCGCATACATTGTGTTAATTAATAATTTCAAAGATTAACAAGTTTGATTGCTAATATATCCATCCTATGGTGTTCGAAACTGTTTTGTCCCATATCAAACTAATTTTATTAGAGTTGTTTTGTCTTTGGACAATTTTCCAAACCATCTGATGGCTTTGTTTCCTTAATCATAGTAAATATTGAGTAACGTGAAATTCTTTTCATCTAACAAGAGATTTTTACAGTAAAAAATGTAACATATAAGACATTCACATTGATTTATATGTATGTAATATGTTCAAAATATAGAAAGATGAGGACATCAATTCCCAATGTATTGTTGAATTATTATTACTATGATATTGCATTTATTCTCTTCTTCCTTATCAATCTATTTTCTGTAGGCGAAACTGATAGTGAGAATACTCATGTGTTTTTCTCAGTAATCACTAGACACTGTGACATCTATTGGATTCACCCACTTTTCTTCTAGCATTCTTAACAGTGTGTAAATAGACGTGTTCTACTCATAGTTCATTTTTTTGTATTTCATCATCCCAACTGAGAAAACTACAGCAATGGATTCATGATGAGCATTTCATGTATATATACGTCTCCGATATAAAATTTTACTTTAGAAATTAAGATAATACTACATAAATAAATGAAATTTTCTTTTTTTTTATAAAATATATGTAAAATAAATGGATTTAATAAACATAGATAAATATCAGAGAAATTAGGAATCGCTTTCAAGCAATAAATTCAAAGCTAAACTAATGTAGTGGTTCAAAAAATTGACCATCATGCCCAGAAAACTAATTACAGAAAAAATAATATTTTAAAGATTAAAAATACATTAGGTATCTCACGATGAATATTAAGGTTACACTATTTTACATAGTTTACAAATTCTCATCCTATAACTATATACTGGAAATAATATTTTTCTCGGAAGAATAATTAATATTTTAACTTTACCTTGCTACATATTGTTTTATATAAAACATTGGAATGTGTAAATATCTAAAACTGAGTTATTTATATCATCGAATCATATCCCCAAAGAAAATAAATCTTTAATAAATATTTTTAAAAACCACTTTTTATCCCTAAGTATTGCAACAATCATAATGAAAAACTGTTTACATACATAATATTTTAAAATTTCATCTGCAATGATGGAAATTTGGAAAAAATAATCTGAGGAAAATTCAATTTGAAAATGTATTTTATTATATAATAGAAATTTTAGGAAGAAAATAACTTGTTTCTTTAGGTGGAAGCTAAAATAAGGAGTGTGTCATTGAGGATTTAAACTTCTGCATTTCTTTTTAGGATATGATTAGCATAATAATTATTTCTTTGGTTATTTATCTACCAGTAGTTTTTAATTAATTTTTTCTAAAGGATTTCCGATTTCACAGTATTAACCCCTTAACGCATTTGCCCGTGTCTGACACGGGCGAAATTCAAATTAAGCATGTAATAAAATCGTTTACAGTTTGTTTGTATAACAATTTTTTATACACTTTTTACTCTTTCCAAGGTCCCTAGTCACACCCAAAACTGAAATTGCAAAAAATAACTTACATTGTACCTATATATCCCTTTTCTGTGAAGAAAATATGTCATATTTTATATTTTTTTCTAAACTAAACTCGTGCTTTAAGGGGTTAAGGATCTCAAAAAATAATTCGCCTTTTGATTTCCGTATAGAGATAAATTATAATATAAAAATATGCTTCTAGCATTATAATCAAGCTTTTAGATTAGTTTTTATTTAAGTTCCATTATATCTACCATTTTTATCTGCAAACTACTTATGCTTTTAGATTTTATCACCACTTTAACACATTTAAAAAATAAATTTAAATAATTTATTCTTGAAATCTACTTTGATATGTTTTATACGGCTAGTGGAACAAAATTATTTATTTGGCATTTATTAAACTATGCTGTCAAATGTAAATTATGAAGCATGTAATAAACCTCAACATATATAGAGATGTGAATGCAGTTACTTTTCAACAATCAGTTTTGTATTAGTATTTGTTTGCAAGTGAAAGATCAAACCATTTTAGAATTAAATATGAATTACAAATAGAGTTATTTATTTTTATTTGTTTATTGCCATTTAAGAATAATGAAATATAAGATATCTCTATCAACTAGCAGAGTTTTAGCATATGTATTAAAATACAAAGGTAATGGCTTTTAAATGATTATATATTGATAAAATAAAATAAAATATTATTTTTATGTGATTTGCTATTAAGAAAAGTTCTGAATTTTTTTAATTATTAAAAAGAAATTAATTTTTTTATTACAGAAACGGACAAGGGAATAGTATAATTCTAAGTATAACTTCAAACTATGAATAATTTCTAAAGATCACTATGCTTTTAAGTACTTTACTTCCCTCTTTATCTAAAATTTGTTTAGATTGCGCTTTCAAATTTAGAGCAATAATAGGCTTTTAGACTTCAAAGCATAACATTATTTCTTTTTAGTCGTTTACGTTGCAAAATCTTTCATGTTTAACGACAGTTAATAGTCATAAGAATATAAAATTATAAGTCATTTTCTAAGCACAAATTTACAAGAGTTACTCAATAGCTTTGAAAGCTGTTTAAAAGCTATTTAAAGCATATACCTTACATTGCTTTTAATTTATTATTCCCATAGGACAAAAATAAATTTAGATGCTTTGTTCTTATAGTAACGAGTATTTCCCTGTAGTACACTTTAAACTGTAAGAGTTAATTCTATCTTCCTTTAATATTTACAAAAATAATTCCATTAACAAAATGTATTTTTAGCATATCGCTTTGATAATTTTATCGTTCTTTAAATACGCTAAATTTACTGAATTTAATTAGAAATTTAAAGTTCTAAATTTAAAAATTGTGACTTGAATAACACATTACGAATGGTATACACTTTTAAGGAAATTTTATTTTCTTTTAAGTTAGATTTCTTTTATCATTTAAGTAAATTAAACTAATTACATGTCCTTTTTGCTCATTTAAATGTAAATTATTAAAGCTGTTGGAAGCCAAGAAGTTTATAAAATATATTAAGAATTAATTACAAGAATTCTAAGAACAGTTTTTATTATATAAAAGCTTTAAAATTAATACTTTCATAAGTAATATTACAAATAATCATCATTCATTAAAAAATATTTGCTTCAAAATTCCTTAACAAAATATCTTTAAAGTTTTCTATTATTTTATGTAAAGTTAAGTTGTAAATATATTAGATCTACAACAAATTATTAGACATGTATCATTCATTAACAAATGCACTAACATAATAGAACATATTTATATAAAATATATCTACTTACATAACATTTAAGGGATTTAGCTGCATTATATTCATTTGGAGAATATTTTACAAATGGTAAATAAGTTGCTCTTTATAAATAAAAATATTTTACATATACTTTAAATTTTGGTTTTTAAATAAAGCTTTTTAGTTATAAATATGATACCCATCAGTTTCTAAGGAAAAATAACTGCTGCAGTTAAATAAAGTTTTACATTATTCGAGAAAAACTATTTTCTAACAAAAAGGTTTTTGAAGGAAACAAGAAATTTTGAGTTCGGAAATTTAGAAGTCTTTTTGAATTCAACCGCCTTTTTGGCGTGTTGTTCACTGGGTCTACAATTTATCTAGATACCTGAAAAAGAAGTATCTCAATACTTTAACTTCTTGTTAGATTTTTTTTCTAGTAAGGTAGAGATTATGTCCTAAAAAAGACACAAAAGTTTGTACAGTAATGACTCTTTTTCAGTATATTTGTATATATAGATTTTAAGAAATTGTAACATAGTTTGAACTAAAATTAAAAATATTATGTGTAATATATATTCTGTGAAATTTTCTCTAATTGAAAGTCTGGGACTTTAGGAGAGATAAACTATAAAAATATTTACAACTATTTTTGAAATGAACTGAAAGTTATTGCATATTTATTTGCCTGAATTTAAGATGTTTGCACTAAAATTAGGCTTCCTGACGGTGGATCAGTGAAAAGGATTTAAGAACAATTTTCAGTAACCAAGATTCTTTACTTCAAATTCCAAATATCAGACATCGGAAAATTGCGTTTCTTGCAACACAGTATAAGATTATTTTTAAGCATTTACTTTCTAGTTAAATCTATGCCGAGTTCGATGTATTTAAAATTCTCAAACACAGCTTAACTTTCAGATAAAATTTTATTCAGAATAATATTTAAAGTTAGAATTCCGTGGAGAAATTTTCATTCAATAATCTCTCAAAGTTTTATTATAATTTTGATACGACTTCTAAAATAAACTACTTCAAGGTTTCAAAACATATCTGTCCACTTGTTCTAAATGTTGCTTTTCTCTTCAAATTTCAAAAAGTAAGTAAACGTGTAAATACACGAGATATACATATTTATGAAAAAGTGAATCTAATAAATGGAATCAGTATTGCTTGAATAAATAATTATTTAAGAAAGAGTATTGTACAAATAAATACTTTAAAAAATAACCAGGTAATAAATCCAGAATATATATAATTTTAAAATCCTAAAGTTTATACTAAGACACATTTTCAAGTATTCACTTCATACAATCTGTATTATAAACTTTTCTAAAAATGGCATTACGTTATAATAATATACATAGATATGTGTTAATATTCGTATATATATATATATATATATATATATATATATATATATATATATATATATATATATATATATATATATTAGTTTACACATTAAAGTAGTATTACACATAGATATGTGTTATGTGTTTTCACTATTTTTTCATTTTTATTCCCAAACAACTAAGGCAACCTTAAAGTATTATAGATTTACCACTCACTTAAAATATATGTTAATATTAATTATAAGATATGTGCTAATAATACTTGATAAATGTTTTATATCATTACAAGACTTCCCTTACAATTAATTTTTTCTAGTTTTACCTCTGGAGGAATGTGTAAAAGCCTTATCTCAAATTACACCTTGATTCCTTGAAGAGCAGCTGATGCATTTTAAGATTTTTTTTCCCAAAGAAGTTTTCCCTGATTTTTCATATGGTAGTGAAAATTTTCATATAAACTTACTTTAATTCGGGATAACATGTTATTAGATCTTTGATCAGATGAAACTTATTCACTATTTTATGAGAAATCAGAAAAAAAGGAATAGTAGACTAAATCCTTTACTTTTTCAACGCGTAGAAGTTAACGTGTGATATGGCTTTAAGGCGATGCTTTTATGAAAATATATTTGAATTTAGCCATTGGAATAGATTTTCGTATCATTTTAGAATCGTATTAAATGAAATGTTATTAATAGTTCTTAAAAATGTTGAATTGTTTACACACATAATCTGTTAAATAAGTTAACCACAACAAATGTTTTCTCATAATTTTTATTTCACTGAATATAATAGTTTTTTAAAAAATAATTTACTATGAAATCTTTTCTTAATTTTTAATATTCTATTTCTGACATCAATTATCATAAATGTCTAAAAAATAATTACTTAACACTCCTCATATATATTTAGATAAATATATGTAGCCATTTTAAATTGCGACTTTACATCATATGTGAAAGCCAATGAAGGTTTAGAAAGTATGAATATTTTTGTGAAGATTTTCCAGACAGAAATAAAAATACATTCTATACATTTCTAATACTCATTAAGGTAAATATTTGTAGCCATTTTAAATTCTGACTTATATTTAAATTGAGAAAATTTTATGTAATTATAGAAAGTAACGATAATTTTTTGAAAACTTAACATACAAGTACAAAAATATATTCTATAAATCTTTCAATTTGTTTAAAAAATGTAGAATATTTGACGAAAATCTGTTAGGTATATATATATATATATATATATATATATATATATATATATATATATATATATATATATATATATATATATATATAACTTTATAACTCCAAATAACCAATAGCCTGAAACGATTTCCCTCTCCCTTAACTAGCAACGATTAGTCTAATTCATCCTCATATAACAAAATGCTAAGTGTACGTGTGTCATTCACCAATTTCTTTTAACTATTTTCTTTCATTTGATCAGTAGTAACAGATATTGCATTCATATTGTAGAGGGAGTGTAGTCGTAATTTACATGTTTCTTTAACGTGCTTAAAATGTTACTAGCATGGTATTAGAAAATAATTGTTCTAGCTTTGGTTATGGATATTTTACATGACTTGAAATTTTCTCATTTTAAGCTGAAAAATAACATGGCGACAAGCATATTATTAAGGTGAATTAATGAACGAATTAATATTTCTATTTCAATTAATTTTTTTTATGTTTCCTCGATAAATTTGTAATTCGTATTATTTGAGAAGACTATAATTAGTAATCATATTATACTATAGCGTGATATGATTTGAAAAAAGCAAGATATAATTATAGTTTTATATCCTGCAAAGAAACTGCATATGAAACAAAATAACTACAACTTTGTAAATCTGTACTGTGGATTTTTTTAAATAGCTTTAGAGAAAATTATATTACAATTTTTGTTTTGGGGGTTTTACTTTATGATACAATTTATAAAGGTATAATAACACTGTCATTTAAAATTCATTCTCATCCATTTAATATTTTTGCAGGCATTAACAAATATTTAATTCAGCTTGAATATATATTTCAGAACACGCATATAGCTTTTTATAGCATTACATAGTAAATATGTGGTAGTAGGAAATTTGGCAAATGAATTCAAATATTTATTTCGCCAAAATACTGTCTTGATTAATGTGTTTAAAATTCTTATCCAAATTCTCTGCTCTAGAATTAATGAGACTGGTACTGGTATTTTTTATAATATTTATCCATGATTTATTTAAATAAAATTCTTAATTGGGAGTTTAGTAGTTCTGTTTATTTTTACTAATTAATTATTTTCTAAAAGCTTGTTTACATTTCTTCTCTAATCCAAACAATTTACCAATTTTTTCTCGAAATTGTTATTAAGTAAATCACTTAGTTCTATAAATATTTTTTCATGATATCTAAAGATTTAATTAAGATTTAAAAAAGAATTATTTTTTGTCCTTTTGAAGTTGAAACTCCGTTTTAAATTTATCTTTGTAGAATTGTTTAACTATCATTGAAATCATCATCCTCTAACATTTTAAAAATATTCTCCAATTCAATAGTTAGAATTAAAATATTTTGAATAGTCTCCTGAATGTGTCTTGAAAGGATCTTTTTTGGTTATTTCGCATTCTCTAGTTTTGTAGTAACACATTCATAAATTCTTCATAATGTCTTTCTGGTTCTTAAGCTATCTTTTTTGTACATTTTGTCATCTTAATGAAGTTTCTCTTTCAGCTTATTTTCATTCATCTTGAATCGGTTTTATTTTAGATTTACTCATCATTACCTTTCAGTTTCATTTTCTGTATGAATAAGAATGTTTTACTTATACTACTGTAACTAAACAGTATCGTCAGAACTCTTAAAGCCATTTTTTACTCAATGCATCACAATGGTTTTTTTTCAAATTAATGAATAAAATAGTTATGTTAAACGACATTAACATACACTTAAATTTGTATCAGAAATTTATGTTTTTATGGTAAATGGCTGATGAAGAACAATGCAGGATATCGTGTTTATTGAAATTTAGGCATTTTAATACAATAAAATAATATTTAATGTGTGTATTATGTGAGTATAAACAGTTAGAAAATTCAGAAAAAATTAGAACCATTTGGATAAACCGAACAAATTAGTAGTATTTTGCTTCACTTTTAGAGAATAATTACTAGAAATAAAAATTCATGACTTAATTTTAAATTCTATGAGTAGAATTTAATCATTTAAGAAATTAAGTGGTATCAAGCCTTTTAGCTCTGAATGTCCATCTAATTTTTAGTCTTCCATATCCTAAAGCAATATGCATTCATAAGAATTAAATATATGATGATATGGTAAGCTATGTGTCATATTTTCTGACTATGTAATATCAAAATTCTTGTAGATTGATTAAAAAAAAATTACCAAAATTTCATTAATTGTGATTTGATAGCATAAGTTTGCTAAATGCATTACATAATATTTATCATGAATATACACTTTTTTGATGAATTTAAATTAATATATTGTGATTTTATAATACTCCTAAAAAAAGTTTAAAATATTTTTTAAATTATGTTTTAAAATTAAGCTTAATTTTAAAACATATGACAAACGTTTAGAAAATTCCAAATATTTTTGAACGAATAATCAATAATTTCAACAATATTTAATAAAAAATATAATAGGAATGAAAGTTTTCAATTCACAAGAATTTTACTAAATAATAAATCATTTGCATGCATATAAAAGGAATATGTCTGTAATTTAAAGTAATGTCGAACCTCTCTTTAAGAAGATTGTGGTAAGTCACATATTTTAAAACCTGAAATATGGAAAAAAAATATTATCATCCTTTATGAACATAAAACTCAGCAAATGAAAATTTTAACACTGACTGCAGATTTTAACAGTTCTACGCTATTAAATAAAACTATATAAATAACGATGAAATATTTTGACATAAAAATGTGTAATGAGGAAACGATATCGGAAATTACGATTTTTATTGTTTTTAGAGGTAACAAAGTAAGATTATGATTCGTAAATATATTTTATAGTATAATGGATTTCATTTTATAATTTATCAGACACCCATATATTTTGCGTTATACGTATAGATAGAAATATTTAATACTAAAATCTTGAAAAATTTTATGGGGATAAACTGACGTATAAAGGAGGATTTATGGAAAATAAATATTTGAAGTTACAGAAGAATTGTTTATAAATATGGATAATTTGAAAGCTGGTTCAGATAGCAAAAAACTGATATTTAAGCAATCAATAGAATCTTTACATGAGTTGAGATGACAAAGTATAGCAATATAAATTTTCAACAATATCTTGTTTAAATAAATCCCCTTAAAATAAAATTTAAGCAAGAATAATGGGGAGATTATTAGTCATATATTTGATGCATTCTTATTTATGATAAATAAAAAATATAATCTATATCAAATATTTATAAATGTTTCAAAAATAAAAGTTTAAAATTGTTTAAGGTCATAAACATATTTCTATTATATAAAATATTAAGAAAATAGTTTAGATAAATACTAATAATTCCCGTTTTGATAAAATTTTCTGGAATTCGTGTTTTTGGTACTGAATCATTGAAAAAATTTAGAAGAGATGGAATTTAATTTAGGAAATCTAATTAGGGTAAAAATAAATCTTTATAATTAGTTCCCCTTAGAAGGAATTTCCAACAAATTCAACGTGAAGATATTTTCTAAACACTTCCATTGAAGGTCCTGCGAAAATTTAATTGATTCTTAGAAAAGAATGTTACAATAGAAAAATTTAAATTGCAAGCAGACTCTCAATGATCTTTTTCAGCTCGTTATTGCTCGTCGATATCAAAGAAGTATTTTTGTTTATGTACATGAGAATGACCTGTAATAAAATGACATAGTAACTTTCAAAATTCCTCGTTGCCTTGATATTTTTTAAAGTAATCTATAAATGCGGGAATTTAAAATGTCAACCTGAAGTTCTCACTAGCATGTGTGAAGTGAAGTAGGGAAAAATTCCAAATGTATGCAGTTTTTTTTACTGTTATTTGCTGACCACATTTTAATATGTGAAATGGCTATTGAGAACATATTAAACCATTAATTCCTAGAGTTGAATTTTGAGAGTTGTGTTATAAATTGTTCATAAAATTTCTAAATAATTTTCCTTTAAAATATGT
The DNA here is from genome assembly GCA_032207245.1 of Pardosa pseudoannulata. Classification (NCBI taxonomy): domain Eukaryota; kingdom Metazoa; phylum Arthropoda; class Arachnida; order Araneae; family Lycosidae; genus Pardosa; species Pardosa pseudoannulata. The sequence goes on along the minus strand of CM063502.1, from coordinate 41,157,538 downwards.
GGTAAACCTTATTATATAATCCTTCATTCTTTTATGCATCTGCTTTCCATAATAGTTTTGTCATTTAAATTGTAATCTTATAATTTTTTTTGTTCTTCGTTCACTTATCAAAATCCTATTATTTTTTTTCATAAATGTCTCGCATAGGTATTTAAATAACAACTCATTAATAATGAAAACAGGTTATAATATTCAAAGTTCATTAAATTATATATTTGTTTTACTCCCAGGTGTCATTAAAAATCATTAAGTTAACCTTACGCTGCATGATTTTTTTTCTTTTAAAGACATTTTTTCTCAAAAACAATTAGAACCAGGCAGTGTTTTAACAATTATTTAATAATTATTTAATAATTATTTTTAAAAATTTTCTCTTTTTTAACGAAAAATTGCGTTTAATGTATGTATAAAACCCCTATCAATTATAAATATACCTGAGAAAAATAAAAAATATATTCATATAAATTTAAAGCCAAATATCTTATTTAACTAAGGAACAATCATTGCTTTAAGCATTTAAAATAGAAGCAAAATTTATTATAAAAATATAGAAAAATTGTCAACATGTCAGACAAAGTTATTTCTTAATGACATAATACCCCCATCTAGACAAGAAAACCACAATGAAAGGTTTAAAAGGATTGAGTGATAAAACACTAACGGGGAAGAAAGGAAAATATTTTTCGTAGATATAGTATAGAGTAAAACTGTAATTGAATCATACATGTATCACACTTCATGAGTTAATCCTACAAAATACAATTTTTCCCATTTTCTACACTTTTGAACGAATATAAGGTAATAGCTAGTATAGGGATAAGCAATTCATCCATACATACTCAGTATAATTGATCATTGCTTTAAGTATTTAAAATAGAAGCAAAATGTATTATATAAATAAAGAAAAATTGTGAACATGTCAACAGCCAAATAAAGTTTGTTCTTAATGATATAATACCCTCCATCTAGAAAAGAAAACCACAATGAAAGGTTTAAAAGGATATAGTGATAAACAACTAACGGGGAAGAAATGAAAATATTTTTCGTAGATATAGTATAGAGTGTAACTGTAATTGAATCACACATGCATCACTCTTCATGAGTTAATCCTACAAAATACAATTTTTTTCCCATTTTCTACTGTTTTGAACAAATATAAGGTAATAGCTGGTATAGGGATAAGCAATTCATCCATACATACTCAGCAAAATTGATTCGGACATGAATGCGTTGAAACCACTTGGTGCCGTAGAATTCTAAAGGGCAGTATTCGCCGAGAAACATTTTAAAGTGATAATGTGATGTAACTTGCGTAATTTTTTATTAAAATTGTAATTATTTCAATCTATTGCTACATGAAAGTATAATAAAAATAAAAATAAATGATTGCTGCAAATGTATTGCCAAATAACCAATAATGTATGTGTATTTAAAGGTTCAAAGTATGAAACAAAGTATGTAAAAAGCTCGTTTAACGAAGAATTCAAAAATCGACTGGAATATATTTCATCTAAGCAAAGATAAATAAATAAATAAAATTAAGTTCTTACATATCAATGTTATTTGCTTCATACTATTCCCCGTCTTTGCAAAATCACACAATAGTATCGAGGACATATGACCTCATATTAGGAAAGATGTTACTTCATTGAAATAAGTAAGCTTAAAATAAGGAAAGTGTTTGTTTATAAATAAGGCATTTAAAAATACATTAGAGAACTATGTTGGGAAAAGGAAAAGAGATGAAAATTCATTTTTCCTTATTTTAATCTTCAGCCATTGAACCAAAGGTAAGTAATAGCTACTAATGTATGCAAATAAACTTTTAAAGTAAATAGCATTAAGAAAAATTAAATTACAAAGGGTATTAACTGCTTCAAAATCTCAAAAGGGAATTTGTAAAATAAACAACATACATATCTGTTGACATGGTAAATGTAAATACCGAAATAGACAGTTTTACATAGACAGATAAAACAATTGTTTTAAAGTTTTAAAATTTTTCTACATATGAAAAAAATGCATAGAGTAAACTGCAAGGGATATGCAGCCGTCAAATACTAGGAAATGCTAGGAAATGCTTCATGATTATTATCGAGTTAAAAGTGCAAAGTTGGTTAATCATAAATTATGCATCTTAAGAAATTCAAATGTATGTGTTTAAAGTACAAATTTTATATAATGTGCAGATTTTCTGAAATTTTTGTAACATTTCCATGGTAACATGAATGCTTTTTATTTGTTTTGAAAGGGTACTATATTATAATTAGATAGAATTTTATATTAATGCACATTATGAATTGAAAGTTACTACCTAAATATATTTTAGTCTATGAGTAAGATTTTAAAAACACAGACATCAGTATGTTTTGTTCAGTATATTATAAATTCCTTAATATTGCATATTTTATTACGTTAACTAAAGTTAAATAAAGAATATTTTAAAATGCATTATTTAACCCAAATTAAAATAAAGTCTTATAAATGACATATAACTCCTAGATAACAGAAAATATTTTGGTATTTTACTGTATCCCTTTAAAGAAGGAGAAATTATATGAAATCATTCGATCTCAGACAAATCGTAAAATTCCTAAATAATTCAATTACTTTAACACTGTAATGAAAGGAAAACTGTAACAATTTTTCAAGATATTAGTTAATAACTAGACTATTATGAAGCTCATCTTTTAAAATTTGTTAGAGGAAAGCTATTAAAAAATTCTTAATGCAGAAAACGAAATTGAGGTTATTATGTACAAGCTACAGCTTTTCCAATTATGAGCAAATTATTCACATAAAGTAGAATATTTAATCAATTAAATAATTGTATTATAAAATATTAAATATTTTTTCTTCCTTTGAACTAAAAATTGATCAATTAATTTATAAATTAAAACGTACATTTGGCATATTTTTGCACACACGCCTATATATATATATATATATATATATATATATATATATATATATATATATATATATATATATATATATATATATATATATATATATATATATATATATATATATATATATATATATATATATATATATATATATATATATATATATATATATATATATATATATATATATATATATATATATATATATATATACATATATATATATATATATATATATATATATATATATATATATATATATATATATACATATATATATATACATATATATATATATATATTATATATATATATATATATATATATATATATATATATATATATATATATATATATATATATATATATATATATATATACATATATATATATATATATATATATATATATATATATATATATATATATATATATATATATATATATATATATATATATATATATATATATATATATATATATATATATATATATATATATATATATATATATATATATATATATATATATATATATATATATATATATATATATATATATATATATATATATATATATATATATATATACATATATATATATATATATATATATATATATATATATATATATATATATATATATATATATATATATATATATATATATATATATATATATATATATATAATATATATATATATATATATATATATATATATATATATTTATATAGCTGTAAATTATTCTTAAAATTATAGTTTCTCTATTTATTACTTAGAAAATTCTAAGATGGTAAGACAAAATTCTATAAACACTGATAAATGTATAAATACACTGATAAATCTATAAATATCACTTCAGAGAGTACATATGTTTCCTTTATGTATTATACAAACGTTGCATTTGCACTTTTTCCTATCGCAATTATTAAAAACTACATTCGATATAAAATGACTAGTTATTTACGTTTATAAGCAATAAACTTGCAATTCTTCAGCAGTTAATAGATTCAAAGAATGAGTGTAACTTCCAAAAAGATAAACTTTTTTTATCGAGATACATTAAAATACATCATGACCTATATTAATTTTAGAAGTCATTATATATTGACGGAATAAAAGTAAAAATATCTCTGAAGACTGCAGAAAGAGCAAAAACTTTAAATACCAGAGACAGTTTTTCTCCTTTTTTGTTGTTTTCTGTGGATGTAATTCTAGACTTCTATCTTTGAAGTGTATATTCTTCATCTCTTGGGAGAGACTGTAAAGGAATTCAGTCAGTTATGTGAAACCCAGCTGTTTGAACAGTTTCCTCAACGATTCTTAGATCGATATTTACAGTTTCAGGGGGAAAAAGATTGTGTAAGCTTCTGCTATTCTTTTAGCTGCAATCGAGACTAGGATCAAAAGAAATAAAGGGAAATAATGCTGATTGCGTTTAATTTATCACTTTAGACTAAACTTCAGAACCAAAAGAATCGAATCTTTTTGTGTTCTTATCACTTGACCGGGAGAAATTGTTCTTGGACAAAAGGTTTTAGTGCAATTTATCGAATAGATGTACTTTTCTTTTATCGATGTATAATGTACTTTATTCCCATTTGTTTACTTAAGGTAAATTCGAAAAGAAAAAAAATGATGGAACAAGTTTAAAGAGGAATATTTTTAATTCCTGAAAGGAATTTTTCGTATGGTGAAACTCCAAACAATGGGAATAAACAATAATATTTTTTTAACAATTAGCATTTCTCAAGAACAAGACAAAAATTCTAAACATAAGAGTTTGATTTGTGTTCAAAGTGCAATTCATGTTACAAAAGAGCATGATGTTTTAAAATATATCTATTATAGCGAAGTAATTTTTTTCCTTTTTTTATTTTGTCATTTTTTCTAATGTGCATAAATGCTAAAATATATCATCAATAATTCTATGAATAGAAAATTAGTATGCATTCGAAAAGTTGAATTGATTTTTCATTGCTATGCATTTTAAGTTCTTGATTATTTTTACTCCATATAAAAGTTGACAATTCATTCAATAAGAAAGTTATTGGTCATGGTATTCAAAACTGAATTTTCTTTCTTATTTTATATTTGAATTTATATTTAATGCAATTATATGAATGAACTAGATATATGAAAAATTAATGAGTGATAACTGGTGTACACTACTTTCTTTAAAATTTTAAAACTATATATTTCTACGTTTCGTTTGTTTTAGAGAGCTATGGTGTACTATTTTGCAGCACTACGTCTTATTAGGACGGTAGCTACTGTTCCAAGTCATTTCCGAACGGCGACGAACATCCATGCTACAGTGGTATTCGAACATACGAACTTCAGTACAGAAGATCAGCACACTAGCCATTAGGCCATTTTTTGGCTTGTATTTTTAAAACAACAGCAGACACCGAACATTAAAGATTCATGAAAACATTGTTTTAGGAGCATTCAAACCTTCTACAA
>CM063502.1:41109661-41149661 GCA_032207245.1 Pardosa pseudoannulata | reverse complement strand
ATATATATATATATATAATATATATATATATATATATATATATATATATATATATATATATATATATATATATATATATATATATATATATTATATATATATATATATATATATATATATATATATATATATATATATATATATATATATATATATATATATATATATATATATATATATATATATATATATAATATATATATATATATATATATCCTCTGAATGAAAATAACCATATTATAAGCGAAAGGAATACGCATACATCATTTTCAATAAACCTCCTTTTTGAAAAAAATGATAATTAATATCTTTGAAATTTATTGAGATTTCAGCACTTTCACTTTTTATTTTTTAAAATAGATGTGTTAAATATTCATACAAATTGGTCAGAATTAAATAAACTAAATTTTAACATCCATTGTTAACTTAATTCATAAATGGCAAAAAGAAAAGAATTAAAGAGAAAAAAATTCATACTTTAAATGAAACTCATGATACCATGAACTGATGAAAGATAAGCGAAAAGGAAAAATAGAGTTGAGAGGTTATCTCTCATATTTTCTGTGCGTCATTTTAATGCATTTTCTTGCTTTCATCCTGGAAGTGAAATGAAACGAATGTTAACTACGCCTTTAAAAATAGATGGGTGTTGAAAAAGGAGGAGAGAAATGAAATAATGTGTAAAATCTCTATGATGTGAGGTTTCTGGAAGAAAACGTACTTTAACTTATTAACTTTGTTTAATATTTTACGAACGGAACCTTACGGTGAGTACGTAGGCATAAAATGGCGAAATAAGTAATACAGAATTAAGAAAACTTCATAGATTCCAATATCTGTAATTGGATAAGTAATAAATCATTCCGGTATTATGCCTGCATACAAAATAAATGATATATCTTAATTAATATTGGTAAATGAAGCATAAAATATATAACAACCGGTTTTCGCAAGACGTAATAAAATTACCCTTGTGTTGTGCAATTATTCCTAAGGACATTTTTGCTTCTGAGCTTACTGAGTTCTAGCAGAACAATCTTTGTTAAGTTATGATTAAAGGAGAATACGTTAAAAAGTAAAGGAGAAATTGATTAAGTGATACGAAAACTACATATTTTTATTTGAACAAAAATCATTTTCAATCCATCTGAGTGAGTGTCCTCTATACTTTTTTAAACTTACATTTTAAATAATGCTTCTGAGCTTACTGAGTTCTTGCAGAACAATCTTTGTTAAATTATGAATAAAGGAGAAAGCGTTAAAAAGTATAGGAGAAATTGATTAAGTGATACGAAAACTACATATTTTTATATAAACAAAAATCATTTTAAATCCATCTGAGTGAGTTTCATATTTTTAAGCTTTCACTTTAAATAACGTTTGTCAATTCAAAATTGCATAAAAACTAAATGCTTATTTATTTTATTGAATCTATTTTTTAATGCTTTAGTCAAATTTATGTGTTGTTATTATTTATTTTTAGTACTTATTGACTTCTTTCCACTACAAAATGTAGTCAAAATAACTATCTTTACTTGTTATAAAAATAAACTGCACTTTTTTCATTATCTAATAAATGCTGTGGTGTAGTACATTGCTGTTGTTACTTCAAATCCATTATTCTACTTTAAAATAATAACCCAAGTTTGCTTTATATCATCTTTAATATAAATTATAGCAAAATGCCACTGATCTATATTAAAAAATGCAAATATATTATTAAGGAGAAAAGATAAGGAAAAATGCTAAAAAATATATAAAAAAATAAAAAGTACAAGAACCACTCCACGTGCTACACCTAAAAGAAAAATTACCAAAAGTCTATGAGCACGCTAAATTCTTTCCATCTAAACTACTCCAGCAACCCTATAATTTTTTCACCAAAAACGCTTTTAACTCGTCGTCGTTCCATTATCCTGTGTTGATGCGTCCGTCGTTCCATTGTCCAGTGCATTATGTGTCTTTTACCCAGTCTGTCTAGATTGACCGTGAATCCAGGCATGGTCCTGAATCGCCTCCTGGCAACCAATCACAACTCTCCAAACTTGGCGAAGTTTAAGTGCAATCGTTTCCACTGTCCACACCACACGCTTCCTGGAGTTGCAATAAAATACTTGGGAATGCAACTCACAGTGAGGCGAGCAGATCAGTTTCGCAAACCTTATGTAAAACATAGCTGCACTCTCACAATAAATAAGTGTATAACATATATCATTATAAGACAGCTATAAAAAGTATATGGATGTTATTAGTGCGTAAAGGGATTTAAATTACCCATAATTAATGTATTATACCATTTCAAGTAATTCTATTATGTAATATTTCTTTCCTCTTTAAAAGGGTCAAAGGAGCAGCATCCCAAAAATAAAATTTAAACGTTCTTTAAAACTGCATTTAAACATAAGGCATTTTGCTTAAAAAATGAGTTAAACAGGAGGATATAATTCAGTGCCAACATATTTTCAGCTTATCGCTAAAAAACCCGAGGGTTTAAGCTATGTTTAAGATGAGATTAAAATAAATCTCTTAAACTTAGAGTATACATATGTGCATCTGTATTAAAAGCTTATCTTACTCATACGTTACTTTCCATTAAAAAACACTTTTCACGTATCTTTTGCTTTGTTTTGAAAGAAAAATATTTCAATGTGATTTAATCATGCTTTAAAACACATATGAAAGCATCCATAAAATCTATTAATTCAAGACAAAAAATCTAATATCTCTTCAAAACACCTATTGAATTATTAATGTTTCATAAACCCATACAAGCTCGACGACCTTGTTTGTTAAAGTATTATACATTTCAATTTTATAAAAATAGAAATGATATCAATTATGCAACAAACTGTTTTATTAAGGTCAGTTAATTTTCTAAAGTATGTTTAATAACTAGATTAAATTAAAATGGTGGCTTGTTTATTCTTAAAACTTTGTCAAAATTTTGTCTATTCTTTTTCCATGAAAATCTTTTATGAATTTTAAGTGTATGAAAAAGAATTTATTTCGGTAAATATTGTATTTTGATTCAGTTTAGATACTTTGAAAAATAATAGTAAGTAAGTATATGAAAATTAATTATACTTTTTGTATACCTCAAACGATCAAAGCATTTGTTTTAAGAATTCATGGTATAAAAAGCTTAATATTATAAAATATTCCAATCATACAATAGATTAATAAAAGAATAAAAAAGAGGAGTGATATGAATATTTTATTCAAATTTATTTATTCAGATATGAATATTTTAGAGCTTTTAAGCAGGTGATCGTTGTACCTTTTTTACTAACTATGCTGTCAGCATAAATATCAACCAAATGTTTATTAAGCATACAATGCTTATGTAAATTATCATAATAAATCTTCTTCTATCTGTACTTAAATATTAATTATAATATTGGATAGAATATTATATATAATTGTATTATATTATGAATAATATTAAATTATACATACTTAAATATATTATAATATACAGTTATCGAAACATAACAAATAATTTAAGAGTCTTTTATATCCAAATTAAATCTAATGCATGATAAATTTTTGATACCATGACGCTTCGCCAAGCACTTTTTCAAAACTTAAAGATATATCTTTGATTTAAGTTGATTTCTATCACTTGTTCAATAAAATGTTTTCTTTTAGTTCAAGCTGTTACATTCGTCTATTTTTTATATTTTTTTAAACTTACTTTCTTTTAAAATTTCTTTATAATTTTCAAATGTTGTTGCAGAATATACGAAAAATTCTCTTTCATAAAGCATATGATGAAGCAATTAATACAGTTGAAAACATAAAAAAGAAGACATTTTGTATAAAATAATTAATACTGTATAAAAAGCATAAAATAAAATTAATAAAACAATGCAATTTTATATTTGATTCGAAATGTAAGATCAGTTTTCAATTCTGGTACAGGATTGCTTCATCGTCTAAACGAAAATATTCACTTCATTTTATGGAGGAATATTGTATCAATCTACCTTTCTTATTAGCTTGGTATTTAGCACATTTATTGCGTTTATTTAAATTATTGGAAGTATTTATATGTATTTCTTCCTTAGTATTTGGTCTCCAGTTTTGTAGTTTCGTTTGTAGCTTTAAAAAATTTAATACTTCATTTCAGACTCTAAATAAGAGATTATAGACTATTTCAAAGATGTTTATTAACTCTATTATAGGTTAATATAACCTAAAGTTATTTAAATTTAACAACCACTTAGCACCGTAATCTCGGACTGTTTCTCTGCGGGATAAACCTAGACGATGATATTGACAAGTCGAAAATGAAAGGTTATAAAAAAACAATTTACTGAAAGGAAACAAAACAAAGTACATTCTGACTTAATAAAAATATGTATTTACACTGATATAATATGCTTGATAACGTATCAATACTGCACAATGTATTTGATTTACTTGCCTGGGTTACTAGGAAAGAAGAATTGTAAATTAATAAAGATGTTGCAGTCTGACCATTCCATAAAGACGAAGCAACATAAGTCTAACATGGAACTGAAACTTTTATTTCATAACTACAAGAATGACATGTTTTAAAGTCAGAGACAGAGAACGGATTGATCATGAAAATATTTTGAACAGAATTGGGTCCCACAGCTAGATGCGGTAACGAATTCTTTCCCAGAGAAAGTAGCTTATTCAGAGCTCTCAACAGTAAAAAGAAATTTAGATCATTGAAAAGAGAGCGCTATTCCCCTATGTATCTCTGAAATGCTGTGAATGGACAAAAATTCTGGACTTAGCTTCAGAGTTAGCTTTGAAAGACTGTTAAAAGAATTTTATATTGTGGACAGTCCTTTAGATAAAATATTTTGTGGCTGAGAAAATAGATTAAAAGAAATAAGAATGGGAAAGAGGATAATTAAGAGATATTTTAATAATAATTTTGATATATTACACACACACATTTATATATATATATATATATATATATATATATATATATATATATATATATATATATATATATATATATATATATATATATATATATATATATATATATATATATATATATATATATATATATATATATATATATGTGTGTGTGTGTGTGTGTGTGTATACATATGTATGTATTACGTTATATTATTACGTTAAATGTTATATTATTAAATATAGCAGTTATATATTTTAAATAAATTTGTTTTGTCATGGAAAACATAACAGTCTATAAGAATATTGAATACTAATGATTAATTATAAAGAAATTGAATGAAATGCTAAAGACCTGAAAATATATTTAAAATTCTGAAACTAAGTATTAACATTAAAGTATTTGAAAACTATGGTTCAGTAAGACATTTAAAGATTATAGAGGCAAAAGAGAATGAATGAAATTTTTCCCAGGAAGGAAAACAAATGTTACTTAGGTTGCGATAAAGAAAAACTTGATGTAAGACCGTATTAGTCGTTGTTAAACTCTTGGGAATATCTACCGTTAACACCATGTATCACTGTTTAGTAGAGAGTGTCAAAGTATTCAAACATTTGTAATAGAAAGAGAATGCACTGCTATTTAACGATTTACAAAGGTAAGGTAACAATAAAATGCTATGATATATGTCTAAATCCGTCTTCGCGGGGAACTTTTTTAACTTCTATCAATATTCTATTACTGTGTATTTTTGAATTTCAAATTGCCTTATTTGCTTTTTAAAATGATTAGAAGAAGTTTTATTGTAAGTATAAAAATAAAAGGAATATTCATATACCGAAATTAATTATTCTTATAGTCATATATGGTAAATAATTATGTCAATGAATAATGTTTTACACAAAAACAGTATAAAAATCTGAAACTGTTATTTTATTGATTTTGAGTTGTTAAAAATGTTTTCAGTAACATTCTTAGCTATTCGTATATATTAATTAATTTTTATGGTTCGTATTTTAAAAAATAAAGTCGGGTTTTTTCTTATGATTTTGATCACAATTTTGGATTTCAATTGCTTGAAAAAATTTAAGTATGAGGAAATTTTTTATCCGTAACTCAAGCAAATATCTTAGTCCTACATATGTTATTGAAATATAGTCTAGAGATACAATTAAATGAAAGTTTAAAGTTTATTTGAAGTAACATTTTACATAATCAGTAAAAGTGACGCATTTCATACGATGGTAAACTGTTAGATCTTGCTAGTTTTGTAAGAGCTCAGGAATAAAAAGTTATTGGCAGAAAATTTCTTTAAAATATTGTGATGGTTGTAACTTTTATATAAAAAAAAACACTGAAAGGGCTAAAATCCAATGATGGGCTTGAAAGTGAAAAATTACTGTTATTTGTAACAGCATAAATTGCTATTTGATAATCTCTCTTCTTAAATTTTTAGTTAATAATATGTTTGCTTGATCTAAGTTCTTTCGAAAATAAATTATTCTAAAACTAGTCTTTTACCACCTATTTCTTATCTCTATATTTGTTCAATGAATGCTACCTACCACATTGGAAATATAACTTTTGTATTGTTTAAACCTTTAAAACTGCGTAAGAATTTCTTTACAATAGTTGGCAGATAATAAAACTTATAATTTTAATATAAAATAGAACTGGATACTTATTATCCAGATTTGTGTAAAGGTTTATATAATAAGTGAGTAGTCCCCTCTTTATCAATTAAAGGAAAGGAACGCTGATTGTATAAATTCAATATATAAAGTTAAAACCTTCTAAAGATAATTATGGAAAGACACTTTCTTTAATATATTATTTATTTCAGTGCTATAAATTTTAATACGTCATATGATAAAAATCGGAAATGAAACTTTTAAAATTGTTCAATATTCATAAATCTTTATTCATTGATTAGATATTCTGAAAAATAATCAAATTTTAAAAGAGAGGTTTGGAGATTAGATTTATACTTTCTATGTTTAATTAAAATATGGTTAACATTCTAATTTTATTTTCCTACTAATATTGGTAAAAAAATATGCAATATAAATGAAAAATTATGTTTATGCAGAATTATCTCTTATATATACTAAGAAAAAATGTCAGTAATTAAAAAGTACTTATATACTACTTTATAATAGTTTTTTTGCAAAAATAACTTATATTTTAAGCTATACATTCATGACCATGTATCATGAAGCTAAAGTTGCAATTTAAAACTTTGAAAATGTAATTATTGAATTTTACTTCAAAAATTGCCGAAATTTTCAGTAACAACTTTAAACTTTGGTAAGGATAACTAAATATTCTCTTTCGCAAAAACTTTTGAAATTTAATAGGTGGAAGAATTTTTACGCATTTTTAGGTACACAAGACGTGTAGTAAATTTCAATATATAAGCAGAGAGTAATTTACATATGGAAATGTATTTTTCTATAAATACTGTATACTGATCGAAGAAATTGTAGTAGGTGATAATGAATTGTATCTAACATATAATGCTTAAAAATGCAATAAAGATAATTCTGTGTTTATTATCAATAAAATAATAAACATTTGCAGTGCTAATTTATACATTTAAATAAATCAAATATGTAATTTGTGGGTAAAAAAGCTACTGCGTTTACAGAGGCGTTTATACCGGAGAAGAATTTACGTGCGATCAAAAATGCATTAGTGACTTATTTAAGTTAAAAAAGATAATGTTTATAAGCCACAGAAGACTTTTTGACCTCGTTTAAGGCAATAATCATAAAAGTTTGAATTATTCTCTCAGCTACATCTTCTTCTGAAAAAGTAGAAGTTTTAATTTGAGTAAAAATAATGCAGACATGAGATATTTCAGGGACAAACGCCAAAATATAAAAAAGTAAAATAAGTTTTAATTTGGCTTGAAGCACTGTGGTACATATTTTATACATAAGAAAAAATGAAAGCGAGAATTACGGCTAAAAGACAATTGTGAACGGCTACGAATACACATTCCAGCAGTGGACTCGGAAAGCTTGGACTCTGGGATATAGAAGTAAAGTCCTAAAAATTGACTGCCGTTTGGCTGAGTAGTTGTTGGACAGATTTTAATCAAAAAGTTAAGTTTTATGTTAAGAAAGAAAATTTTTAAAAGTGGCACCTAAACAACGTAGAAAAAATCCTTGATTGTTTTCCTGAATTCTGTATAAATAAATGTGCTCTACAAGTTTGAAATTGAGGAGCAGCTCTTGATTAGGAATGATTTTACATCTATTGAGTTTTCGTTGTTCCCTTATGCAATTTATCTTCGTCAGCATTTCAGTGCAAATTTTCAATTTTATTTTCTAATCCGCATTCTTTGAGTGCGGAGTTTACGCGGATGAAGCCTATCTTCATGAAATACGGTAATATCTAGGTACCTTATCACATGCAATATTATAAATCCACATATTGATTTGGTCGTTATTTATTTGGATACGTTATACATAAATATACTCTAAAAACTAGTAAACACATTAAGTTAGAGTAAAAACTCGCAAGAGCTTTAGTACTCAAAGTCTAATATTTCGAATATCTAGATTAGCTAAAGCAAGTTTTTGCGTGCTTGTGTGTATGTAAAATTTGTTGCTCTAAAGGGGAGAAAGAAACATGCATGACATGCAGTACATGGACTCTTACACAATTCAATCTTTCTGAAAGCCATATTATTTTAATAAATATTTTTTTTATTTTATTCGTAAGCGTTTTTGTAGGCCTTTTTCTTTTGATCTATAACATTTCTTACAATAGTAAGCAAACGTGATTTTAAAATTAGGAAAGTCGTCAATCAGGCACTTTACCTTCATGATTTTAATATTATTTTAACTATTATATACTGTTTTTTTAATATTTTGGCCTTAGTCTTTGAAATATCTGATGTGTGTATCACTTTTACTCAAATTATGATAACCCGTCAGTAATTATTTTTTATACTTGTCGAGAATCATTCATATATCTCATATTCTGGCATTATTTAAAGATGTCATTCGTATTAGATTAAATTTATTTTGAACTCAATTTTAATGTAAAATAAAGGTTCTGAGGTTAATATTATAGTATATTTCCCCAGTAGTTGTTTACTTAATAAATAAAAACTTTTTTTCAGTGAAATTATAAGTTAACTGAAAATAGTGTTTTCTAATATCTAAATAGTTTTAAACTAGCTGTACAAGAAGAGGCTAGTTATAAAATAAAGAAGAATATTTTTCTCACAAAAATGTCAACAAATTGCTCTTTAATTGTCAATAATTACCAATGGATGAAAGTGGATGTATTTAAAGAATATTTAGTTATTATACGTATCTTTTAATAAACCTACATTTTTGTTTGTTATTTTTAAGTATAAACTTTAGAGGTGCAAGATGAAAATATTTTGTTTTCAAATCATATACAATAATATATACTGAAATTTTCAAATTAGGAGATACAATTTATTAAAATATTTATATTGTTTGTTATCATAAATATATTTTTAAACAATGATTTTTAGGGTTGATGGTTTATCAAAAATACACTTTTGTATCTATCAGAATACAGTTTTGTTGAGTATACAAGTAAATATCTACAAAAGATGCATTAATTTGACTATAATTTTGAAAATGTGAATCTCGTTGAAAAATATTAAACTATATTACTACAAAATAATTTGAAAGTATTTAAAACATTTCCAGCACTGCCTGAAAACAAAAATTGAAAAACATGATAGAAAAAGAAAATCAATAACATTATTAAAATAAAGGGCTTTCAGGATTTGTGTATTTACATAAAACGTTGTAAAACAAAAACTCACAGTAAATATATGGCCTGCTTAAATTTAACGTCCGAGACTGTTTGCTACTGAAGATTACAGAAAAATATTTAGAATAAAGCATTGTATAAAAAGGAAAGCAATTCATGACCTGCATTTAAATTTATTATTAGACATCTGTTGAATTTTAAATACCAAAAAACATTCTAATTTCAAAAAGTGTTTCATGAAAAAGCTCCCAAATGAAAATGCCTAATAATTTTAATGATTTCATTTTAATATATTGTTTACTTAGGGATTTGATACCATTAACATTCCAGATACTACTTGTATTGCAAACTTTATGTTGCGACTGAAAAATTTTCTAAATAACAATAAATAAAAGAAGTATCATACCTATAAGTTAATTCTTAGCAGCTTAAAAATTAAAACAACTACTTTATTGATAGACAATAAGTATAAATTAAAAAATGAAAAAAGAGTTAAAATGACTTCAAATACTGAAATTTTTAAATTTTTTCTAAAGCGTTTTTTGATTTTAATATTTTAAAGAAATTTTAGAATTAAATATGGTGAAATGTGTTTGTAAAGTGGGATTAAAGTAGTATGATTTACACATTGTTATATTTAAATCTAATTTGGAGCTGAATCGATGGGAGAAACCGAACATGAAAATTTAGTTTCTATGCTCCCGTATTGTTAATAAATGGAATTGCATTGTGAAATCCTAATTATCATATTGCGAAAATGAGTAAAATATGTATATATATATATATATATATATATATATATATATATATATATATATATATATATATATATATATATATATATATATATATATATATATATATATTCGTATATGCGTGTGTTTATGTGATATATATATATATATATATATATATATATATATATATATATATATATATATATATTCTGTGTAATTTGCGAATTCACTGTTGTCGACACATAAGAAAATTATCCCCTATTATTTTCAATTTCCCGGGCTTGCTGGGCAATGCAACAGTTACGAAATTTGCAGACGAATTACAACAGTCCATTTAAAAATTTAACTTTAGTTTAGAATATATATATATATTATATATATATATATATATATATATATATATATATATATATATATATATATATATATATATATATATATATATATATATATATATATATATATATATATATATAAGAGAGAGTTGTATATGTGTGTGGGGGTAATTTGTAAAGTTTTTATGATGCATTTTAATTCTATTTCTGTTGCAACAAAATATTGAAATGTTATTATTTTAAATTTTAGAAAGCAATGCAAAGTATTTTATAACATATATGCGTGTTAAAATAATCTTATTTTGTAGAATATATAATATATGTGCAGTAGATTTAAGGCCTGTTTTATCTCTAATTATTATATTGAAATCCATCTCAATTTATCGATGGAGTTAGGTTTCATGGAGGTTATTTAGCTGGATTAATGATTAAAGTGTCTGCTACTTGTCTCGATTCGGTATTCAACAACAGTGTGCAAAAGAAAACAATCAAAAAATGGTATGTATAAATTACGTTCTATCTAATGTGAGTTAAATCTCTGTAATCACAAATTATATTATTCATTCTACTTAAATTCCATCATTTAAGTTTTACATTATTTTACGGTCAAGTGCATTATAAACAAAATAAAAAAATTATAATGCATCTCGAAAATTATTATCAAAGCTATCATTAAAACATTATAGGGTTAAAATGAAATATATCCTATATTCCAAAAATTTAATAATGAAAATTATCATTGATTAGAAATATCAAATCTTTTCAAAAATCATTTTAATAACTTATTATATTATAGGACATTTTTTCAGAAGTTAAAGTAATGTTATAAGGTCATTTATATCTATACATTTATTATAAAAAGTCTTGATAATGTAATCAAATGATGGACTTTATAGTTAATTTCTTAGAGGTATATAATAATGTAAATGTTTTTTAATTAATATATTCAAACACACCATTTTATTTCTTTTAATTTCCATTGTGTATGGTGAAGTTATATAGGTTATATAAAGTATGTATATGTATTTCTAAAACAAACAATTATAATATTCTTAAACATGTAAAATACAAATGTATTTTGTAAAGCCCGAATGATGTATATAAATAATTCCTTTCAAAATTAGATTGGTGGTGTGCATTTATTTTATATTAGACATAATTAATGTTTTTATTATCATATATAAAATTCGGAAATTTGCAGATAAAATGTTAGAAAAGATATCCGCATTATATAAAAAATTTCTAAGAATGAAAACGGTTAAAAATTCTTAAAAAGGAGGCTGAAACAAAAAAGAGAATATTATTCCCTTCTTTATACTTCTTCAGACTTTTATTTCTTTTTCCACATCTAGTATTTAATTTTATTTTTTAAAATATTTCGTAGCAGTTTCCTTTAATTGCAATTTACAAACATGTTACTTGCTGTATAATTACGTTTACACACACATATATATGTGTACATACATACAAATAAACTAATGAATAAACGTAGAAAAGAAATTATAATTTTTTTTTGCTCCCAGAGTTAATTTAAGTACAGAAAGTGTGTCTTCCCAAGGTTGTAGTAGCATAAAATTCAAATTTGGTCAGTTAGGAAAAAAATTATCAATTGTGAAATAAAAATGACACAATAAATACAAAACGTAAAAACTAAAATTGGGAATATATACAGAGATTGAAAAAAAACTTGGTACTTTCCTCTTAAAATATACATTTCTTCGGGAACTAAAAACTAGATTACAATAGTAAATATTTAACTTCAGGAAGGAAAATTTATATATATATATATATATATATATATATATATATATATATATATATATATATATATATATATATATATATATATATATATATATATATATATATATATATATATATATATATATACATATATATATATATACATATATATATATACATATACATATATATATACATATATATATATATATACATATATATACATATATATATATATATATAATATATATATATATATATATATATATATATATATATATATATATATATATATATATATATATATATATATATATATATATATATATATATATATATTTAATGAAAATAAGAATAAATTTTAAAGCAAATATTTTCACATTCTATTCCAAAATGTAATACAATGAATATAGATATGTAAATTAATATGAAATTTTGTAGAAGAAGAAAACCACGTTAGTTAAAAACAATGGTAGACATTAAAAAATATTTAGTCAATCACTCATTCTTATTTTATTTTACCTGTCTACGAGGTAGTCTAGCACCAAATACACTTATTTCCCCTTCACTGCAAACATTTTAGAATATAAAGCATGAGGGTATATAGAGCGTATATTCCTAATGCACTCACTGAATATATTTAATTGCATTCTCCACATATATTCCATTTGAATAAATTTATAGGTTCAATGGTTCCAGTAAGGATATGCATAGTAATGTAATAGTGAGTTGTAAACTTCCAGCAGAATGAATGAGATGAAAATGAAGTATGCTAACTATGCATGTTTTAAGAAAAAAAACTGGCAATTATCAGTGAGATAAGAGCCTTTCTAAAATTACAAAGGTTTATCCGTTTAGCATAATTTCATTGCTATTCAAAATATGTTTAAAACTTATTTTATTGTCCTTGTATTATAATACAATGCTTGTGTAAGAAAGAAATTTATTTTGCAATACGAGATTTTACTAGGTATTGATAAAGTATTGCTTTAAGGTTTGTTTAAGTAATACGTTTCTTCTATAACTGAAAGTAACAAAAATATAACTTTTCAATAAATGTATGGTTGATAAATTTAGTTACAAGGATCATTAAAATGCATTATACCAAAATACTCGTTTACATATTTTCATGAATTAATAAATCTTTTTAGAAGATGATTAACATTTTTATTGTTTAATAGTGTAATCTAATGTAATGCTGTTTATGACTTCGTAGTATCTAGTGTTATGTTATTTCTCAGATCAGACAAATTTGTACTTATTCACCAGTTTACTTTTTTTTAACTTGTCCAATCAACAAAATAGAACTTATGTAATCTTATAATAATGTATAAAGTGTAGTCTTTTAGTTAGGTATGAAATTATGTAAGATCTTACATTGCTTCTCATGCCTAATAATTATCCTTATTTTATATAAAAACCTTTATCAATTCCATTGTTTAACATTAAAAACTGATATTTTTCATGTTTCATGTAGTGTAAATATGAAATAAAACAATATACAACATAATTTTTTAATATATTTTTAGTTATATGGCAATTACTTTTAAGCACAAATATCATCTTAATAATTATCAGCATAAAGTGCATAAACCCTTCATCTGAAGACTTAGATAACTGTACAAAATATTTACTTTCTTTTAAGAATTTTTTCAATCAAATTGCTTCTTAATTAACTTCAAAGAGTAAAACACCATATAATCACATATTTCAGCAAGAAATTCCCTATAATCAAATAAGAATTCTTATACACTTTTCTAGAAAGAAGAATATGAGTTAAAGTAATTATAACCAAAGGAGGGTATGTATTTCTTCATATCTGGTTGAAACGTGATGCTGTATTTTGGAAATAAATTTCCAGTCGATTTCTTTTCAGCGAAGAAAATTATAGGCTTTTGAGTACTGGAGGTAATAGTAGAGATCTATAATGCTGTTTAATTGAGAGAAGTAACCTTTTTCTAGCAAGAAGTTTGTTTCTTGCCTGAAAGTACTACTATGATAGAAAAATACTGGAAATTTTTTCAAATAGTTTGCTACTTTTGAAATAATTGCTTCTTAAGTATATGAATAGTTTGGAAACACCTTTGATTTATCTTAAATGATAAAAATAGATAGCAAGACTTTTAGTAAAAGTATACAGTATTGTGTTTTTCTTTAAAATAAATGACATAAAGATGATAAATAAAAGACGCTCATGAATATTATAAATATAACAGTGTTATTGCATATGTGCTTTGTAATTATTTATTTATTTAAGCTCAGGATTATACCCAGAACAAATAACCCATTTTTACAGAGATATCGAAATGTTAATTTGATGTATTGTTTATATAGAGATAATTGAAAAAATATATAATATATATAGTGTTATACAGTTTTTGATATTACAGCACACATTGGCGGCATATTTAAGGTATAATCTTTGAATTTCCAGAGTTCAATCAGGTTGAATAGGAAAATTATAATCAATATACTTTGGAGAAAATTTGCAAGAATTATTATTTCCTAGATAATGCCGAATGAGGGTTTCCTAGTATGCTAAATATGTTTTTATCCCGATTTTTTTTAACAATTCATACATCTAAGAAATATTTACACTTCGTTGGTATTTTATCATTAACTAGGTCAAGATATACCATTTACCATACATTCATTAATTTACTGTCTCCCAACCTATTTATCAGACGCCAAAGTTCTGGGATATACAAAAAATAAAGTTTACCAAATAATTTACTGTGAAAATTATTGTTGATTTTTATATCTGTTCTAATGATCAATAGATTGCTCTTATTAATGCAAAATAATTTGAAGCTTAACATCGAAGAAAGAATGAGGAGCAAAACATTATCTTTAAAACACAGACATTCATGGCAGCATTCCAAAACAGATTTATATATTTTACTGTTTTCATAATATAAAATAAAATAAACTACTTATATTTTATATTATCGACCATATAGATTGTCTATGATATATTAAAAACAATGCCAATATAAATTAAGATATATAAAATATAAATGATTTTCTTCGGTAATAAATTATATTCTAATTCGTTAGAAAAATAAAAACATCCAAATTGAGAATCTAAATTACCTAGAAAAAATTCTCAGGCAATTTGGTCTAAACAGGGTGATTTCTCGTTAATATTAATGAGTTTTTCATGTTATCCTGACATATTTTTTGTTTATATATGCTTTTAACTACTTCTTAAGAAGCTATAATTGAAATTGGATTCCTTATATTCATCATTTTTATCCAATTATTACAGCGGAATGCTGTAAAAATGATTAATATGAGTTTTTTGTAATTAGGTGTTGATGTTTTCACATAGAAATGAAAAATGGATTTCTCGAAATAAAAAAAATGGTGTTTAAGAAATATTTTAATTTTTTTTAAATCTTTTAAATTCTTTTAAAAAAGTTAAATTAATAACTTCATTATAATAGAAAAAGTAAAACTTTCAGATTATTGCTTTTATCCTTTTATGAAAATATACCCAAACTGAGGTTGAAATTCACCAATAATTAAAACAAAGGATGAGATAATAAAACAAACATGAGATAATAAAACAAAGGATGAGATAATACTGGATATCATTTGTAATTGTAAACAATACGTATGGTTAAAGTAAATTGTAAAGAATGCTTATAGTTAAATTAAATTGTAAAGAAAACGTATGGTTAAATAATGAATATTTTGAAGTAGCTATTTCTGTAATGAATTTATATATAAATATTCCAATCATTATTTAAATAATTATATATTTATCAAAATAAAATTTACAATATTTAATAAATAGATATATGAAAAATATTTTTGAGTTGCAAAACGTTATAATATGGATATAAATCTCCTTTGTATTCGTGAATATGTAGCTCAAAATATTTATACCCTTTTCAGTCTTTTAAAAATAGGTTTACAATATTATTAAAAATTCTGTAATAGACGTAAATTTTAGTAATGCAATTTCCTTTATCAAAAATCAAAATATTTATTATACATACTGGTTTAGAGAAATACTAGGAACCTCCCATTTATTTCAATAATTATGTAACCTGTCATAATTTCTAAAATCTTAAAAGTTTTATAATTTTACAAAATCAAATTATTTCTAATTTCTAACAAAATTAAAATGTTAGTAACCGAGAAGTGAAAAGTGCAACAAAATATGCTTACTGACAAGCAATAATTTATTATGCACTTTGGTTCCAAATTAAGAAAATAATAGCTGTTAAATAAGAAATTAGGAATTATAGTTGTTTGATTTTAATTTTGATCATTCAAAAAAGTTAGTTTTACTTACTCAATATTTTGATCTGACAGAGGATATCAGTGTAAATTACCCGGCAGCAGTGCTTTTTATATTTATGTTATACTCCAGATTCAACCATTTATTACTCCAGATTCAATAACCTGATCTTTTAAATTGCTCATTATTCTTATAATATATTAGCTTACTTGTGGAGATAATAAATATAAATGCTGGAATAAAAATTTACATACTTTTTTCAACATATTAATAATTATGCAGATTGAAAGTAGTTTTTGTATTTGGGAAATACGAACATATTTTAGTACAAGATGTATTCCTTTTCAGCACTTTTATGAAAGTAAAATCTTTCTTTTAATTTAACTACTCAATATTGCATGGCATTGAAAATATCCAATGAGTTTAGGCTTTTTTTTTTAATTTCTACGATTTATTACGTAGTCTTTGGTAATTACCTATAAGAATAATTAAAAGTCTAAATGCATTTTTACTTTTATTAATTTTCTAAAATATTTTCCGTGAGAATAATACATTCCGAGAGGAGAATTCAAGAACATCGATAAAACTTTAATAAAGTCCGAACAATATAATAAACTAATCAATAAACACTAAAAAAAATTGCTAAAAAACTGAAAAAATAAACACTGGTAACAGTTCTGAATGCAATGAATTGTTAAATATTGATTGTGTGTTAAATATCATGATAAATATCTTATCTTGGAGGATGGCTGTGGTATGTTGCTGAGTATTTTCATTATTTCTTATTACTCTTAATTTTGTGTTCATTTTACATTTAATCTACTTTGAGTCTTTATATTTCTAATTCTTTTTTGAATGACTCAAGGTTATAGTGCCGTTAATGACTTCTGAAAATACTAACATGACACAAACTAATTTTGACCTGAAAGGTGTGGTCACAAATCTTCCAGATTATTGAAATCATTAAATTCAATTTTTCCCTTATCTTTTTTGTCCAAAACTGCTATCCTTTAACGTACTTCATAATCATATTTGTGGGAATCACTATATTCATATTAACTATATATTTAGACATATATACTAGAAAACTGTTGCTTTGTTTTATATGAATTGTGAATACATTTTAAAGTAAATTTCCAAGTGAAATATTATATATATACTAGCATATAGCCCATCATATGACGGAATCAGTAATTTTTTTAATTTTCCAGAATTGTAAAGAACCCTATGAGGCAGGTAAAAAAAATGTTTTTTTGGCTGAGAATTACCTTTCAACAAAAACAATCGATTAAAATTATCACATGCGTACTTAATTTATTATTTAAGTCAAATAAAAAAGAAATATATTTATGTAATATCCAATTTACTTCCGAATCGAATCTATAGTTTAGGAAAAGATAAACTTTAATCGCATTGAATTTTGCAAACCCTAAATCATCAAAAATCCAATATGAATGCCCTATCTATTCCTGGTCCAAAAGCTTCATAACTTTGAGGACAGACGGGCAGATAACTTAGGCTATTATTACATTACGAGAAGAAAGTTTAAGGATACACAACATGAAATGTTTATGTGGCCAGGGACATCAGTTCAACATGAATTTAATAAAATAAAAATTATAAAAATTATAAAATGTTAATTGAAAAAATAATAAAAATTTATTTTAAAAATAATAAAACAACTTTCGGAATAAGAATTTAAAAGAAAAAGCAGAAAATATAAAATTTATTAGGTATTAAAAAATTGGCTGCGTCGGGTACAGAACCGTCAACCCGAGAAGCACGACGATCAAGTGGGCGGACATTCTACCAAATGTACAACGTCTTAAAATTGTGATCCAACTAATTAGAGTATATGAAGGTTTAAGTACAAACAGTCCAGAAATTTAAATATTACTCTACTTCTTTGCCATCCTATCATGAATTTCGTAGAGAATAAGAGGAAGGATAAGGCTTGAAATAATAGCATTAAACGCTCGAAAAGGGGGGATGGGTGGATTTCGAACTCGCTTTCAATTTTGCCAACCCTAACTGATGAAAAATCCAATATGGATGGCTGTATCTATTCCAGGTACAACCGCTTTAAAAATTAGCGGACAGACAATGTAGGCTATTATTATATAGGGGATATATATATATATATATATATATATATATATATATATATATATATATATATATATATATATATATATATATATATATATATATATATATATATATATATATATATATATATATATATATATATATATATATATATATATATATATATATATATATATTATATATATATATAAATATATATATATAATATATATATATATATATATATATATATATATATATATATATATATATATATATATATATATATATATATATATATATATAAATATAAATATATATATATATATATATATATATATATATATATATATATATATATATATATATATATATATATATATATATATATATATATATATATATATATATATATATATATATATATATATATATATATATATATATATATATATATATATATATATATATATATATATATATATATATATATATATATATATATATATATATATATATATATATATATATATATATATATATATATATATATATATATATATATATATATATATATATATATATGTAATATATACGTAAGTTTAGTTAAAGAATTTAAAAGAATCAAATTTATATTAATTGGAAGTCAATTTAGAATATTATTTTTAGGAAAGCAAGAAATTATTTTACAGCTCCTAAAAGAGTATCAAAATATTTTTTTTAATAATTCTTACATTAACATTTAGATAGCAACAAAAATTGGTTAATGACGCACGAAGAAGTTAACGATGCATGAACATTGAATAAAACAGTTTTATTTCATTTCTTTTTATCATTTCTCGAACAGTTGGCTCTTATTTTCGTTAATATGCTTTTAGTCATTTCGCGTCTTAGACATAAGGTCATTATTTAAATTTTGAAATTTTATCAACATATTAAATTAAAAATAAAACTCAAGTTAAAAATTAGGATATTTTACATTAAGTGAATAAATAAAAACAGTCCAGTAATACCTGGATTTAAGCTTTAAAAATACAAGATTATTATAATAAAATAAGAGATATCACGAATATATCTGGAAAAGAAGGAATTAAGTTAAACAACTTTGTATTGCTTTAAATTTTAAACATATTGCCTGATTTATGGCTTCGCGAGAAGCACTAAATTTTTTTATTTCCTTTTTGAATAGCCCCACTGCAGTGACTGGTCTTTTCTGTTTTTCTTATTTATTTTACTTTTTGTTTATCCATTCTTTGTTTTAATATATAAACCCTCGCTAAAAATATTTCTGGTGTTCGTGGAAATGCAAAGTGGATTTGGGACTTGATAAGTCTTAGGATTGTCAAATATTTGGCATTTTCTATCTGTCTTCTGTTCATGTATCGAATTATGCTACACTGCAAATGAAGAGATAATGTTTATTTTCAAGGGTAAATCTAATTTAGCTTTTTCGTTTTTTTTCTTTATTTGCAAATAATAAGCTTTTAATGGCATTTTTTAAAATAAAATGTACCTGCCTGTTTTAATCTCCTACTAGCATTTAAATTTAATTTAAAATATTTTTTAAATTTTATATGTATTTAATAATTATAATTATATGGTATACATTTTTGTAAAACATTTTTGTAACCATAACTGTAAATTACGGAAATAAATTAGGAGATTTTTGGGGAATTTTTTAACTTTAGATGCTTGGAAAATGACTCTTGAGCACACAAAATTTTTAACAAACTGTTATACAAACAATTGTAGCTAAGAGATCATTAATTGCTTATAGCCCTTAAATAGACAGTTTTCTAGTATATAGTTTTATTTAAGAATGTATACATGTTTATATCTCCGACAACATATACATTTATTTTAAAATAATTCATGTAATTGTATATTTTGAACGTAGTTGAAATGTAAATACACATTTTAAAATATAAAATGCAAATATACTTAGAGAGACTTAACATAAAATCAGTTAAAAGTGTAGGTGGTAGGGTAGTATAAATCTTTCATTAGTGCATTTTTAAAGTAAATTTCGATGTATTTCTCTAACATAAAATACAATATTAAAATATGTTTATGTAATCTTGCCTTTATGTATTATTTCTAAAAGGCAGTATGACGTTGTAGACCTTTTAGACCGAATTCAAAATTAGAGTTGTCCGTAAGTTAGATAAAAGGATGTCTGAAAAGAAATTTCCGAAGAATCTTTACACCATATTAGAACATATTATTTGGCCTGAAAAAAATTACTCCATATTTCTTAATCATATAACTGGAAACCAGTTGAAAATTGGTAGAACGTAATTTAATGGAAAAGTCACGTGACTCGGAACTTTCTCAATTACTTAAGTCATTTATGTGGAAATTTCATGAGCAACACAGATCGCTTGCGTACATTACCTGAATCAAAAATACCTTCAAAAGTTTCTAGTCCTGAGTCACTAACATCACGTTTCATGGAAGCCAAAAGATTGATTCATTTTCGCTCCTTTAATGGTGTTTGTATATATCAATTTATAATCCCAACTTTTTTAAACACGTATTAGTTTCAGAGAAATTACTTCTTTTCTGAAAGAAAAGAAAAGACTGATAACTTACACTCTACAGAGCTAAAAGTATTATTGGAGTTTAAAGAGAAAAAAATCTCTGGGGACCTATATAAATTTTATAAGAAATGGCTAGACTCATGAACTTTTGTAATATATTTTCAACTATCTTTCAAAAAGTTAAACATTGATTTGAATACACTAAAGGTGATATTATAAGCCTGTGCAAATTTAACCCTTATATGACCGGTGCTCAATTTAATCTCTGTATTCTGCGGGATTCAGGTTGTGGATAAGTCAGAAAGTGTTAATCATTTAAATATTTGGTTTCCTGTGTAGTGCTATTATGTATTATCTGTCTGCAAGAGTGTTAATGAGATCGGGATCTACTTCTCAAAGAAGATTCCAAACGGTTTTCATTACAAACCATCAGGGGGAACCGAACCCATAGAACCCTATTAGCAGCGTTATTCAGATTCGGCAATTATTCGGCAGCATTCAAAGGTTATGTACTGATATGGTAATATAACATATATAAAATGAATAGGTGCGAAAAACAAGGACATAACAGTAAAATACTGTTGATTGTATTTTTCTATATTAATAGCCTCTAGGGGGCCAGTTCCTACGGTGCCAATCTTAGTTTACGTGACCAAGGGTCCTGGGGTGCATATGTTCCGGTTAGGTGGTCCATCTTCCGGGGAAACCCCAGTGTCTAGTTCCTAGGAACGCTTGATCCTCACTTCATCTACCCACTGAAGGGATGAAAGGCTGAGTCAACCTTGCTCAGCCCGGGGATCGAACCTCGAATCTGTGTCGTGGGAGCGCGAAGCGCTGCCTCGACTCCACTATGCTTCTTTTCTGTATTTATTTGTGATTTAAATAAGTTTCTGAACTTTTGAAATCAATTTGTAAACATGTTTCCCATCACCTTTTAGAAAAACATTATGCTTTTATTCTTAATATATATTCATAGATATTAACTTCTGGTATCTTAAGTATTCAAAATAGATTTTCTAGGAAAATATTTATTTCGTAAATGATATTAAAGTCTTTAATTTTCTGATGCTCTTTACAGATTTTAAAAGCATTATATTCCTTCTTTAATAGCTCGCAACATTAACTTGTGAACCTTTTTTTGTGAAATAGGCAATATTATATAAAAAAATAACAAACTATTTAAAAGAAATATTAATTCATTTTGGAACTTTAGCTATCCAGATTAGATGATGGACACAAAAAAAGCTGATTATATCTGAAGTAGAGTTTCAAAAGGAAATCAACCTAGTAACAGATAGCAAATTTGTGTTTTGAAACTGTTTTATAAATATTATTTAGAAACATATTTTAAATACGGACTGAAGTTGTCATTTATATATTTTATATCGCGTAGGAAATCACTTCGATGATTGACCACCACATTTATTGCACACATAATAAAGTTTCACTACTTCATTATATGTGCTCATTTATAAAAATCACATTTTATAGTTTTTTATGCTTATATATAATCGATTATTAAATCTGAAAAAATGTAATCTACATTTTGTACTGTTTTAGTTTATTATATAATATAATTCTTTCGTGCATTTAATTCTTCAGACCAGCCATTCTATAAAACAAATACTTAGTAATCTATCTAAAAACTATCAAAAATATCAATTTTAAACTAATGTCATTTTATAGAGTCATTTTCATAATCTATATCTCTGGAGCATGATTAGTTTAATGTAGAATTCAAATGCAATAGTCTATACTATCGCATTATAAATTATTTATTTCATTTGTCCCCATACTTTCGTGAATAGAAAATTCATTCTATACATGTATAAAACTTTTACACTTCAGTATCACTTTGTAAGAAAAAGTTTT
This sequence comes from Pardosa pseudoannulata, assembly GCA_032207245.1. NCBI lineage: Eukaryota > Metazoa > Arthropoda > Arachnida > Araneae > Lycosidae > Pardosa > Pardosa pseudoannulata. The sequence goes on along the minus strand of CM063502.1, from coordinate 41,126,433 downwards.
GAATCATTCGTCATGATAATGAAACGGATAAAAATAACTTCTTTTAATTCTACATTACAAAAATTAGTAATTTGGAAATTACATAAACTTTTTCCAACTTGTAAGTGGAAACAAGAACACTTAAATTCAAATACAGGATAGCTATTTTAACAAATAATGCTTACAGAAATGTAAAATAATGTCCAGAAATGGGATTATCAAGAAAGAAGTATATTCGTAGAGCTATTGGAACTAAAACTTGTGGTTTAACAATAAACAATATTACGAAACATATTAAAAAAGAAATTATTGGATTTTTATAAACTACGATTTATATGGTCTTTTTTATGTGAAAGACTTTTCCTAAGAACTGGCTGATGTAATATAGTGTTTTAAACTATGGCCAAGAATCTGGTTTCTTTAGTTAATGTTTTACCACAGATAAAATAAATCATTTTTCATCATTAAATATGTAAAATGCTTCACAGTTATTTTCTTATACTATATGGTTTTAATAAAAAATATAAAAATATAATTATACAATTTGTATTGCTATAGTAATCTTACTTTTTTTTGTTAATTCTTTTTTTTTTAATTTTTACCGATTCGTACAATACATTAAAAGAAAATCTTAATGTTCCACTGTTTGACGTTAGAAATAATTTATTAAGTGGTTACACAAAAGCAGTCATAAACATGTGTTTTATTTGTTTATCCTTCCACATATAAGCAGAGTGATAACTTTAGATTGATAAAGAACTACTGTTAAACTTTTGTTGCAGGAGAATTTCTGTCATACAAATTCTATTTCTTATTTACTTAAGTTTCTTTTATCTGCCACACTCTGTTTAAAAAAAAAGCTTGCTTTTGATAGAATGTTTTAAAATTTAAATCGATTATTCACATTCAAATCAACGGTAGGAATTGGTTTGAACATTGGATTTGTTATTATATGCTAATTTGTATTTAAACCAAAACTCACCTTTATATTTTAGAACCAGTAAAATGTGCGCAGGAAGTTATTATCAAAAATAAATTTATGCATTCTCCAACACTAGATCTATTGTGTCTCCGCAAAAAAAAATCTCATGCTGAAGCAACAAATTAATTAACTGTTCAAAGTAGCAGTTTTGATTCTTAAAATAAATTTGTTACAAATATGTTATATCATGTTAATGAAAAGTTATTTTTTCAGCACATTGTTAGTCTGCCTTTCCTATGCCTTGCTTTATTATTTCGCAATTAAACTAATCCTCATGACATATAACAGAGTTAAAACTATCTTACTTGTTTTCCTACAACATAAGATATAGTACTAAAAAGCATTTCTAAAGATACCACACAAAAAGACTCGATTTCAATAGATCGATTAAACATTAGTAATTCAGAATGATATTTTTGACAAATTAGACGCATAGCGTTTTAATGAACAAAATAGTAACTGTTTTGTCATACAATCCCCCAATATTTGCTTGTAAAAATTTCCAGTAACACATCCTATTATGCATCATGTGATGAATGTTTAATGTAAACCACAAAAAGAATAATAACATAATTATATGTCTATCAGATATATGCATCTGTTAGACATCAATATATGTCTAACAGATTGTACAACATCAAAATATTGTACTCAAAACCCAATACATATGAAATTTAACTTTAAAGCGTTGCATATGCAGGCTATCATAATAAACAACCATATTTTTAACTACATTTATAGCCTACTTAATAAACAAATTATAGTTGTTCTTATGTATATACCGTAAAACTTTTCTCAATTACGTTACTGATACTAAAGGGTTCATGACAACAACTTTGGGAAGAACATGCGAAAATAAAGACCAGAGACAATATTTGTGTATGAAATATCCCCATCATTGTGTTGGATATATTCTAGAGAAAGCCATGGTATTTACATCTGCCAAGTTTCGATATCTTAATACAACAGTCTCACCTACATACACAATGATAATAAATATCGTTCATTGTGTTATATCTTGTGCAAACAAATATTGATTTGAGTGGAGTTATTTTTAACATATCTGTCGGATAATCGGACATACACAAATACCTGTACATACTAATTAATGAACACTGTCACAAATTTCAAATGTTACATATAAATGTTAGAAACATATTTTACTTACTTGTTTGAGCTTCACTGTTGTAGGCATAGGACCAGTAAAGATGCGAAAAAAGTAGAAGTGAAGTTTTATATAAAAATTGGGGTCTTTACCTGAAAACGGTGGTGGTTCTTAGAGTTTATTTCAAAATTCACCAAATCTCTCATTTTTAGAAACTAGAGGCTACGCTTTTATCACATGACGAAAAAAAAAACAAATCCTAAAATAATATTGAGAATATTAATTTTATTAAATAGATATGATGCATTTTACTTGATATATAAACATTAAATTGTATTAGAAAAATATTGTTTGTCTTATTTAGTACCCATTAACATACGAAAACAATAGAAATAAGATGTTTTATGTCTCAATTTGGGTCTTTACCTAAAATTATGATGGTTAATAGGGTATTTTTTAAATTTTCTAAATTTCTTATTTTTAGGAAACGAAGGTAAGGATTTTATTACACAAAAGAAGATTAAACTGTACACAGTAATGCAGAAACCTCAATTGAAAATTCCACATTATTTGTCTTTATATTTAAAGCTCTGTATTATATATATATATATATATATATATATATATATATATATATATATATATATATATATATATATATATATATATATATATATATGTATATATATATGTATATATATATATATTATATATATATATATATATATATATATATATATATATATATATATATATATATATATATATATATATATATATATATATATATATATATATATATATATATATATATATATATATATATATATATATATATATATATATATATATATATATATATATATATATATATATATATATATATATATATTATATATATATATATATATTTATATATATATATGTATATATATATATATATATATATATATATATATATATATATATATATATATATATATATATATATATATATATATATATATATATATATATATATATATATATATATATATATATATATATATATATATATATATATATATATATATATATATATATATATATATATATATATATATATATATATATATAATATATATATATATATATATATATATATATATATATATATATATATATATATATATATATATATATATATATATATATATATATATATATATATATATCGAGAGAGAGACATAAATAGGTGTGTGTGTGTGTGTTTATGTTATTTGCTGCCATGAAACATTATTTTAGTAGTGTGTAAGAGTTAGAAATATAATTACACCAGGCAATGAAAATATATTATTTGGCAATATAATCTTATGTCTTTCCAGTTTTCTGTACAAAAGAAAACTAACCGTGTATTTTGTCAAAAGGGTCTCAGTAAAGGACATCTGAAAGAGACATGTGAAATCGAACAAAATATATAGCAGTTAATTTTTGTTTGCTTCTATATATTACTTGAAGTTTGTTTTCTTAAAAAATAGGACGCTTTTCAGTTTGTATTAATAGCGTTTTTAGTTCCTGTTTGTTTTGGGAAGTAATTTCTCCTTGAAAAGTAACAATTTGTAATGACTTAGAAATATACTATTTTAAATAAATTTTGACTGGAATATAAAAATATTAACTATATAATAACATATATTGATGAGTATTTATTTCTTTGATTTTTGTTTAACTTTCCTTATGATTACATGAATCTAATAAATAATGGCCTCAGTTATTTGAATGATATTGGATACCTGAGGCTTAATCATTTTGGTTTATCTTGACAGGTACAAATGTGGACTTCTCCCAGTTTATCCTGTAAGGATTATTTGTTAATTCCACTCACTGTAACATTAAATGAAGTTATCTATATTCGGTGAAATTAGACAAAAATCATTTAACGTGTGTTTATCTTTATATATTTCATATATATATATATATATATATATATATATATATATATATATATATATATATATATATATATATATATATATATATATATATAATATATATATATATATATATATATATATATATATATATATATATAAACATATATATATATAATATATAATATATATATATATATATATATATATATATATATATATATATATATATATATAATATATATATATATATATATATATATATATATATAATATATATATATATATATATATATATATATATATATATATATATATATATATATATATATATATATATATATATATATATATATATATATATATATATATACATACAAAAAGAGAGAAAGAAGTAAAAAAAAAGGTTCAAAGATATTGTTTTTACTAGCGGTAGTATCAAAACCACCAGTCTTTTCTTTAATTCTCTGTAATTATTTTTATATTCCCTTCCATTTTATAGAGTGTATCAACTATTTAACTTCCCTGTCGACGGTCGAAGCTATTGTTGGGGAGGTTATGATATGTCGTATAGGACGCAATGAAGGAATGTGAATTTGTTTCAGCGACTATAAAAGTTAGTTCAAAACCTCATCACCTAAGATATTTTCCATATATTCCACATTTTGCGAAAATTTACTCTTAAAAAAATTTTACTACAAGACATGTTCCCCATGGCAGCAATTATTTTAAGCTACCATTTAAATTCTTAAGATAGCGTGTTTTATATTTGACTGCAATGTGTCCTTGGAAATGGTCAAAATGTGTTATGAAATGCTGTCTTTCAGATCAGGTATAGATCTTGGTTTGTCAAAAATGATTGTTTCAAATGCCCACAAAGCCCAAAACAAAGGTGGGAGCTCCTCCACACATTAGCCTTTCTTCAATATTGTGCTTTTCAGAAGACCATGTCATCAGCAGCCACTTTCCTAATGTCTGCCCACCGCCATTCCCACAACCTTAACCCATGCAACGTATGGACAAAAGAACATATGGAAAAGATGAATATATAAGTCATGCATTTTACACTATTGATCCAAATGGATCCAAATTGATCCAAATGAGCAATTCACAATAATCTACAACAAGTATGATTGAACAAGTATGTACTACCTGATACTTATTAATGTTTCTTTGATTATTAACTACTCTATAATACCATTATTTTCTTTTATAAATAAAACCTTATGCGATAATTGTATGGTATTTATTGTAAACTGAAAGTATATTTTAATTATGAAGTCTTTCTCAGTAAATTATGATCCTTAAAGGAAATAAAGAATTAAACTGAAAACGGATTTTTTAATGATAATATCTTTAAAAAGTAATTGTTTGCTTTAAGGAAGTATTTTGACATTTTTTTAAACAGGAATGCAGTTGTTATCCTATAGAATGAATGATTTTTGTTTACTTCAATGTACTTCAGCAACCAGTAAAAAACATTTTATAACCTTGTTCATAATGTAATGTGCGTATATTTTGTGTTTATACAAAATATTATAAAATAATTGGCGCATACCTTCATCTTGATTCATTTATTTGATTACAATGCGTTTCGAATTTATTCTATCAATAATTACTTTCAAAAAGTTCAAGTTATGATTTAGGAACTTTACAAAAGTTGATGTACACAATTAGATAATAAATTTAAACGTTTTATTTTCAATGACCTTCACGGATGCTTATTTGGTATTATTATAATAAACCTGCTCATCTTCAATGCAATATGTATTTTTTATATTTCTCATTGCTGGGTATTGTGTACAATTTCGTTGGTCATGATTATTGAAAATAGCATTCATTTACAATGAGATCTTTAAAATTTATGAAGACACTTAAGCAAATTTGGGGTTGTTTGTATAAAGCAGTTAATTTTGTCACAGATAAACATGTTATCTTCATAAAATTGGACTCATATTAATACAAGGTGCCTTCCAATAAATTGCAGCATTTAAACATAGTATCTTGGCCTTAAAAAGAAAATGGTATTAGAACTCCCCAGAAAATTTTGAGTTCCACACTCCTTCTTCGTTGCTCTCTCTCTGAGAGGCCTGCAGTTCTCCCAAAAAAGTTAGTTGGCAGCGTTGCCTTGGCTGAAGATGACTAATCTGCGGTTAGCTACTCCTCTTGACCAATGGGGTTAAAGAAGGGTCACTCACTTCGGTTTCTGCTATAGGTCAGTTTCGCACTGGCGTTGAAGAACTCTAAACTCTGTGTTACAACAGGGTTATGCAAAATATACTCATTATTTCTTCAATCTATTCACAGTCTCTTGTGGTGTTTATAGAAAACATCTCGCGTAAATATATGAAGTCTACGATACTTTTAACTTGCCTATAGTTTCAGGATAATTATTTATACATTTTTCTAGATATTAAATTAAACATCTGAAATTTTAACAGACTGGCCATCGTTGGATATATAGTGAATGACCATAAGCACTGATGTTGTTCAAAAACTGTATGATATTATGTTTCTTAATGTCAGCATAATATAAATGGATATTTAAACGTTATAAATCTGTCAAAAACTGTTAAAACACGTTAAAAATTAGATTTGGTATTTTTAAAGCTAAATGTTTTGTAGGTTTTTACAATATTTTTTCTCTATAGTGATTCAATTCTGATAGCAAATGAGTAGCTTGAAAAATTTATTCTTTCAGGGGTAGTTTAATCTAATAATAAAATTTAGGTAAGTAATTGTTTAAAAATCACATTGCTTAAACAGAGATAAATTTATAGGCATGGAAAATACCTGGAAGATACCTTGATCATTGCCTGTCAAGGAAGTAAAATAACATACTGCAAAATTAGCGAAACTAAAAGGTAACATTTGACTATATTTTAAATTACTTTACTGGTTTAATAATCCATCATAGTTTCTTTGACACTGGGATAATCTTATTCAGTTTCAAAGTGAATTCTTCAGTAGAAAAAGCATAGACTACGTAATAATATAAAACGTAACGTAATAATATAAAATAATCTAAATGTTATAACTCATTACAAAAAAGTAATATTATTTTCGATATATTATTACTTTTTAAATATTATTTTGAATCCAGACTGTGTGTGTGTATGAGCTAATAGGGACTAATAATACAATCGAGAATTGTATGTTTTGCATAACGAGTATATCGAAAAATGTTTAAAAAACTGGCTAGATCAGTAAAGAAAACTAAATGTATTATATTATTAAATAATTTGAAAACAGTAAAAGGAAAGGTATTGCTGTTAAAAGGAAATTGATTTTTGGTTTTATATCTGAATATAAAGTCCACAGTTGTTGGTATATAAATGATATAAAATATAAGATTTGTGAAAAACACTGTTAAAATCAATTACACATTAGAATTCTATTCAGGAAACCTAATATTTAAAAAAAACATGCAGCAATTGTGCATGTATGTTTTATCATTTAAGAATTCTTTTATTTTTAGGCACTAGGTAATTTACTTCATATATTTTTGTTTTTTATATTTACAACTTTTGCCGAAATAATAATTGCACTGCGAAGTTTGACAATCATAGTTTTGTGCTTATAGTTGTATGAGGATAAAATTTTTATAAACCCAAATACTTTTTTTTATTTTTTAAAGTTTTCTGCGAAACACAAGTGTTGAAGTAATATAAATAGACCAGAAAATACATTAAGGGTATCACAAGTATTTTTCACTTAAACACGTGAGTGAATCTTTACTACAATGCTTCTGTTCTACATAAATTCAGCTTTGTAAAATTATTCCAATATATGCAGCTAGTGCAAGAAAAAATGGAAATGTATTATGGAAATGACCATAAAATTCAAATGTTAACTTCTAATACATTACAATACATACAATACTAATACATTATTTCTAATATAATTCTATAGTGCAATTTTCTCCATTAGACAACAAAAAAGGAAACAGAAATACGTTTCTCGTTTGGAAGTTGATAGAAAAGAAAAAATGAATCCTTTTCATAACTGACTTATACAATTTTTTTTCAGTGCTTTCTAAATACTGATAATGCATTAATTTTTAGTGCTTGATGATTACTCTCTAAATATATTTTCTTTTATGAGCAATGTAAATAAATCGTTAGAAAAAAAATCAAATACTAACAACATACTCATCGCTTATTTAAGACGTTCTACAAACTGTTAATTAAAGCGTTAATACAGAAAATTGTAGCAAATTAATAGAAATACATTATATTAGCATAAAATACCGATTACATAACAAAACAAATACATTATCTTAACGCTGAGTATTAACACTTATTTTTTTATGAATTGCTTCTTAAAAGATTACAAAATAAATTGAAAATTAAATGCTGTTATCAGTTAAAGACTATTAATACTGAAATGAAAGAAGAAATAAATGTGAAATAATTAATTCTGTGTAAGTGTGTATGTGTGTGTGATTTATCTGATGAGTTTGGATAACCTTAATTAGTTCCAATAGCTTGAGAAGAAAGAAAATGGGCTTAATAGCCCATAAAGAATTTTCTGGGTAACATAAGCACCAGAAAGATTTTTTCACATTAAATAAGACTAAGACATCATTTATCTACCGAAAATTTTAAAGCACAGTTGTACTGTAATTGTAATTTGTTTGACAGAAAAAGAAACAGTTAAGCTTAAGTTTAAACTAACGAAATATATATATGCAAGTAACATGCTTGATGAGTAATGATATGTAATTTACTTCAAAGAGGAGAAAAATTGAGAAGAAAAAACAGATACACACACGTGTTTAAGACTAGAAATTGTCGAAGAATATTATAAATTTAAGAATTCCTATATTTTTAACCTATTTACTTTTTTCATATTACGTAGTTAATAGCGCTCTTAAAAATAAAAATAAAATTTATATTATATATATATATATATATATATATATATATATATATATATATATATATATATAAATATATATATATATATATATATATATATATATATATATAGATATATATATATATATATATATATATATATATATATATATATATATATATATATATATATATATATATATATATATATATATATTATATATATATATATATATATATATATATATATATATATATATATATATATATATATATATATATATATATATTATATATATATATATATATATATATATATATATGTATATATATATATGTATATATATATATTATATATGTATATATATATATATATATATATATATATATATATATATATATATATATATATATATATATATATATATATATATATATATATATATATATATATATATATATATATATATATATATATATATATTATATATATATATATATATATATATATATATATATATATATATATATATATATATATATATATATATATATATATATATATATATAATTTAATATTTAAAAATTTAACACAAATTTTCATTTTACAATTATTATGAATGAAATAAAGTTTAGAACAAAGTTACGTTAGATAACGTGTGGTGGAAAAAAGAAAGAAAGAGCCCTTTGGCAAGTAATATAAATCACATTTTCATGTTTGCGTAGCACATTGTGAATTAAAAATGTTAGTATTCTTGAGACATTCTAAATGCTTTTTCTGACTCATAAAATTAAATAAAGTCAAACAGTTTTGTTTAAAGTCATATCTTATAATGGTAATAAAATTGCAAATACGAACCGAACGATAGTAACGTATATTTTACAAAATTCTTTATTTAAAGCAGTTTCTAATTCTCATATTGTCGATGGATAGCCGAATTGTTTGAGAGGTGATCTTATTTGTCAGATTCCGTGCGTTCAAATCCCACTGTGGCATGAATTTTCATAGGTTTTCGTAATAGCCTTTTTTCAGTAAGTACTGGTCTCATTAACCCTCGTGTTTCGAAATTAGACCGTAGCTCTCACCAAAGCAAACAATTTTTAATGTCACATCAACTGTATTCATAATTTACATTATGAATACAGTCAAAATCGTTTATTTCGAAACCTTAATTAAAGCATGGATTTAACTTAGAAACTTTTATAAATGGTTCGTTTAAGAGATATATGCAGTCTTTTTCTTATTTTTATGAATTTTAAACTAAGGAAATAATTACACAGAATCAGACATATATGAATCAGACTCTTATGATTAATAACATAAAAATTACGAAATCAAAATTCCAAAACTATGCTTCGATGTCTGAAGAACTGATTACACCATAAATCTTACTTGAATCGGTATTTGTGATAGAAGTTTAAAGAAGTAAGGAGGAGAAAAGACCAGCACCTACAGAAGTTATATTCCAAGTAATAAAATATGACGAAAAATACAAACTTTCTTGGAATTCAGAGGCATCAATGAGAATCTATTTCTTACCAAGAGGATCGTAGACGAACAACTGCCGAAAAAAATTAAAAATTAAAAATAAATTGCCCATATTTTATGTATTTGCATAAAAGAAGAAAAATAATTGCACAGAATCAGATATATGTGAATCAAACTCTTATGATTAATAACACAGAAATTACAAAATGGGAATTCTAAAACTATGCTACAGTCTCTGAAGAACTGATTACATCATAAATCTCAATTGAATCGGTGTTTGTGATAGAAGTGGAAAGAAGTGAGGAGAGAAAATACCAGACCTACCGAAGATATATTCCAAGTAATAAAATATGACGAAAAATGCAAATTTTTTGGAATTAGAGGAGTTGATGAGAATGTAAATTGTACCAAGAGGATAGTAGAAGAACAACTGCCGAAAACAAATTATAAATAAAAAATAAATTGGCCATATTTTAATCATTTGTATAAAAGAAGAGAAAGTAATTACACATAATCAGATATATGTGAATTAGACTGTTATGATTAATAACATAAAAATTACGAAATCGGAATTCCAAAACTATGCTTTAATGTCTGAAGAACTGATTGCAACATAAATCTCAATTGAATCGGTATTTGTGATAGACGTTTAAAGAAGTGAGGAGGAGAAAAGACCAGTACCTACAGAAGATATATTACAAGTAATAAAATATGACGAAAAATACAAACTTTCTGGGAATTAAGAGGTGTCGATAAGAATCAATTTGTACCAAGAGGATGGTAGACGAACAACTGCAGAAGAAAGTTAAAAATTAAAAATAAATTGACCATATTTTACGCATTTGCATAAAAGAAGTACAAATAATTGCAGAGAATCAGATATATGTGAATCAAACTCTTTTGATTAATAATATAAAAATTACAAAATGGGAATTCTAAAATTATGCTACAATGTCTGAAGAACTGTTTACATCATAAATCACAATTGAACTGGTATTTGTGAAAGACGTGGAAAGAAGTGAGGAGAAGAAAAGACCAGCACATACAGGAGATATATTCCAAAAATAGAATATGACGAAAATTACAAACTTTCTTGAAACTAAGAGGCAGCGATGAGAATCTAGTTCTTATCAAGAGGATCATAGAGGAACAACTGCCGAAAAAAAATTAAAAATTAAAAATAAATTGACCAACTTTAACGCATTTGAATAAAAGAAAAGATAATAAGTTTGATTATAATTCTTAACACATGCCATTTTTTGTTTTTGAGAATTTTTTTACATTAGACCCGATTTTTACAAACACTAGGATTTAAAGAGAAAATTATTTCTGCTTTCGTTTTCACTGTAAACAACTTTGAATGCAATGTGCTACATTGTGTCAACGTAAAACCTGTGTTACATAAGTAGATAAGTATTTTTTTTGTCTTGCCAGAAGAGAAAGCACTAATCAGAAATGATCTGGGTGGTACTGTAATTTCTTTTCTCTTTGAAGATTAATTCAAGAAAGAAGACACGAGGTTTTTGTCTATGGGTTCTAAATTCAGATAGAATACATTCAACTAAATATACTAGATTTTTAAAGAGTTTTGTTTAACATTTATTTTTTATTATATAAATATTAACCAAGAGTTTCAAATTTTAATCAATGCCTAGAAAAACTTTATTTTCACGTCTGCGAGAGATATTAATTTATTTATTCTATTTTTTATTGTTAGAACTTATATTAATTCTCATGTTCATTTATGTTTTGATTCATCTTTAAATTTACTGTCCATACTTTATAAGAATCTTCTAAATAACAGTAGCCTAAGTTATCTGTCCGTCTATCATCGAATTTATGAAGCCGTTGAACCTGGAATGGATAGAGGCATTCATATTAGATTCTTGATGACTTAGGGTTAGCAAAATTCAAAGCGAGTTCAAAAACGTTCGAAATCCATCCCTTCACCCTTTTTGATCGTTTAATGCCTTTATTTCTTCAAGCACTATTTTCTCGGTTAAGAGCAGGCAATTAAATTCATCAATTTATCACAGTAGATGAAATAAACATTTTTTTCTAGCATTATGACGTCATATCTTTAACCATCTTATTTATTCATTTCTTATTTTAAATTATTTAAATATCGTCTGCATTATTTTCATACGTTTTATCACTGAACTTAGATATTACGTAAATAATTTTCTTTTATATTTGGCTTAAATAATAGATTAGGTACATATGTGACAATTTGAAATTGAAGTATTGATTATTTTTTGTTTCAAGATAATTCTCAGCCAGAAAACAAACCATTTTTTACCTCCCTCATAGGGTACTTTACAATTCTGGAAAATTAAAAATTTTACTGATCCCGTCATATGACAGGCTATATATTGCTATTGTTTAATTAAATGGTTATTTATATTATTTTCCGGTTATAAATTGCCCCCTACTCGTCTATTAAAAAGTCTAAACATATTTTAGAAAATAGTTATTCGTTTAATTTTCCTCACTGTTATGAAGATAATTCTGTGAGTATCAAACCTGTAACAATAGAAAGAAAATTAGAAATCGAATGCATACAAAACATTTTATAATAAACTTTTCAAAAATTTGACTTTTTAAAAATATTAAATTTTATTTACTTAGTTATACATGAGTTTTTTGTATTTCTTGATTCAGATGCCGTAGAACAAAGTTTAAAAGTTAATGTTTTAAAACAGAAAACTGTATGCTATCAAGCATCATCAAACATTCAAATTACTTTGCATTTAACCCTTTTTATCCTGACGGTACTTATAAGTATCGCTTCAATCAAACACCTATATATTCCTAATAAAGCCGTTTTTTCTGACGGTACTCACAAGGACATGAACGATGCAGTTCCTACAGCAGAAAATAAATGACAGCATCAATTAGGAATCCTTTTTATTCGCATAGTAGAGGTTTTATAATTGGCGTGCTGTATTCGAAGGTCATTTTGTGGTAGAGATGATACATGTCTTGTTCAATTGAGTATATTTAGTGGTTTATTACCTGTTATTTGGCACTATTATTATTTTTTGGAGACTTCTATACTTCGCAGGTAAGCATTTCATTTGTTTTATTCATAATTTAATGTTTTATTTTCTATCATAGAGTCAAAAATATATGTTGATACTAGAAAGTACTAGCTGCAAAATTAACTACTAAAATACAGTAAAAATTAATTTTCTTTTTTCTATGATTATTCTCTATTAAAACTTATCCAATGATGCAAAAATGCATTAAGAAAGTTGAGGGTAAATTAAATCAGGATATAAAGGGTTAAAAAATTATTATTGTAATTCCTGTACTGAGAAGAGCACTTAATATTTGTTGATAATATTAGTAGTAGTAGGTTTGTGCAAATATTAGTAGAAAAGTAATAGAAATATTTCTATTCCTTCCTTAAAAACTGTAAAATCCATATATTTTAAATGAGAATGAAATTTAAATTATTCATTATTTCGTAGAAAGCAACAATGTTAATATCTATCGTAAATTAATATATTTTTTGAATATGTTAATAAATCACAGCTGAAATGGTATTAGACTGATATCATGGTAAAAAGGAGTGAATGAAAATCCTTATTCATGATTTAAATTGTACCTTGATTTTATTAGCCTGTTTCTTAGTAATATTAGTAATTTAAGCAATCTCTCCCCTAATGAAATGATATAAATGTTTGTGATAGTCGAGTTAATTTAGATTTTTTTCGGTTTGAATAAAACTAATATGCATGATATTTCTCAACATTGATTTGAGTAGTAAAAGTACTTATGTATTTAATACTTCATTTAAAATATTAAAATTTATATTATTATATTTGGTACTTTAAATCAAAATGAATTCTCACAAATACTCCCCTCCACTTTAACCCATTTCCTGAACGTTATGATATATTTTTAACATTCTATTGAAAAAAGCTGGAATTTCAAGTGAAACTTAATTATTTTAGAGATAATTAAATATCAGTTATTAAATGCTTCAAACAAAGTTTCAAAGAGAAAATGCGTAATGCACAGTCTATTTATAAATTCGGGAAATAGATTTTTTAAGAGAAAAACTTTTAGGGCTTAAAATGTAAATGCTGTTATGAATATTCGAGATAAATTTAGGATAAAAAAAGTAATAACATAAAAAATACTAGTTTTTTCAATTCAAAATATGTTTAAAACAATTCTTCTATGTGTAGAATTGACGGATTATGCCTCGCGAAATATGAAGTTTTGTTCAACTTTTATGTTATATGCTATACAACAAATGTTCGTTTAATTTTCAAGAAGTATGTGAACACGCATTCAGTGTTTCAAAAATTTATTAAAAGAAGTACACTTTGTTTTAAAAAACATTAAAGTATTTTTTGATATTAAAAATATTTTTATAGTATGTTAAAAAATTATATTTATTGGAGGGTGATGAGTAGTACAAAATGTTTACTTCTCATTCATTATTATATATTACATAATTTAATAAGAAATAAATATAAAATTTCAGTCCAACGTCCTCCAGCTGAAAGTTTACAATGACTTAATTATGTCATAATGTGAAATTTCTTCCTATAAATTGTAACTCCTTTCTATTATTATTTTAAAAATGATTTATTTTATTTCTTTAAAACAGTCAAAATAGATCTTACCTCAACTATTCATAGTTGGATAGATAAATAGTTAAATGTGTTATTAAATCTATTACGCTATGATTTATTTTAACGCCGAGTCACTTTTAACGATTATAATCTTCAAGAGATTAACCATAGGTCTTTATTGATCCCCATACAAAATATCATAAAAGACCACACCTCAAGTCAGTGCTTCAACAGTGTTTATAAAAGTGACTGTTAAATTTATTCTCAGTTAATTTTCCTTTGCTAATGAGCAGCTGAAAATGAGCTATAAAAATTTATGCAGCGAAAATGATCTGGTAGTGCCAGATAGTTCCTCGTAACACCCATTTATCTTTATTTTAATTTGCCCTACGCGGCACATTCAACTAATGTAGGCAGTCACCCTATCTTGTGTATGCAATGCAGGGACAAAAGTATTTTACGATGTCAGCATTAAGTGAACAAAGAATAGTTCCTACGCACGCCTAGTGGGTATACATTGCAAATGACATGTGGTGTTTTAATGCTATTTTCAATGAGAATCGATTGGGTGGTCTATCACCAACTCTTTGGAATTGTCTGGTGGACGATAAACAGATCTCATTATTAAACTCAACTGATGTACGACAGGGGAGAAATAATACTTCATTATACATATATTTACATAGAGATTCATGGAAAAAAAATCTGAATAAGTAACTCACTGTTAGGTTTGTAATTATCAGGATCGATGATTTAATATGCATTCTTTTATGGATATTGCCTAAAGCTACACAAATTAATTAATGGCCAAAGAAAACTTTATAGTTACTGGAAAACTTCAGTATTTTATATTTTTCTTTGATAACAATCTTTAATTCTAGAAAAAGATAGATTTTAAGAAAGCACTGGGGTCAAGCCAAGGTAATAGTTAATCTCATTAGTTGACATCTGCAGCAAGGATTCGTCGTAGAAATTGTATTCGTCTTTAGGCAATTTATAATCGTCAGTGTCAGTGTAATATTTGTAGTTAATGCTCAGAAATTAATAAACATATATTAATCAGCTCCTATATACATATTTTAGGTGTTGAAAGAGTAAGAAGCCTTACCATATTTTACATATTTTGCAGTCATTTTTAAGTTAGATAATTTATATTCATAACAATAAATTATAATGTGTTTAGAAGTAATATTTTAACTGAAAATGGATAATATTCACTACTTTCAATTCAATAAAACAGAACAATCCGTAAAAATTTTATATTAAATATTTTTTAAGTGTTCTTTTCGATTACTTTTCGGATAATAGGCTCCTATAAAATGCAAAATCTAGATAGTAATGATAAATTTATCTGAGAAATACAGTTACTAGTGTTAATTTAATACCACCCTTATATATATTTATATATATATATATATATATATATATAAATATATATATATATATATATATGTATATATATATATATATATATATATATATATGTATATATATATATATATATATATATATATATATATATATATATATATATATATATAAATATATATATATATATATATATATATATATATATATATATATATATATATATATATATATATATATATATATATATATATATATATATATATATATATATATATATATATATATATATATATATATATATATACATATATATACATATATATATATATATATATATATATATATATATATATATATATATATATATATATTATATATATATATATATATATATATATATATATATATATATATATATATATATATATATATATATATATATATAATATATATCTATATATATATATATATATATATATATATATATA
>CM063502.1:41057161-41104661 GCA_032207245.1 Pardosa pseudoannulata | reverse complement strand
TTTAAAAAAATGACATTTTTACATATTTGTGCAAGATTTCTTCTCCTATTTTATCTGATAAAAGCATTACCTCTTTTTCCAAAAAATCGGAGATCTAGCGAATTGGAAAATGCACTATGAACGAACAAGGTTTCGTGGTAAAGACCACCATTTGGACAAAATATGTCTTATTTCTACTCTTTTATTATATTTAAAGTACTTTATGCTCCCTTTTACCTGAAATATATTTATAAGCTTTTCTCTAAGAATAGTCCAATTTAGGAAATTCTATAAAATGTATTTATTATTATCTTTTGTAAAATTGAAATTTCCTACCTAATTTCTTGTACTTCTAAAGTGCAGAACCGTATTAAGTATCTGTGATTGTTGCAGAAATAAATTTGCAATAAATTCGAACTTTTAAAATAAATTACTGTATTTTTAATATACAATAATTATCATGTAGATGAACTTATTGCAGTCTTACATGATAATAGCAACAGTTCTTTCTATTACAGTTTACCCACTGAACGGACGCGTCGACCGGGGTTCGACAGCGAATTCCTGTTCGAAAACGGACCTGTCGACCCCTTCTCGTTCGCACTCGTATAACACACTTTTGAGGGAAAAAATATTGCAAAGCAATAATAAATGAAAGAAACTAATTTTGCGTAACGGAACTCCTTTACCTTGCAGGGAAAATAACTTAAAAGTAGCCTGACAACTTTTAACCCTCTAAGCGGTTCGCACATACAATTCCGCCAAACCGATGATGTCTTCAAAGCGGTTTTCACGTACAATTTTCGACCTACAAAAACGTTCCGAAAATGGGTGTAATGTACATTTCTGACATTGTTTTCCCCTATGGAGTTTTGAGGTAGGAGGGTCAGGTCGATTGTTTAGGAACTGCACACCTACTCCCTGATTCACAAAGAAGCTGATAGCTTTTCATGGCTCTGTAAATCTCTATTTCGAAGTATTTCGTTTGCGGTAACAGATGTATCTCTAATGGCACCACTTAAATATCTTGGATGACTTTCGTAAAAAAAGATATAAATCATTCTCTTAAAGAATATTTTTATTTGTACTTTTACAACCCATTATTTCTTATTGGATGATCTTCGAGACTTAACGATCTTTATGTGTATTAAAAATTAACAATCTATAATGTCTATTTATATATCTATCTATAACCGGAAGTAAAGGGACAGTAATGAGGTTGTGTTTCCCGCATTCCAATCTAGTCGACAAAGGGTGAAGTAAATAATCATAGAACACTTTGGTCACTGACATAATGAAACTTTAGACTATTTTTAAAGACTTTTTTTCCTCGGTGTGTTCCACTTGGAGGGTTAAACTGGCAACTCTAGTATGGTACGGTAAGTTCCGTCTGGAATTTACGAAAAGGGTGACTGTTTTGAAAGGGAAAAAGGTGGGGAGGGTGGTCGGTTGATGGGTTAATGGGTGTATAAATTACACAGCTATAACATTTATTATTGAGTGTATAATTTAAAAAGCCATAAAGTTTTCATTTTTAACTGAAAAGGAGACTTTTAGAACAATACACACGCTTAACCCTTAATTTGGTTAAGTCCGCTACAAGAAATAATCAAATAAATAAAATCTTTATAATAAATATATATGCTATCGATAATATAAAATATATTAAATATATTATATATTATTATTATTAATTGTTATTATTATTATTATTTAAATTATTATTATTATTGTTATTATTATTTATTTAAATATATTTTTAAACGATATTTGAAAAAATAAAACATCTTGTCAAATTAATTGTTAAAAACTTACGTTATAAAAATCCTTTTCAGTTTTAAATTTGAATAACATACTTTCGAAAAGTGAAATTTTTATCCGGTTTTTAACATACGTTTTGGAATAGAAGACGTACATCAGTAATTAAAATTTAATTTTGTGTTTGAAAAAGGGTCTTTAATAAGAATTTTTACCCTAAATTTTACCTTCTAATCGCTGTAGAAAATAAAAATATATATGACTATTTTTCACAATTACTAAATATTGCTTTAACGACAAACTAGTGATGCATAATGTGAAGGTAATAAATATATGATTTGGGAATTTAATAAAAAGTCAAAAATTGTGCAAAGAAGAATTTGCAAAATGAAGTTCCACCAAAATGAGGATTGGAGCTGCCGACTCGTTTTAAGTAGCTTCTGATGTAAAACTAGGAATTTATTTTTCACCAGACGAAACTTAAATTGGAATTCTGATTGGATGTGTGGCTTCAACAGAATTGGGTAATTGATTTAAACTAGAATACAAAGCAACTGAGATATTTCTATTCCGGTACGAAAAATGGATTTTTTTTATTACAAAATTTCAAGATATGAAAAATTTCCTACGTTTGAATTACCAAATTCAGAAATGAATTTTGAGGCCACATATGAAGACAAGACACAGTTTGTTAAAAAAATATTGCTACATTTTTTATATTTTTACATTTCACAACATTTTCATACAGTACGTCAAATATTAATTTCCTTTAAATCTCAATCAATATATATATATATATATATATATATATATATATATATATATATATAAATATATATATATATATATATATATATATATATATATATATATATATATATATATATATATTATATATATATGTATATATATATATATGTTATATATATATATATATATATATGTATATATATATGTATATATATGTATATATATTAATATATATATATATATATATATATATATATATATATATATATATATATATATATATATATATATATATATATATATATATACATGTATAAATAGATATTAATTCCTATATATTAAAATTATATATATGTAATCACATATACAGCAATGTTACAAATGATTAATTTATTTTTACTTGCATAAGTAATATTTACTGCATAATATTTATAGATATCCATATATAGAAATATTTTCCTCTAAGACATTAGGATATATTGTTTATCAAATTTTAGACGCAAAAAATCATTTAAGGATATATTTTAAAATATTATATATAATTATATATAGAACCTAATATTAAATTTTAGAACTATCATATTTTTATTTTCAGATATATAGTGTTATAAAGTGATAGTATTTTATCCGTGTTGTTATAGTATATCCATTAAATATTTCAAGGATATATTTAACTGCAAAATTTTGTTATACGCGTCGACGGTGGTTCGACAGCGAATTCCTGTTCGAAAACGGACCTGTCGACCCCTTCTCGTTCGCACTCGTATAACACACTTTTGAGGAAAAAAAATATTGCAAAGCGATAATAAATGAAAGAAACTAATTTTGCGTAACGAAACCCCTTTACCTTGCAGGAAAAATAACTTAAAAGTAGTCTGACAACTTTTAAACCGGCAACTGTAGTATGGTACGGTAAGTTCTGTCTGGAATTTACGAAAAGGGTGACTGTTTTGAAACGGAAAAAAGGTGGGGAGGGTGGCAGGTGGATGGGTTAAGATCGGTCCAGCCAAGTCGGAATGCATATCTCACCAATATAAATACTTATACTTACAGGGTTTGAGTAAAGCACAGGCCAACTGCCTCCTAATTTGGGAGTGGGGGGTTCCAAAACTTTGCATCTTATATTTAAGCTTAAGTTATCAACAAATTTTAAAAAATATTAAGTCCTCAAAAAGTATTTCTTTAAACTTTGATTGTAAATTTATGTAAAAACAAATTAAGGTTTTTTTTAATTGGAAATAATACAGATCAAATATTACATTTTATCTTTTTTGGAACTTATAAACTTTCTCATAGTAACGTGTAAAGAGACTTGTTATAATTTGTACAAATTTTTACTTCATACAGGCTCTGGGTCCAACTTTTTCTTCATCTCATTCTTCATCAGAGACGGTTCTAGTCAGTGTGTGGATCATGAATGCAAGCAAGCGGCGAAATAAAAGAAAATCCTGCTCCAATAAAAAATATTAAAATATGTTAACTAAAACATTTTTTTAAGAAAAAGATGAATTTGCTAATACTATTTAGCTGTTTCTTTTTCTTAGGTAGTGAATGACATTAGAACACAGATATCGATATGATCATCAACAAATTATTTTTATATTTGCGTGTAATTAATTTCATGCAGAACAAAAAAAAAACACCATACATATCTGCAGATCTAAACAATTAGCTTTCCTTTTAGATCAACTTCTCCGGAAGTTAGGCATTTTCTTTCTAGTAGCAACAAGTCGCATGTTTAATAATGGGTATTTAAATATAAATTATGAATCCAGAATAGCCAACGTGAGCATGATAGTGTGACCGACTGAAAATATCAACATGAGCTACTAGTAGCGCGTAACCGATAATTTGATTATCACTGCTGTACATAGTTGATTACAGATAATACCGATAAGGTATTATGTATGTTTTAGTAGTGAATTGTAAATTAGCTTAAGTTAGCTGTTAATTACGGAAGGTTGTATCCTTTATGTAATGGTTAAAGAAAGTTAACATCAATAAATTCTATATAACGGTATGACATTTAAACTTCTAGAAGACACAAAAATATACAGAAACGCAATAAATTTTTGCAAACTGAAAAAAATAGAGAAAGGCTAGCGAAGAATATTTTGAAGCCTCTTTATTCATCGCATATCAAAATGGAAAGAAATTAACTTTAAAGTAATTAATTACGAATATAGTTCTGTAATATATAGTATTAAACCAACATGGCTGAAATAGTAGGAGTTTTCACAGCAAAAACTTACCTTATTAAAATTAAATATTCTGAAAAGCAAAAAATATGGAAAAATTGTAGGGTACATAAACATAAATGGCTATGAAGTTACTATTTTAAGATTAAAAAAATGAAATAGTGTAAAAAATGTTCAGATATAAAATTTTTATTCTTGATTGACTAAAAATGTACCACTAATGAAGTTACCAAAACTCCTGTGTTTAAACTAGTGTGTAAGGCTATTTACTAGTTAATCATTGATGCAATTTCTTCTTAGAAGCGTTACAAAGACTCTTCAACAATAATCATTAAAATAATTAAGTAGGAAATGTAACTTTGTTGGGAAAGTTATAAATCAAATATTCAAATTTAATTTATATAAAGGATTTCAAAACAGTACTGTCGCAGTTAGATTCTGAATCCTGATATCGAAAAATGTTTAATTATATGTAGATTTAATGACTTTACTTGTAATAAATTAGAGATTTTCTAATAATTTCTACTACTGCGGCAAATTCACTAATGCTTTGCTTGAAAGAAAATAATGAAACATTAATTATGTATTATTCATTTATGACGAAATAATTATAATGAACTTTTATTTCCTTTTAGAGACAATTTGTGAAACACATCAACAATATGATTAATTCAGTTTTTATAAAAATAATTTTGTCTCGTTTGTTCCTATTCTCTCTACTACATTCATTCTCCGGTGTAATAAAACGTCTAAATAATGCATGTGACAGTGAAATTTGTCCATTTTAAATTTTTAAGATAGTGTCTTTCTTACAATAAATTTAGATTTTTTCGAATAAAATTATAAGCACATTATTTGATAAGATTCATACTTGCTATTAAGTAAATATATAAAAATTGCATATGTTTCAATAATACATTTAAAGAAAAAATATTTATTTATAATAATCATTTATTCCTTTTAAAATATAAAGCACATTCTGGTTTCCTTAGTTATTTTTCTTTGCTTTCTGAATTTACATTTTCTATCATTATATATCATATAAAAATAAAGATCTGAAAGTGAAGCTTAAAAATCAATGAATATTTTATCACTTAAGGGGACAACGGAATTTGAATTTTGAGGTTTAACATACTGAACTTTTACCTTTATTTTTATTCTGATCATAGATCTCATCATTTGCTGATTCATCAAATAAGGAAATAATTAGTTCCTATAGAAAATACAAAATGTTTCCATTTCAACACCATTTTTAAAACCTATTCCTTGTGTACTAAGAATAACTAAATGTTTTCATATTTTACAAAATATTTAGCATTATATAGAAATATAACTACATTTTTAATGTCACTTCATTAAACAGATATATAAATTAGACAAAATATAAAATGTATACTGTATTTTTTACAATTTTTTCTTTATCCTGATATACTATTCGCTCTGTAACTCTAAAAAAAGGTTTAAAAAACAGACAATAATGCAGAATCTCATAAAAATATTAAACAATATGAAAAAATATGGAAAATAAGGAAACTAATGATAAATCTAAAATATTTATATAAGATTGTAACATTGAATATAAGATTAAAATCAAAAAGGTTTTTTAAAAGTTCTATTTAATGAAATACAATGATACTTTTATTTAAAAGCTTTGGCTAGATTTTGATATGAGCAAGACATAGATATTTTAATAACAATTTATTCGTGTTTTTGCCTCGAATTCTCTTATTTTAGAATTACAGTATTCCCTTAATAAAAAACAGATATATTAAAGATACATTTTGATGAAAGCGACATTTTCTTGGAAATACATGTATGAAAAATACTAATTACTTGCATTTTACTAACTGTTGTGGGACAAACTATTAGTAGTAGATAATCTGTTTGATAGCATTTTCAGTGATCGATTTTTATCTTCAATTAATATTTGTGGAGAGTGTTAAATGTTCTCTTTGGTTTCGTAACTATAAGCAAAAATATATTTAAAGTTTCTGACAAAATATGTAGAAAATATTTAATCTATTCTTGTTTCATAACAGTTGAAAATCAAGATAAAAACAAGTTTTGAATTATTGTGATTAATTTAAAACACAGAAAATTAAAACATAGTAGTTTACAATATACAAGATAGTTTAAAAAATTTGGTGAAAAGAAGTGTTGTGAAGTATTTTATTTTATGAAATATAGCCTCTTATTAAATATAAATAATTACTTATCATCTATAAAAATTTCTTACTCAGTAATATTTAAATAAAAATAAAATATATCTTAAACGTAAATACAGTGTTGCACTATTGAGTAATTCCCTACCTCTGACAAATATATACTGAAAAAAAAATTCTTAGCATGCCAAAGTTATAAATTAAAGTTTCTAATCTGCATATTGTATTTGAAAATGTATCGATAACATTAAATCTTGCATCTTGGTCATTGCACTTCGCAGATTTTTATCTCTTCTCCAGACGAATTTGGTTATGTATGGTACACACACACACACACACACATATATATATATATATATAAATATATATATATATATATATATATATATATATATATATATATATATATATATATATATATATATATATATATATATATATATATATATATATATATATATATATATATATATATATATATATATATATATATATATATATATATTATATATATATATATATATATATATATATATATATATATATATATATATATATATTATATATATATATATATATATATATATATATACTTATATACATATATATATACATATAATATATATATGTATATAATATATCTATATATATATATATGTATATAATATATCTATATATATATATATATATATATATATATATATATATATATATATATATATATATATAATATATATATATATATATATATATATATATATATATATATATATATATATATATATATATATATATATACGTATATATATATATATATATATATATATATATATTATATATATATATATATATATATATATATATATATATATATATATATATAATATATAGATATATATATATATATATATATATATATATATATATATATATATATATATATATATATATATATATACATATATATATATACATATATATGTATATATACATATATATATATATATATATATATATATATATATATATATATATATATATATTATATATATATATATATATATATATATATATATATATTTATATATATATATATATATATATATATATATATATATATATATATATATGTATGTATGGGGTGTGTGTAGAAACATACATGTTTGTGCATGAGTAGGCATTATTTTATGTTAAAAACATAAAAAGGAACATTTCATAAATTTTATTAAACAATTAAGGGTTTTAAATCACGTATTTAAAATTTTATGTGTGGATTAAAGGAGGTTCCTCTCATAGATACATAATTATTATTAGAACAAATCTTTAATGAATAGTGTAGTAGAATCCTATTAAATGAAAGACTTAATGTAGTTAAGCCCCAAACTTTTATAGTCTCTTAAATGTTTTCTTAATTTCAATAAATTTGTTAAATAAATTCTCTTTTGAGAAATTTCTTGGAAGTTTCTATACATTATTGCATTTACTTCAAAATATTTTCAACATACGGAACACATTTTATTTTATCACCCTAAAGTTTGACTTTAAACCTTTACATCATTCTATTGTATTATCTTTAGAAAAGCAGTATTATCCCCATAATCTGCGTTGCAAAATTTAATCTTTTTATTTTTGTAACAGTTTCAAGTTTCACAAAGGATTGTAAGTCTCCTCTCTGTCAAGAAATAATAAATATTTGTAAATTCTACGAAACATCTTTGAATTTTTTTTTAAATCGGGAAATCTTTATTTTATGAAATAGTTCCAATTCCCTCCTAATTTATCTTTTAATTCATTAAATATTATAATATAGAAATAACAGGATAAATAAATTTCTACCAAAAAAACTGAAATTTATCCTTAGTAATGGGCATTAGCAATGGGTACCTTTATGTTAATAGAATATTTCAAAATTGTATTAAATATCCTGTAATAAACAACAATTTCTTGAATTTTAGTAAAATTAGTTTTTATAACACCAATTTTATGCATAACAGTATATAATGGGGAATATTAAGGTCCAGTTCCTAGATTTTGAGCAGATTATAATAGCGGTTACACTTTTAGCCTGATAAAAAAATAATTTTTTCTTCTGTACATCATTTAACTAGTCTATTATGATCAACAAATATTTTTTTTATATTTTAACTCTCCACAAAAGGTTAACTCTTATTTAAATTTGTTCAAGCAATCAGTATTGTTAATGGTTCTCAAAAGTATGGATACATACATTGTTAAGAAATACACTCGGTCGACTTATAATATCATTATTAGTGTTCATAAATAGCAGCACCTAAAGTTATTTTTATCTGCTATTCACAAATAACAACAACATTTTCTTTACCTCTGCAAGACAATATTTCTTGTTTACTATTTATTATTTATGCATTTTATGATTTTATGATTCCCCATCTGTAAACTTATATCTATCATCAACACTTGTAAATATAGGAAATCTTTTATTATAAATATAGGAAATCTGCAAAGAATGTTTTTAATTTTCTTTTTTGTTTTATAGCTATAGGTTATCTATAAAAGCTAAAATTTATCACTATAAAATATAAAGCATTTAAGGATCAGTGAAATAAGTATTGAAATTTTTTTAAAAAATATCTTATAAAATACTTACTATTGGCAGATAGTTTTTAAGTTTCGCTCATTTTATTTATTTTCAATATGAACCCTGGAGCAACGGAATAAAGTTTTTAGTTGATATACTGATACTTCAGTAACAAAGAAATTCCATTAAGTAACCGAACGGTTTTATACAATTATATGTTGATTTCTAAAATAATTTCTACGACTGCAAATCAGTTAGTAGAAGAATAGACAAACAATAGAAGAATTCAGAAAAAACATATTTTTGTTTAAATAGTTAGAGATTATTTTTAGCCTTTAACACTAGATTGCCCGAGATTTCTTGTATACCTATATTGCCCAAAACAGTCAAAATGACTGCATTGTGAAAAAATAACAAATATGTAAAGAAATTTGTTTAAAATTAATTTTTAATATTATATAATAAAGGAGGGCGGAAGTAACTACAATTATTCATAAATCCATTTATATGTTATAGAAAAAGTCACCAAATTCTAAGATATTGTGTCATTATATTTCATAATTGTTTTTCTAATTGAAATTAAAAAACAGTCAAAATGACTGCCTTGGGCAATCTAGTGTTAATTATTTGGTCACACAACCTTCCCAACAATTTAGTTCCTGTCGGGATAATTTCCCCTGCAAGTCGAATGTTTAGGGCGCTGATCTTCGGTACCGAAGTCCATCGGATTTGAATCCAACTGTGGCATTCATGTTCGTAGCCATTCGGAATTGGATTTAAGTAGTAAGGCTTGGCTTCGTTAGACCTATTGTTTAAAAAAGTAGACCGTAGCACTCCAAACCAAATTATTTTTTTATATTACTACTGTATCTGTATAAGTTATTTTATATCCATCAGAAAAATTAAATTCAATTTTATTTGAAGTTTTAATAAAATACTTTACTCTGTGGCCTCATTTATATTGTAAAATTTTATTAAATCTCTTGCATTTTTATAAGTTGAAACTATACGCATTGATCGCATAACTTTTACCTTACAAAAAAATCGAAATTCTCTTATTTATAAGTGAACATCAACAAATACATCGTATTGTACACGGAACTTCTAAATCTGTCATGCGAACGTCGTCAGGGTTCTCTTGCCTGGTATTTAAACCAAACAAGAGAACAGACAGGTTAATATATAATTTTAGAAGATAAACAAAATATGAAATTTTAACCACCGGAAATGAGAGATATCAATATTTTATGGTGGCAGTTGTTCTAAAGCAGATACTCTAAGTGTAAGATTAAGGTATTGTGCTGACGATAGCTCTGTTTCGCGTTTGACATAATTTTCGATGTTAATGATTTATTATTTTGAATCTAATGTATTTAAATCAGAACTTCTCTGTGTAATCTTCAATATTTTGAGAAACCTGCTATAATTTATGAATATTTTTTCGTAAAGAAAGGCAAACATTTTGCAACCTATGAAAATAAATAAACAAGTAAATCAATTGCTGTAGGGAGCCCCTTTTTTGTCTACTCTAGAACACCTGCAGAATAAAAGAATGATTCTTCAAAGTAGCTGTGGGCCAGTGATTATTGTAGAGAACTGTAGAAACTGAAGGAAAAAAACTAAAAAAATTCCCTGACACTATCAAATTTACTAATGATCCATACATAGTATAGCATATGTAATATATAATACTGTGTTTATTGATTCGAATCGTGTTAGAAAGCCCCTTATACATGAAAAATTTACATAATAAGGAAAATACAGACAAACCATATGAAAATGTATGAAATACTTAATTTAATTTAAACAGAAATGCAATCTGAGAAGTCGAAATTACAATAAAAAAATATTAGATTATGTTAGATATTTCCTGCATTTAAAATTGCAATTTTATATATGTTATAAATTTATATAAATCTCCAGTAAATTTCAATAATAACATCCATGTATTCGATTTTGTTCTCAGAAATTTCATATTTCCTTACTGTTAGTAATTACTGTTAAAAGGTGTATTCGGTTTTTTTAAATTGCCTGCTGTCAAATTGTACCTGATATGCTATAAATATTCTTAATGGTAAGGTCCAGCATTTGCATAGAATTTACCTTAAGAAAATTCATTTTTCATTACTCCGTCAGGAGACAGTTTTCACCTGTTGTGCTGCTATCCACAGTGGTATTTTGATTGTTCATAAATAATAAAAGCAAATATGCTAATGAACCAGCTGTAGAAGATATTCTTTAGCTTGGAATGTGTCAGTTTTATATTTCTATGACTTAACAATTATGCTTTGCAGTACAAGAAAATATTTATGAAACACTTTCTGCGCTATTATTTCCTTTACAACTAAGAACACTGGCGAGGTAAAATAATGTGAAATATCCTCTATTCAGGGTTATTTTATAAATATTCTATTGCTTTATTATACAAACTTGAAATATACATTTTTATGCTAAATAAATATACATATGTAAATTACGATTCTGTTATCTAAATTAAATTAACTTTTAAAATTATCCCACTTAAAACTCTGTGAGTATAACGGTTTATTTTAGTATGATGTAAACAAATACACTTTTAAACAACATTTCAGTGAAAACAATTTTATTTCGTTTTTTCTTAGCGGAAGAAAATCCTTTTAAACGTAAGACACATAAAGAGCCAAAAAATATTTTTAAAATATTTGAACTAATGGATGGTTTATCTGTCAAGAAAATACACTTTCACAATTATTTATAATATTTTTCTCTAAGTACGCTAAGAATGTATTTAAAGAAGCAAATATTTTACTTATTACACATAATTTCATATTTATTACAAATGGGAAAATTATTTCGGAGTGACTTGCAAAGTAAACACAAAACTAGTCTTTAGACAGATTTTCTGTGACTTTAAAAGAAATAGCAAACCTACACATTCCATTTAAAATATTAATTTAAAATGTATTTACCATTGATATAAAAGATAAACTTTAACGTATATAACGCTTTGATAATAAATGTACATTTTTATATTGAACAACATTAAAAATGATAAATTATAATAGAAAGGAAGTGTTTAGTAGAAAAACGTTTCTTAACATGTCTTTTTTTAAATTTGTGTCCATTTCAACTTGATTGATACCTTTTATCTTTGAATTTCCAAGATTAAAATTAAATGCCTTAGTTCTCTATTGTAAAACATATAATTTTTCCCGATGTTTGATATTATGTTGTGAATGGTTTTCAAATTGTGTTATAGTTTTAATATTTGTAAAAATGTAAAATAACAGGTTACACATATACGAGTACTACAGTAGTTAGAGATTTGATCAGCCATTCAACTGACTTAGATTTCAATTTCGAAAAGGTTTTGGACTTATTAATGTATATTGAAAAACAAGCAAGTGGTTTATCTGCCCCCATAGACCTTATAAATACTGACGTATAACTTCATGGCTTGGTGGTGCCCTTTGTTAATACATTTTTCTAAGGCCTTTCAGAACTGGATAATACTGACTATGAATATCGTTTACTTGAACATCCAAGAAGAGCAAATATCATCATTGCATAGTTAAAAAAAGAGTGCAGAAAATTATTTTTACTGTTTAAATAAAACAGTTTTTCTAAATAGTTTTAGTAATTTTATTATATCCTCAAAGTACAAACATATGAGACAAGTGCACTCTTTGAGAATGTAATACCATTTTTCTAGATTCTTCAAAGCAATTTATGAATCATTCATCTTTTCTTTAAATTTTGATTTGAGATTTGACAGCACATGAATGTGAACACTCGTTCTGTGACATCATCACTTTGAGTCTTTCCTAAAACATATTACACAAAGTACAATTACATGTTTGCAACACAAATTTTCTAATTTTAGTCACAATTATTTAATAGATTTTGGAGGCTAATCTAGAAAACCGCCCAAGAAAAGGAAATATCTTCTAAACATATATGTATATTTATATATGCAGAAATGTATTTTGTACACAAGTAAGAAAGTGTGAACATATTTATATACGTATGTAAAGACCGGAAGAAATAAACGGTATTTCTCTTACTAAAATTCTGAAATAACCCAATCAATTACATCATTCCTGAAAATAACATTGATTTTTTTTTTTACAAATGTAAATTAAATAAATATCTAATAGTTTATTTTACATCTATTCTTACATGTTTTTATGAGAAAAAATTAGATTAGTATTTATATAAGTATGTAAAGACCGGGAGAAATAAACTTTGTTTTCCTTACTAAAATTCTGAAATAACCCAACTAATTACATCATTACTAAAAATAACATTTTTGTTTACAAATTTAAATTAAATAAAGATCTAATAGTTTACTTTACATCTATTCTTACATCTTTTAATGGGAAATAATTAGATTAGTATTTATATAAGTATGTATAGACCGGGAGAAATAAACGGTGTTTCTCTTGCTAAAATTCTGAAATAACCCAACCAATTACATGATTACTGATAATAACATTGAAGTTTTTTTTACAAATTTATTTTAAATGAAGATCTAATAGTTTATCTTACACCTATACTTACTTCTTTTTATCAGAAATAATTAGATTAGTATTAAGGTCGCAAATAGTGCTTGAAATTGCCTTTTTATTCCTGATAACATATTATCAGTCTATTACAACTTATTGAAACAGATCAACGTGATATATCTGATTACAATAGACCTCAATCATACCAAATACCGCACCTAATCCGCTTAGACAGAGAAGTGTGATATCTTTATGAGTAAAGTGGATATGAGTCTTAACTAGATGTGAATGATGCATATGACCTAAGTACTTACGTGTTGTACATCACATAGTAACTTAATTCAGTTTCAGACAAGTGATATATATTTTCGACGAATGAATTGTTTCGACTGGAATACCTTATGCATGGGTTTCGTCTAATAAAGTTTATTTACATCAAAGATTAATACTCGTAATTCAATAAGTAACATAATCTGTAATTTTCTCTAATTTCAAAGGTTAAAAATTTTATTTTGAATGCATGCACAATATGTATTTAAACTCTAATATATTATGTATAGATGGATACTTCTTTTAAGAACTCTTTTTAAACCATGCTTCATACACTTTTAAAATGATCAAGCTCTAAATTCAACTACTATAACTAGGCTGATTTAAAATTTGTGTTATTTTCTTCTTAGAGTACACATCTATCAAGTTAATTTAATATAAAAATACATTTTAATGCATTTTAAAACAATATTCTTAAACAAGTAAAATTATTTTGTATAATATATATTTTGTTTAATATATATCTTTAGTATAATATATGAACTCTTATACTACGGAGAAATATATTTAAAATTGTAATATTTTTTTTTAAATTTAGATTAATGTTAAGAAAGGGGCAAAAATTACTTCCTTTCCAATTTCCAAAATTATTTCTTTGTGATAATTAAAAATATTTTGATGAAAACGTTAAGAATAACATATTGTTTAAATAAATAATTTCTCATAAAAATGTTTCATTAACAACCCCCTCCCAAGAAAAGACAAAAGGTCGTATAATTTACTTGTTAGATTTTTCATTTATATGCTAATGGTTTACATTTCTAGTAGGAACGAAAACAATAGAATTACGCGAGCGGACATAACTTTATTATATAAATGATTTTCATTATCATAATGCATTTGCAAAGAATTCCCGTAAAATGAATATTATTCTAATGAAAAGGAGAAGAGTAGAGTAGTAAAGAGCAGTAAAGAATAATTTTCCTGGAGATATTAACAAAATGTGTAAGAAAACATTTGTACTCAATTATTAGTAAACGAATTTCTTCCATAAAAAAATAAAATGCTGTGTTTCTTTAAGATTCATAACTATTGACTATAACTTTATTATTAAGGGTAAAGAAAATTATTATACAAAAGTAATTTGTAAAACCCTTTGATAAAAGGAGGAAAGTAAAAAACAAATCTCTTTAATTGAATTTTTAATTAAAGAAAATGAAGGTATATTTAATCACTTATGTAAAATGATTTTTGTCTAGAACCATTTAACTCTTTTTAAAATTATTCCCATATGTTTATTCAATATTTAAAAGAACATTATTTAAAATTTTATCACACAGTCAATTCAACAAATTCAAAGATAAGGTTTATATACATCCACTATAATCCTTTACTTAGACACTTTCACATTATCGGTATACTCTAATAATCAATGCGTTTAAACCTCTGCAATAAATCCTCCGGCATAGAGTACATATATAATTTTATGGACATTTTCATGACTTTCCTCATTCGTACGGACTTTATTCCATTTATCTTTGAGTAATGAAGTATGCTGATAGAGGATAGTAAATGTTGATGAACATCGTAAGTAAAAAGCAATTTGAATTTTTTAAAAATAGTACAGAATAGTAAACAGACTAAAATCATTTCCTAATTAAGCCGCAAATTAAGTGTGGTGTCATTTGGTTTCATATCAAAATGGAAAAATCTTTTTGGCCATTCTTTATAGCAGGACAAAAAAATTGACTAAGCGATAGATGATGACATAACGCATTTGTCTAGAAGTGTATACTAGAGTGTACGACGTAACACTCTAGAAGTGTTCCTTCTAGAGTATTACGATGATGATCTTATGATAATTAATGTGACACATTCTGGTCTATATCATTTGCCATGATTTAGATATGTTATGCAAACTGCAATATGCCTTGTACATATCAATGAGTTTGTAGGCTTGAGAATGATTGATTGCATAAGAAACATTTTCAAGTGCATTTACTGCAAAAACTACATTTCTTTTCATTATATTCGAAGACTCATTTCAATTAATACATTTTACGTTTTGAATAAATAAATATTTCTTGAATATATCTTGTCTCTTGAAATGAGAGCAAATAAAGTATGCATTGTTTACGCATTATTCAACATTTTTATTTTTAGAGCTATGTTTTATATAAGAAAAACTCAAAATTTGTAACAAAATTTCTTTAATTTTATAGACTTTATTTTATTTCAAAAGGAATTTATTGGAATTTATTGTTTAATTATTGTTACAAACTTGAACTGAAAACTTGAAAAAGTAGATGAACAGGATTTTTAAAAAATATTCTTGTAAATATATACCATTCTATTATTTTTTAGAAGTTAAATAATTGAAGGATTCTTTTGAAGAAAAAAATTTAAATGAATGCACATTCATTATAATTTATTTAAAAATTAATTATTAAAAACTAAATATATATTATTTAATTTTTAATAGTTAAAATTTATTTAATTATTTAAAAATTAATAGATATTTTTCCAATGTGTGAAAGAGTTTTGATAAAAATATATAGGGAAATTAGTAAATTAAAAAGGATTGAGAAGGTATGTTTTAGAGTATGTTAATTTGAATAAGTTTTGCAGTTTGGAACAAGAATATTGAAAAATTACGTTACATTTTCATCAGGAACTGAAATTGTTCTATAAATGTCCACATTAAAATTGTTCTATCTATGTCTTGCATTTGTGATGGTCAAGTAACACTGTTGAAAATGAACGGCTCCGTTTCCGCCAAAACCATGTGAGTTATAGCTCGAATTGGAGAGTAAGCAGTTAATATCACCTTTACTACCATTAATGCATTACAGTTTGAAGCACCGATAGAGCAGTTGTAATATAGTTGGCTAAATAATCAACTAGCCGATTTGCTCCTTATAATGTGAGTGAAAGTTCAAGTCTCAGTCTAAATGTATTGAAGAACTTTTTACAGAAACCATATACACCGGTTGAACCATCATTTGAATTAATCTAAATGATATTTACAGTATCAAGATAAAATGTTTATGACGAACGTATAGAAGTGTTCTTTCTAGAGTATGACGACGGTGATCTTATGATAATGAATGTGACGCATTTTGGTCTATATCATTTGCCATCATTTAGATATGTTTACACATTACCGTATTGTTAGACTGCAATATGTCTTGTACATAGCAATGAGTTTGTAGGCTTGAGAATAATTGATAGCATACTAAACATTCTCAAGTGCATGTACTGCACAAAGGACATTACTTTTCTTTATATTCGAAGACTCGTTTCAATTAATACATTTTACGTTTTTAATAAATAAAGATCTCTTGAATCAATCTTGTCTCTTGAAATGAGCTCAAATAAATTATTCATTGTTTGCGCATTGTTCAGCTTTGTTTTTAATTTATCTGTGCAAGCTACACCACAGTATGAGTCACTAAATCATTCACGATTTATAGACAGATCAGCGTAGTGATTATGTATACTTCCTGAAGTTGTTATGATAACTGTGTTTTATTAACATATTATGATAATAAATGCTCCAGTAACACCTTTTCGAAAAATACCCTCTTGCGAGTGTAGTTTCAAAATAGTGGTAACCCACATTTTTAAATGTTTCGTAAATTGTTCCTTGAACTGCTGGTACGATGTTAGACATATAAATGCTACAACTGCTAGGCACGATGACAAATGGTAATTGTAATACTCCCATCTTTCAAGTAAAATGATCAAATATAAGACTAGAGTTTAGTTAATGATTCTTTTACTCAGAAATCTGAAATAATATGTTTAATAAAGATTTTTCAGTATGTCACAAATAATACATTTTTCCTTTATCCCAGTACAGTGTAAAACAAAATACATATAATGACATCCCAAATATACGTAGTTGGTGTAAACTGATATATTTTCCCTACAAATACAGAATTTTGACTTTATACATAGAGCTTTGCCCTCCTGTAGTGATGTTCAGGGGTTGGAATTCCACTGAGTTTATATCTATTTAGAATCGGTTTAAAGCAGTAGATACCGGTCTCAATACTCCATCTGTTGCAAAATAGAAGACCATAGTGTTCTTAACCAATTATTTCCATAAATAGTAGATATTCACTTCATAAAGTTGCATCGGCTTTCAAAACAAACCTATCTTTGATTTATTTTAATATTTTTTTAAATAATCCTTCTTTATACAAGACTATTGTTTGGTAACTATTAAACAACATATTGTTCTTAAATAAGTAATAAAAATCAGTGATTAATGACTTTTCTAATCTTGCTTAGTTTAATGTACTGAAAGACAGATTTTCAGTGAATATTTGGAACATTATCTTAAGAATAATACATTCTAATAATTTAACTCCACCTGGCATTTAAATTTATCTCGTATTTTTAGAAAGTGTGTATTAAATAGATAATAGCAAGCTGGAGTGAATGAAGATCTATATATGTCTCAATTTACGGAGTAAAACTAAACTATACTGTTATTTACCCCTGAAGTACATTAGTAGGCGTTGATTACTTATTTTTTCTTCACATTATTTTAGAAAAAAACTTCTCACTTTCTTAGTTTCAAAGTAAAAATTTTCTACTTTCTATGAAAACTATTCTAAGCATACGTTTGTTAAATGAAAAATT
Organism: Pardosa pseudoannulata; assembly: GCA_032207245.1. NCBI lineage: Eukaryota > Metazoa > Arthropoda > Arachnida > Araneae > Lycosidae > Pardosa > Pardosa pseudoannulata. Next base: position 41,085,853 of record CM063502.1, on the reverse strand, counting down.
CATCAAATATTTGCTTGCATCTACTTGAAGCGCGGTAGTATTAAAGACATAATCTAATTTCTTATTTTTACGAGTTGCATATTAGGATAAATTTTAAGTCTCAGAAGTATAATTTAATGGCTTTAATAAAAACTTTCTACTTCCACTTTTGAAAAATACAGCCCCAAATAACTTGTTTCATCAATAAAGAGTAAACAAGGTACATTTGCTAAGAAATTTTCACAACTCGATGAAAAGGAGTTATAAAGGACATGTATTTTTCAAATATTAAATTATGTCTTGCATGTTTATGTGATATAAATTGCATTAAGAGAAGAATAAAATATATAAAAAGCTAAAAACTATCTAAAATTTATGTTTTGATATTTTTGAATTCAGTTTTAAAAATACCCAATAGATCAAATTTATATTGTTAATGGTGTAATTGACCAAAAAAATAAATTTTAATATTCAGAAATGTTTGTAAATTAAAAAAAAAAATCTTGAAATTGTTTGTTAATTTTATACTTCAAGACTGTAAACTTTACATTCTTCTGATGTAAACTTTACTCTTGTAAATTTTACTCATGTAAACTTACTATTTACATTACTATCTAAACTACTTACTTTTCTTGCTATTTTTTTAATTTACTTGTTTACTCATGTAAACTTTAATTTACTTCTCATTATTCTTTACTTTACATTTTCTGCATTTGAGAAATTATTTCCTGCACCTCTCTAAAACTCCAAGCATTATATTTTAAATATGTTAGAACCTCCCAGTTAGGGCACTAATGAGGTGTCAAAACAGAGGTACAGCACTGAGATTGTGGCATAGTATTTAGTTAAAGCGCTTAGGTTCTAGTAGGTGAGAATATAAAATTCGTCTATAACAGAGTTCTATAAATAATCATTATTCGTTATGTCAAGGGCCCGCAGACTGCGACTCGCGAGTTGCATGTTGCTCTCTACATATGCGTTTGCAGCTATTTAGATTTCTGCATTTATACATTCCATCAATAGCATTATCAGTGGGATAAAATATCACCTTCATTGAAATTGGACACATATACTAGTGATTTAGGCAGAATTTATTCTAAAATACAGTTTGCAGTAACCCTAGCATTAAGAATTGTCGGTAAATAATCCAAATGGGTTGTCCTTGAATATAGCCACATAAATAAAATTATCTTTAGTTACTCTAAATATGTGAGTAAATGAAAAATGTTTCTAAATTTAAAACATTATTTAAATAAAATTCAGAAGAGTTGTTAATTTTGTAATAACCTAATTGCTTTCTTATACTTTCATCATATTGTTTTATCACAACCTGGCTCTTCTCTGTGAACCATTTGTCGACCCGGGGGTCAAAGAAATGTTATATACATAATGAAATGTCTCTGGAGGCATTTCCTTGGTAGACAGACTGACTCGAATGAACGGACTGAATATAAGCTGACATTTTAGCTATGCAAAAAAGTTTTCAGGAAACAGATTTCTAAGATGCACTATATATAAAATCATACAAATATATTCACAAATGTAGACCTCGAGGAAAACAGGAAACCGGTTCGGTTGAAAGGTATTCAATCACATATTTAGTATCAATGCCCTGTTGTACTCAAGAGTGACATTTAGAGTTTATTGTGTAAAATGGTTTACGCCATCTCATGTAGCCGTGTATGAATAAGACGTGGAAGCTTGAATTAAATACTGTAAAAAGAATTACATATATTAGATACATTCAAAGTTTATCTAGACTGCCATAATATAATTACACAATCGGGTGTTTAGTTCAAAATATGATTCAGCTTGATCGACACATCTCAAACAATGGATTGCAAAGTAATTAAAAGAAAAATGTTCTTTTTCAAAACAGACGATAAGACCAAACACAACAATATGAGGAATGAGATAGAGAGGTAAGGACGGATGCGTGTCATCTCTAATGCCATCTGTGATATCAAAATAGTTTCTACATCCCCATGATCTTCATTTGGCGTTACCTAAAAATGGACTGAAACTTATCTAGAATGAAACGAATTTTTTCAAACAATATGAAAGTCAACCATTTTATGTTTTTGTAAGTAAAAGCTATTCTATCCGACACTAGGTTTTAAAAAAATAACTTGAATATCTCTCCGAAGCTTAATTAACTGTCATTTAAATGAACAGATCTTCAACAATCAAAGCTAAATGCACATGTGTTTCTTTGTATTTAGTCAGGGGTCATGGTAATGATGGCAGTTCATGACAATTGACAAAGTTATTTTATATTTTTTCATATTGTTTTATTTTAATACAACCACAGTCAAAATAGATCCCTGGTATATTATATTTTTGCTACGATACAACTTTTGAAAAAATGTGTAATGAAATATGACGACCTCTTTAAGACAAAAGTATTTTTATATCTCATTGGTTATGGTTTGTCAAACTGTTTTACATTTTTTCTGCATTTATTCGTTTTTATTTACTCTTTAAAATGATTTGATTACAAGCTTCCAATTTTCTACGTTCTGTCTACTCTAACATTCCTTCTTTATGTGAACGCATCCTTTATTTCAAAGTAGTTTCCAAAGACTCAACCTTATTAAAAAATATCATATAATCCAACACTTAAAGGTTTGAATGCATTTTATGAAATTGTTTTATGAAAGACTTAAATGACATGCCAGTTATTTTGCCTTTTCGAACTCTAAAGATTCCACAAATAGTTGAATACCGTACAATTATATGTAGATGATTTCTAAATAGATGTAATATACCATAATACATTGAGGCATATATTATGCAGCTATTTCCTGAATGACAGCTTTGCACACCCCAAATCGCGATTCTCTAAGATGCAAATCATTGGTCTTTAATGGAATAAGCACAAGGGATAAATTCACTTGATATTTTCTATCACATACTAAATGCTAATTTGCTAAAGCCTTAATAGAATTTATTTACAAAAAATGCGTTATGTAATATTTGTTTTAAATACACAGTTTTGCATTTATTCCATATATATTTTTGCACAGATTGCATTCATTATAAAATTAGCCCATACTATTTAGAAAAATATAACTTCTTTATATGTTACCAAGTATGAATAAATATATAAATTTAACTCAAATAGAATGTTTTGCAATAATTTTCTGTGATACGTATAATTAAACTGAAAATTTAACTATGCGTATTAGTTAATTGAAAATTTAACTAATATTAAATTATAATTGAATATTTTTTACAGTTTCTCTGTTCATTAACATCTGTCTTTAATTAAAAATATCTACAAAAGATGAAACTAACTTGTTGACAAATTTACAACTATTTATGTACATATAAGAAATACGTTTTTTTATACTTTTCCTCTGTATATTCCTATTAATAAAACCTCTAGTTTATATAAATAGTTTTAATTACAAAGGAATAAATTTAGCTTATTTTAAATTTTAAGTTAAATTAAAAAAAATAATTTGGTGCGAAATAATAAGCATCAACATAAACAGTTAACAGCTTTTTTTTGTCTAAATTTTATTGCAGGTTTAAAACATTGTTTTTTAAATACTTTCAAGGTTTACGCTTAGCTCACTTCCACTTTGAAAAATATTTTATATTCTAATCATGGATTACATAACTTTTATTCTAAAAAATTACATGTTTTTTCAATACATGTAAATAATCTCTGTAAGGTACACTCACATATCGAAACAAGCAGACTTAATATATACGAGAATCTAAGAAATTATTACTACAGAATTAAGCTCTTACAAACATTTGGAAATCAAAAATACACTAGAACTTTGTTAGAATTCTTTAATTGGAAGCATTCCGTTACTTCACATTAGCTAGTAACGTGCTTTTTGCACAAAATCTACTGTTTCTTTTTAGAAAGTATTATATGCATATATAGAATACAGATGGGATTATTAAAATCGTCTTCAAAAGAAATTATGATATATGTAATTATAGAATGAAATGTCAAGTTACAAAACCGAGATGATTTTTATATGCGACGATAAATATTCAATATCTAAGTTATTAAATAAATAACCCCTTGACTGAATCAGCTAGAATTCAATTATACAAGATTTTTTTAAATCGATTCCAAACAGTCACACACATTAACACCAACTAGTAAAGCCTGTCTTAGTGGCAAGTAGTGTAAAAACTGTAATTTTCCCTTTCTAGCGTTTCTTATAGTGTCAGAAATATTTCCTTTTTGAAATTAAATTATGTATGAGAAATACATTTTGTTTGCCTAGATTTTAAGATTTTTTTGTGTAATATAGGAATATATTACATTATTCGTTATTTTACGGATGAAGACTAGTTATCAACTACTTTTCATGCAATTTACTGAGCTTAAAGAAAAAACACCCTGTCCTTTATGGTTGAGTCCGTATAGTTTGATATTCTAAAAATTAAGTATCTACCCTAAACGTTTATAATTATTTTAGCTGACATGCATATGGCATTTGATTTCATTGTTTTTTCACATGATATTATACCCTAATAATAACAGTTTCGTAGAAAAAATTGAGGTAATTAACATGTATTGTCCAACTATTTTTAGCTTCATATGATGCCAAACTGTAACACTGGGTAATGTCATAGAAGGACTTATATTACTATGAAGGACTTTTATTATTATGAAGAAGTGTCTTAAACAATTTTTTAAAAATTATACAGATTCGACGTTTTATTGTCATTGAACAGGAGATTCATTTTTATGGATCATTGAATAATTTTAAAATAATATTCAGGGATTTTTCCGGTCTTTATGTTACCAATTTCATAATTGTTTTATGAAGTTTAAGCGTACAGAAACTTATAAAATTGCTTTCTTTATGAATTTAAGAATTATAAAACTATAATTCTGACATTCTTGAATGCTATACACTCAATTTTGTGTTGGCCATTTCTTAGTGATTTGTTTTCAAATATTGTTTTTAGAAGCAAATGCAAGCAAGAAAAGTAATTTTATTATATAAATCAGTATAAATAATTTAACATAAATTGAAATTTCTATTGCTGAAAATCTAATTATTTAACTTTAAGATATATGCTGAATTCATCGTGTACACTCAATTTTGTAAGTTAATTTGTATTTTCTCAGTCTAAAGTCCCACAGGAGATATCTGAAATGTATGATACGTGTAACAATATTTTAAATAATCAAATAATATTCTCAATACATATCATATTAAAAATATTATAAAATGTAGATGCATGGAGGGAATAAAATTGAGTAAATAAAGTCAAGTAACATTTGTACAGTTTTTATAAACATAGATAGATTAGCAAGTATAAAATTTTGATTTGGCTTTTTTGATTACCAAATATTTTTTTTTACAATTATACTTTATTAAAGTATGTAAACCATTTTTGTCATTGCACACAGTTTTTCTTTTTCATATACAGAATTCTGATTGAGTATTTATTGAGATGAAATTTTGAACATGATATATCTATCTCCATCTTCATTAAATACTATTTATTTAACGTCTTAAAATATTTGAATTGTATTTACATGTATGCATTACCACCATTCATTTTATCATATTTTGAAATGGCATCAGGTCATAATAATTTCTTCTCAATTTGCTTCATAAAAATAAGTGGAACCTACATTTTTCTGTCATAAAATTATATTTGACATTTTCCGAATAGCTGCAACGTAAGAAATCAGGATGTAAAGATTGATCTCTCAATAATATCCGAATTACATTTATTAATTGCTAAAACTGCATCATCATTTATATAAATTATAGTATTAAAAAACAAAATTCATAATAAATATCAACTTAAATTGTTTAAGATTTAATAACTTCATCTAAAATGACATGTAGGACAGATTTGATTTTCATCTGAATCATATGAATTTTCCGCTTATAAATCCGACGCATATATTTTCAAAATAATGAAAGTTGTAAAACGAATTCAAAATAATGATAAACATGCTGATACAACACATTTAATATTTTTAATGATCATTCAAATCAAGACCTTACTCAGAATTTTCACCACATTATTAAGGTTTCATCTGAGTTTCTAGAATCTGAAATAAAGGGGAAGGAGAAGTTACTATAATGGATATTTTAAAAACATTATATTTGAGTATGTATATTTAGGAATTCGGTTTATTTTCGAGTTTTATAAAACTGCTCCTGTTAGCTCTTATAATGTATTATAATATGATGTTTCTGTTCAAGAGTTTTAACATGCTCTTATATTTTTTATGCATATTTAAAAACGTAATATGTACAAAGAACTGAAACAGAAGAGGGCAATCCCATGCATAAGATATTGAAATCTTTGATGACAGTCAAAATAAGTAAAAATTTACCTTATTAAAATATAATATTGTTTATTTAAGAGACTTTTACCATTCCATTTAACTTTAAATATGTATAACGATATTTAGTGACTAAGAACAATATATAGAAAAGCTGATAACGGAATTATTTAACGACTTTTATAGAAATAAATGTACATGCATGTATCATGATTATTATCAATGAGTAAACATTCTATATTTATTCTACAGAGGATGATTCACATATAGCATTTGAACATTTATTTATATTAGAACAAAACTGTAATCAGTGTTAGATGTCAAATCATTTAATATAAATTAATGTTATTAATTAATATTTTGATAATACTTTTAACCTTACAAAAATACTAATGCTTACATAAAACATAAGTTAACAGCTGATAATCGTATACATTTATTCTTTGAATAAGTGCAGAAATAGAATTAGATGAAAATCCCATTAGAAACACAAAAATATATTTATTTAATTTTTTACCAGAACAATTAAAAAAATTGAAACTTACGGTTGAAATTTCTCCTCATAGGAATTTAAAGTGGAAAAACATTATTCAGTTATTTCTAAAGACAAAAATTTTAAAATAATATTATTAAAATTTTCTTTCAGCCAGGACTTGGGGGTAGTTTATTCATCCGTGGAATTGAAAGACTTAATGAACGACACCGTTAGTTTATCGATTTATGTGATAATTTTAAAGACTGAATGATTGCTGATAATATGATATCAATTTTCAAACTTGAATGGTGCAATATTCTAAGAAGAGTCTCCTTCATGTCAAAAAGTTAAAAAGACCAGCTTTCGTTGGGATTTTCCCCCACAAGTTTATTGACTTCATATAACAAAATAATTCAGATTAGTCAACTACTTGTATTTTTTTGTTACGCGAATAAGTCATTTAAAAATGAAAAGATGAAGAACTCTGAAATTCCAAGGAATCAAATATACTTAAAAATTATTGTTCTTTTCTCAATATGAATTGAATTGCCTAAAACATTAATACTCTGTGTACTTTAGTAAAAAATTCCCCATGTATATGTTAGCAATATTAACCTATATAATTTTAAAAGATTAGTATCTTGCTGTTAGACCGTAGTTAACTAGTTACGTTGATATTTTATAGCAGTATAAAATTTATTAAAAGTCGAGAATCCATTTTTAAAAAATTATATACTTCTATGTGTAACTTATATTGCTTTGTTTACCGTATAATTTAATGTTTAAAATTATTTTATCATATGTTTTTATTATGATGATCAGCTTTGAAATTACATAGACAGTATTATGTATATATATATATATATATATATATATATATATATATATATATATATATATATATATATATATATATATATATATATATATATATATATATATATATATATAATAGTTTCCTATTAAAAGTTACATTTAAAATAGCATTTATTTTTAATTTATAACAAAATTAATTAATTAAATGTGTGAAAGATACGCAACTAAAGAAACTCTAGTAACTTCATAAAAATTAAAATTTTCTTGACTTATGTTGAGAATGGCATTTATTGCTATTCTCAACATAAGTCATTTTGTTGACATTGTATTTTTAAAAATAAAATTTAATATATCTTGAATCATAAGTTACAAATGTACTTTAAAATTATTCATACTTTCAACAGTTGTTTCTTATGGTTATATATTTTAAAATTACTTTATTCTTAGCTATATGTTTCACACACAAATATTCTGCTGAAAAATACATCCTGGAGCTTAAAGAAAGAAAAATATGATAGCATTTTGTCCTTTCAGTTGAAGTTTGATACACAAAAGTGCTGTAATGGTGAATAGAATCATGATTATAAATCGCTTAGAAGCCGATGTGAATAAATCCAGGGTAAAAAAATGAGAACACAAAAATTCTTCTAATACATTAATTTCCAAAATTGCTTATTAAGAATGTTAATAATCAATATTAGTTATTATACAAGCAACTGGTAAACAATTTACAAACAAAAACAATACATATTACTTCGTTTAAATTGACAGAATCAGAATATTAAAAAAAATGAACTTATGAACGGCATTGACTTCTAACCGACTTATTTTATAATATGATTACTCGAAACAAAGGACATTACCAACTTTTCGTCAAAAAATGATTTTAGAGGTCTTAAATAAACATACAGTAATTTTAATAAAACTGTACACTACAATATGCGTATTTAAAATATAAAAAGTAATGTAAAATAAATTCACCAATGTAGGTTAACAGGATAAAACCAAAAGAAAATGGCTATTTCGTTAAAATTCAGAATACTTTTGTCATTGCAACTCGTCTGAACAAAACAAGATAATGTCTTCTTTAGAATTTAAATAGCCATGTTTTGCCACTTTTCCTACAACAATTTGGCGAGTTGCGACACTGACGAAGGAGGCTGAGACGACACGTCGGAGATAGTTATTTGCTTCAATTTTTTGCCTTTTAGCATTTTATTAAAGTAACATTTCATGCCGCTTTTTATAGTTTTAATTTTTTTGCCCAATGTTTATTTTTTCTCATACTAAGTAATGTTACCCCAGTTAAATGTAATAAACAAATGTCTCTCTACTTTTTATCCTAAATCTGAAGCAAAAGTAGCCAACTTAACCGTAACAAATTATCTTTGTAACATAAAGTTGTCATAAAACACATCCCCAAAGCAATTTGAGACCGTCATCAAATAAAACACCCCATGCAAAATACGCGACAAAAATACAGTCCCCGAAATTTTCGAATGTGAAAATAGGGAGATATATTCGATTTATTTTATGCGTTTATTCGACATATAACATCTTTATGCACACGTAAACACTGAATTCAAATAAACAGCATTTATTTTAACAGAGCAGAATTCAAGGAAATGTACACGATGACTTACATATGAATAGTATTTATCAAACAACCTGCTTTAAAGTATTTTTATTTTAGTTTCATATTTCTAAGCAAACATTTTCAATTTTCTACAGTATGGAACTTTAAGATATTTACAATTTCAAAATAAAAAGTTAGCAAATATTTTCTAAAATATTAAGGTAAGGCTTTTACAAACATGGATTACATCAATAGACTGAATTTAGTATTTATGATTTCTGAGCAATCTAAACTATTTATTTCAATATATAAATAGCGATATCGATATATAGTACTTACATAATTATGAATTTTTCTTTCAGCTAATAATGAGATCACATATTTATAACAGTTCAAACACACTTAATTACTTAAGTTAGATACATAGTTTATTAACCCTTAATTTTACAAGATGTTTTTTCACATATTTTTTAATTTCTCTTATTTTCCCATGTATGTGTAGACATTAGGATCTCTGTAAAATCAGCAAACAAATATATATCATTTTCCATTTTTGAGCTAATTAATGTCCGCTTTGGCGAACACTGACAATTTGTTTATATAGTAGTTATAAATATGACTAGTGGCCAGACTTAGCCAAATTAAGGGTTAAGGATATAATACATTTTTTTCAACGGTTATAAGTTAAACGAATATCAACATAATGATTTTGGCAGCTGTATGGGTTGTAATGCTAGCTTTTAATTATTTTTAAATGAGATATTGTCGGAATTTATTGCAATTTCTATTTTAGAAATATTTGTTTTATTTGGATTATTGGGATAAATAATTATAAAAATACAAAAAAAGTTGTGCTCTTATTATATGCAAGTTTATTTTCCCACCATCTAGCGATTTACGCCTTCGAAGCTTTAGAGTCATTTCAAAGCTTATAGGTAAATAATTAACCCAGAGTGTTAAAACTTATTATACATATAAAAGGGCGTACAACTAAATCGAGCACGTTAAAAATTTTCGCAGAAGTAAGTTTTTTTTAATTTAAATTTGTAGTATTTTATCGACTTTCAAAGTTTTCACTCCAACTTAATTTTCTCTTAGTAACACTATTTTATTACGTTTAAATATATTTTAAATATATAGATGTTTTTCTATTGATTAATTAATGAGTAAATTCATTGAAAATGCTTTTTGGTTGAATGTTGAAATTTCAAGAAACATTTGGACTCATCACAATTTAACTTAATTTTGAAGACTCTAATTTCTGAAATATTCGTTTTTCTTTAACTTTCCATGACAAAGAAGTGTGTTCTTAATGTATATAAAATGCAGCTTCCCACGATATATAAACATGTTTCATCGAGGTTAAGGTATTTTAGGTAAATTATTAACTTAAAGTTTTGATGTGTTCTACAAATATAAAATGACGTATGACTAAATACATATAGATAACACATTTTGGAAAAGTCATATGATTTTAAATACGAATTTAAAATATTTTGATAATTTTTAAAATATTTCTTCCTCTTCAATGCTCTCTTAATGTTTTCATGCCTTTACTTAAAAATATATTTTGAATATAATCGGGTATTGTTCAATCATATGGACAGTCATAAAAAATTATTTTATCATGTACTTTGAAATTTGACAAGGTATTTTAACTTGGTTAAGATTAACTCGAGTTTAAAAATCAAAATGAAATTGAAAATAATAATAGACACACAAATTAATTTTAATGAATATTAAGAAAACTAATATAAATAACAACTAATAAAATTAAAAAACTTTTAGAAATTAATGAATTGTTATGTCTCAAAAACATTTAAAGTTATCCCAAATCGCACAGAAAAATGTGTGATTAAATAATTAATAAAATTTATTTAGCTATACAAAGATCATACTGTAGCTAATATCATAGCTTAATATATTCATACAACACATTTAGCTATTTTAAAGTATATCTGTACAAAGTTAATTATTTACCAAAACACTTTGTTTCGTACACTTTTTCCTTAAGTGTTTCCATTTGGTTGACGAGACACTAATGCAACTCCGTCAAAAGGGGGAAGCCCCGGTTGTCATCTCAAGAGACAGATAGTTGTTTTTCTCTTTATGTGTTAGGTAACTGCTGAGGACTTTAACATTAGCCAGATGTCTTGACTGTAGAATGGCGCCGGGAAGAAAAAAGATTAATCGGTAACGACAGCCGCCTAGACCTCAGAGGCACATAGTTTAGACTGTATATTCAGGTGTTAGATTGAGTCCACCTATACTAGGGTCTACATGACATCACAGTGGAAGGACGAATAAGAATAGGCACACCAGAATAAATCACATAACTTGGGGAAATGCATAAAATTTGAAGGAGGTAAATGTGAACCATTGTAGAAAGAATCGAGAAAGAATTGGTTTTTATTATTTATTTTATTTTATTTTATTTATTTATTTATAGGTTCTGGATCATCGATTTACGGAGATTGTTATGGTTAAAACAAAGTGTGAAATAAGGCTTAAAAATTTTGTTTCTTATTTATTAAATAAAAATTACTGAATTATGTGTTATGGGCTAGAATAAAATGGCTTGATCAAATTCATATTTTAAAATACCGGCATTATCTAGAAGGCTAGTGTATAATTTACATTATAAATCAATTAAAAATAAATAATAACAAATCACAAATTAAAGTAAATCTTTAATTCTCTAAAACAGCAATAATGCTGTTAAAAACAGCAAAATATGCTGTTATGTTTTTATAGCTATAATCTTTTAAAATGTAATTTTTTTCTGACGATAATTTTTAAGTGTACGGGGAACTTTAGGTGAAGATTACTTAATTTTGATTTTTATGTTAATTATTTTTATGTAGAATATTTTATGAATTACAAGAAAATACATAATTTAACTTTCAATATATGTGTCTAATTAGTATTCTTGCAAATTCTAATTCAAATTCAAATGTCTGTCAATTATCTTTCCTAGTATCGAGTTTTCAATTCAAGATGTAATCCAGGAAAACTACCGTAGTTAACTGACTATTCAATCACAGTTCTACCTTTATACTAGCTAATAATAATTAGTTGTTTGGTGCCTCTGAAGTTAATCACGTCGTTAATCTAGATGAAGTTATCTGGACCCTAGGTACACAGGATCTGGTGAATCAAATAATGCCTTTCTAATCCAAGTCAAGTGTTGATAGTTAAATTTCAAATTTGAATCATTAAGTAGTTTAATATTTTAAAGGATATAAAAATTGGAAAATTCAATTTTAGGAAATAAATATCCTATATTTAAACTATAAGTTTGTATTTGCATTGCTTTTGTCTACCAGGGTTGCTGTCAAAATGAATAAACAATTCAATTATGAAAAAAAACATTATCCTGAACTTCCAAAAATTAGCTATTTTCTTTGATTCTTTGGTATGAAGTTCAGAAGCTTAATTTTAAAATGTTTATCATTATTTTCGCTAATACCATTTCTGAGAGATTATTTAGTTGTGAGAGTTTTAAGACAGCTCTCACATATTAAAATTTAAAAGAATTATAATGTTTGGATTTCTTTAGGTTAAATTTTGTCTCAAATCTCAAAACCCATTGATTCCTTTTTATTTTATAGTAGTTTTCATGTTTTTTATTCTTATATAGTTTTCACTTCTATCAGCTGTAATGTTGTGAAATACCTACTACTGTTATTGATATGTCTGCTTATTCTTTGTCTTTTCATCGTAGTTCGGAAACTTTAAAAAAAAAATCTTGCTTTCGGAAAGCGATGAATGCTATGACTGTAGAGTAATTTTGAAAGTTTTTTTTCCTATGAACTCAAGGTTTGAACACATTTTATTATATGCATAGGAAATACCTAGAATATATATTAAATAATTTTAAAACCAATTTCAATTATAAATTAGATTTTCTTTTACTTTACTACATAAGAATATTTAACTAAAAATTATATACAGAAATTAAGATTGAAAGTAAAATAAAAGTTCCGCAAAATAAAATTATTTTTTAACAAAAAAAATTAAAGAAAATAGTTTAAAATTTTACCCGAGTAGCTGACAAAGATCTGAAAATAACTTACATTGGTAAATAACATTATTAATAAAGTAAGCTTTAGTTTGGAACATATCACAGCAAGAGTTTGCAGGAAGAACAGACCTGTGAAATGTTTGAATTAAGTTTTTTTACTGAGTATTTTTTAGATTTCTACACGTGACTCTTTTGATTCTAAATTACAAGCACAGTTGTAGATTTCCTTTTTTTCGGATTTTTTGGAAGGTTCGTATAAATTCTGAAAGTATTATAAAATTATATTAATATAATAAATTATAAAATCATAAATCTTTCACTTCCATGACAATTGACCTTCATCTTCGACCCATTTGAACAGGTGGAGTTTGCCAGCCCCTTTCTTCTAAAGAAATGAGTTAAAATAGCTTGGTTTTTGGTCTCCACAGTAGTTAGCAGAGTAGCAAGCCAGCGTAAAGACAAGGAAACTTATTAAGCGAAAACGGATATTCATCTTTTTTTTTTCTTTTGAGAAGGGGGGGGGGCAGAATTATAGCCGCCATCATCACTGACCCCATGGTCTTTACGTTCCAATGATTACGCAAAGAGGTAGATTCATAAATATTAGTATTTCAATTTTAAATAAAGTTTTTAAAAATAAATTGTCGTCAATGGTAAGAGCATTTATATCTTTCGTCTATTTTTAAGTCTCTGGACAAAACAAGTTCTTAGCGGCTGTGTTGATTGATTGTACTTTATTCTTTTTAACCTCTCCCACAACATTGCATAATAACATGTAGAAAGTTTAAAGCTAAGAGAGTTAAATTTGACCCAGAGAACCACTTGGACTTAGTTTGCTTCTGCAAAAACGGAACACAATGAATAAATGAATAACAGAGTGAAAAGCACTCTGATGTAAGCTTCACTCAAAGGTGTTTAGCCTCTTAAGCATGAGAATACTAGTGCTAGTCAAAATTTTATCAAATTTCGACTTGTAATAATTTAATTGTTTTAAACAAAAATGTATAATAATTTGCAGAAACGTTTAACATATATCATTTAAATTACTCAATTATGATTTTTTTAAGTATAGTATTGATTTTAAAAAGAAGAAAAAATATATAAATATTTTATTTCTAATCGTTAAAACTGTTCTTACTTGTACGCTTGTTAGCAAAAATATTGTTTACCCACAGAATAAATTCCAAGCATATAAAGAGGGATACAATTTTAAAAAGAATATCAAATTTAAAAAAATTTAGTTACTGTTACAATTATTCTCCTAAACATGTGACTAATTAGACTCTAGTTTTGTGTTTGTAATATCTATATTTAAAGCACTGAAATGAGTTATTCAGACTCAAAGGTGCTGCTTTAAAAGGCAAGTTAGTATAAAACAATTTAGAAAACATTCATTACTTACTAAAGTGTCGGAAGGAATTTGGTATATAATACATTTTGGGGTAGGTGAAATGTATTCAATACATTTTTGGTTTCCTCTACTGGGTATAGAGAAAAAGAAAACTGAAATTCATTTCTTTCCTTAAAAATATCTGGTTAAACGGCACATTGTACTAAGAAAGACCTATATAGATAAGGCCTCGTGTACAGATAAACTTCAGAACAAAAGTGAGCAAAGTCTAAAAATTTAACTACATTCAAATATCAAAACGCCATTTCTTTTCTAAAAACTCTTGATGAATTGGCAGGAAAATGAATTATACGGCTGATAACTTAATCTAAAGAAATTTAGCTTTTTTTTTAAAAAAAAAAAGTGAAGTGAATTATAAAAACTTCAGGTCAAAATACAAATTAAGACACCCTTACATGAAAAATTATTACTAAATGAAATTGGGAATTAATTACTAAGACGAAAAATGGAAAATGAGACATATAGGTAATTTTTACACTGCATTATTCTATTAATAGCATTAATACAAGGAATAAAAACTTCCAGCTAAATTATACTGAAATTACACAAAATTTGGTTTTGATATTGTCTATAAATGAGATAAAAATGTACGGATTCTATATAAAGTATATTAAGGTAAAACTGTTTAAACAGAGCATTCTTTCAACACATTTTACTACAAGTAAAGAGTTTTTTTACTTGGTCGATTCGAATTTAAAAATATAGGAAAATAAAGGTTTAAAAAATCATTCAATATCAAATCGTATTTATTCCAATTTAAAAAGTGAAATACCGACAGGAACACAAATTGTACTCAAACTATGATCAAATTATGTCAACAGAAATTTATCCAAAATTGTAACATAGAAACACAATGAAAGATGACTAAATATAAAATTTATCCTACATTTCTTCCCCATAAACTTATACAAAAGATAATTTACAAATAAAACCTTAGAAGACTTTTTTATAGTTTGATTGGTTAGTAAGATTGTATTGACGAAAATTTTGTAGTATTAGAAATTATGTAGTATTATCTGACACACTGAAAATTTCGTGGGTAGTGTACAATTTTTGAAACATATTAATGCTTTCTTAAGTATATTCATAATTTATATTTAAAACTTGCGGAATATTATCCAAGACCAAATCTTTTACCAAATCTGTACACTTTGAGTCATCTCGTCTAGTCTGTTATCAGCGTACCTAAACTGTCATGGTTCTTGTATTAAAACATAATTAAAATCAGGAATTTGCGTTTTAAGAAGACAAAACGCAATTTATCTGAAGAAAATTTTATATCTTAAATATATCACAAACTAATTTGAATTTTACAACGTGGTAATTATTACCTAATAGCTTAATTTAAGTTTTAGTGACGACAAAAGAAGGGTTTAAATCTGTTTGAATTATTGACTTTAATTTGGGTAATACACTATTCTACAGGAAGAAACTTTGTGTGGTATACATCTCTTGTTATTGCCAAATTGTGCTCACACTTCAGCGATCATTATAACATAGATTCCAAAGACTCCAGTTAAATCTTCTTTATGAAGTAAGCCTTAGTTAACTTGCAGAAGTAGTAAAAAGTATTTACATATATGTTTATGTAAACATATTTACAGAATTCGGTAATACGACTTTAAAAGAAAAACATAAAGTTATGATTTTTTGTGTTTAAAAACATTAACAGTATAGACAAATACAATTATAGAATACTTTAAACTGACATGTTACGGATTTTTCATTTAACCATAATTTGTTACAAAATTGAATTCACCTGAAGTTTTTGAGTCTAAAATGTCCTCATTGTTATTGAATTTTTTTATACATATTAACCTTTAGGAAGAGGTTGGTGAATATTTCAACCAAGCGGAGCAAGCTTCAAAAGTGCAGGCCTTGTCGAGAAATGAAATAAGTACATTCTTCTTCCCTGTTCCATTACTCACCTATTATACATATTGGGTTAAAGTCATTATTAACAATCGACATTTGTTTTCAAATCATGACTGCTGTCTATCCTCTTTTAATGAAGTTATATGTCCCCCCCCCCAAGAACATTCTCTTTATTCCTTCAATTGTGCTCATTATTGTAGAAATACAAAATATCAATCGAATTACTCAAAAGGAGAAAACACTTAAGGTTACAAAGGAGCTCTAAAATACCCGAATTTAACCAAAAGTAAGAAATATATATAGTTTATAAAAAGTCAAACTAACTACAATCATTCATAATAAAATAAAAAGTTTCCAACTGAATGATTTTATGTCACTAAAATATTTTTTTTCATAAATTCTTATTTTCTACCTCATAAGCTTTATTTTAAAACCTTTCGTTTTTAGTGTTAGGTCAGTGACTATAAAATGCTATAAGTGCATTATTTCTTTCCCCATGTTTATAAAATTGTTTAACGTTGTCTATTAATGTGTGTAACATAAAATTGGGTATGCTGTATTAAACTGCTAAGTATTCTTTCAGGTTACAGAGAATTTAATATCTTAAAACAATGAAAATAATTGTTAAAGTTTTGTCTGGTTTGAGATTCTTGAATTATAAATATTCTTTTCTTCTAAAGTAAAATCGCTACCCAGTTTTGCTTCTATATAACTGCTGAACATAAAAAAATACAAGAAAATGGTTAATAGGGAATTCACTAGGAACATTTTTATAAATGGAAAAACTCTTACGATTTAATTAAAAATTATTTTTTTCTTAGTTTCTTATAGTGTAATTTTTGAATGTAATATATGTTTTATCTAACATTATCATTTATGCTTCTTATAAAGTATATAGAAAAATTTTCAATACTTTAATTGCTAAAATTTAAGTTTCCTGGTCCCTGTTAATAACAGAACATTTGTCTTTACAGACACGAATATAGAGTATATTTTGTCCAGGGAAGTTTAAAGCTCTTCCAAATAAGATTTTATAACCAAAAGTGATTAGGAATTTAATTTAATACACTGCACTTATGCAATTAAAAATATAATTGAACTATTTTCTAAAGAAAACACCGTAAAGTTTTAAATGCATAGTAATTCAAAACATATTTCCTGATATTTATTACGTACATTCGATTTGCATTCATTTCATAGAAAAAAGAAAACTGCATAGGTATGTATGAATCTTTCACTTTATAAAGAATAGCTATATTTTGTAGTAAAAATATATTTTGTATTATTTCTATTAAGCTTAAATATAAAATTTTGAACGTTTAACTTATCAAAAACATCAAATGTGAGAAAATCAACCTTGATTTACTCAATCCTAAGAAGGAAGGAAGCAAGTGCAGGAAGCGAATAGCAATCAGAGAAGCTAGTGACATAAGACTATTATCGCTATCTTTTGTGCCGGAAGAAAAAAATAGTATGTTACGAAAAGGATAGTCAGTACACATTGTCAGAATAATGATAATTGGTTATTATAGTGGAAATTGTCGGCCTCATCTTTCTATAATTTTGTATAACCCACAAGGGCCAAACATGAGCCAAAATGTTTATATGTTACAATTTAAAAAAAATTACATTTGTAAAAAAATTACATCTGTAAAAAAATTACATTTTGAAAAAAATAATTATACATTGCTGAATATTTACTAAGGATTAGAAAACAAAGCCATAATTGTTTTTGAAAAATTCCCCAAAGTAAAACAACTTTACCGAAATTAAATTTGATATATGTTGAAAATTACCAGAATACCCTGCGAAAGTCTAACTATAATACTACTGCTAGAAAATTTCCTAATTTATGACGCATGTTAAAAAACCTCATAATAAATATTTATAAACATGCGTAACTCAGAAAGCTAACAGTAAACTTGTTTATAATTTAGACATGAAGTTAAGGAAAATTGTAAAATACTTTTTTTTTAAAATATAAATAGTATACTTACAAAAAAAATGCATATATAGTATGTGTTTAAAAATATTTCTGGAAAAGATCAAATAAATCCAATGCGAATTTATCGTGTAAAACTGAAAATATATTTAGTAAATTAGAAATTAACTAGTTACTCATTTAGTATTAGCTTTACGAATTCTGTTCGTCTGAAAATTAGATATGTCAATATTTTGCATTATCAATGAGACTTAACATTTGCATCGCAGCCCGGTATTAACGTAATTACGCCTTTCTGTTGTATACATTTTATGATTTATCTTCCACTATTTGCTTTTAATTTATATTGTTTACTACATGTATGAAAATATTGTCACTTTGTGAGAATAACATTAGACTAACATTTATTTTCATTTGCCTCTATTTAAGGAATAATTTAATATGTAAACAAAACATTTCATTTAGATTTTTTTTAAAGATGAAAGGGGAGGAACGTGCTTTCTGCTTTGTTCTGTCATTCTGTAAGGAGTAAGGAGGATTGATAATTATCCTCATGAGATATTTAGAATAAAAAATAGCGTCTAAAAACATAATAAATATATATGTGTTAAGGAAATCAAAAGCGTTGCCTTAGGAAATTCCAACAGATATCTTTTCCTATAGGATCGGTTATTTTTAAAATTACACTTCCCCTCCCTCTCGGGGGGAAAAATTTCATTCCTGAAAATCATGACTGGGGTTCTTCATTTACTTTTTATTCACGACGAAAAGCTGTATGTGTCCCCATTTAGAATTCGAAATGTAGAATGAAAAGCAGTTTATGCAGTCTCTATTCAGTTGTAAAATAAATATAATCAAGAGAAAGCTTTAGTAATAGGAAGCCGCAGTGTCTAAATTTTTGAAATAAAATAATAAAGATAAAATACGATGGAGGAGTAGGGTAAAATATTAGGTATAGAAGTTTTAGGTTCACACAAGAAAAAGTCAAGTTGCATTTGGAATTTAATAAATTTGCCTGAAGTCAAATGGAAAAGTTCTCAAATTATTCCATTTAAATTATTTATAACACATTCTGTATTCTTTGAGATGCAAATACAGTTTTATTCACTATACTTACACATCTTAAAGGGATATAGAAGAAGAAAGCTTTTAGAATTTTTTATATTCATATTGCTTTGTTTCAGTAAATTATAGTATTTTCTTACATTGTAGTAAATTCAACCATTACTCCAATTAAATTCAAAACTTAAAAAGTTTTAAGTTTAATACATCTTAGTAAATGTCAAGTATATTAGAGTCACAGTATTTTACTATTTAACAATACAATTTTTCTACGTATGTTCTGCATTACATTTTTAACTATACATCCCAGCAAATTACGAGAGCCCTTTAGCACCATGGCAAATTGTAAATTTGCCTTAATTCTCAAGCATGACTCCCAAGATGCTAAGGTATAACAAAAAGAAAATAGAGTCAATAAGTTTCTTATTTTTAAAGATATGGAGAGTTATTAAAACTAATACATAGATTCATAGATATAACTTCATAGATAGTTTAATAGTCGATATAATAACATTATCAAAACGATATATTAAGCACTTTTGACGAAAGTTAAAAATATTCTTAACTGCACCCTTTCTGTGAAGAATATTAGAGAAACGCTTCAGCCAAAAGCAATTTCCAAAAATGGAAGATATTACAACATTTGAACATAAATCCTTATCACATTGATTATCGTTACGATTGAAGAGTTTTTCGATGGAATCTGTTGAATTGAAAAGAGGCTTTTGTTCCTCTGAAATCCCTTTCTTGAAGTTTTCAGTAAGGATTAATGTATGTAAATTAATTGTTACTTGAATATTTAAAAGATTTTCTCAAATTCTTTCAGAGATTTAATAGACCTTTCTTACAATTTTTCTTGTGTTTAATTGTGAATAATAAAATAATCTTTTGCTTTTTCCAAACAATAGTAATTTAGTCGAAACAACGCTCCCCAATAAACTAGCCGATAAAATGTTTGCAAACCAATATCTAGCTTATTAAAATTCCTTTTATTATACGTAGATCTAGGTGTCATGAACTTTCTTATAGAAAACCAGGAAACCTTAGAGCTGTAAACTAAATTACACCTTTAATTATGCTTATCATTTGTGTAACTCGCAAATCACTCATATGTTAATTATCTTCCTATTTAGGCAACTCATACAGCATAAAACTTTGAGATAAAACAATTATAATTCCTTCTTAATTTTTTAGAAAATTGAGCTATGAATTATTGATAGTATTAATATTAAAATATATTAAATTTTATGACCGTAGAGAATAAATTAAGTGTATTTTTAATTTAAGACAACACCTTCAGCAAAAATAAGTGAAACATATCGTATTTAAGTGCTGAAATATATATTATATCTATTATGTGAGCTTCTATATAAAATATTGATTCTATTGCAAAGCAGTAGTCGGAAAACAGATGAAACTTTATGCTTTCTGTTTTTAAATCGTATTTTGAGTTACGAAGGAAACAAAGGACAGAAATATTTTTTTACATCTTACATGTATATTGTCTATTAACATGGTAATTGAATTGCACACAGAAATATAAATTTAAACATGCAAATGGGTTTAGTAATAAAATTAAAATGTCCTAAAGTATTATTAATCTTACTTTGAACTTCAATGTTAAAAGTGAAACTTATTTTTGTCATCAACAATATTTTATGTTAGTTCAGTAGGTTGAAACTGCCATTCAAATACAGTATTTAAATAGTCACTAAAACCGAATGAAGTTGCATCAACATGTGTAAACTTTCATGAAATGTTTTTTCAGTGTTTTGTTTTTCTCAAGGGGGTCATATTTTCTTATTAAATTTATTTGGGAATCAATCTATACATAGTTTTCATTATCATGAATTTCAGTGATTTCTTTCTATTTTGAAGCATGAAAGTTGCCTAGAAGGTAAAGCAGGCTAGTTATCTATAAAAAGTGAAATCAAAAACTGAAATGTTTTCAAAATCTTTGAAGAGTTTGTTAAAATGCTTCTTATTTATCTGTAATGATTTCAAAAAATGTTTGCTGTTGTAAGGCGGCTGTGGAAAATCATTCTTTAACAAGATTTTACTTTAAAGGAGGAATGTATTTATGCTCACTTTGGAGAAATTTTTTCCCACCATTCAAGCTTTTTTTTAAAGGAAGTAGTCTCTGAAATTGCTTCCTTAATATCTTTATATTTCCCTTTAACTATCTACTATAATTTAAGCTTATTTGTCTTATCTCTCAATATGGCTGTAAGAGAAACAAAATCCTTTAATTAAATTGGGTCCTCTAGTTTAGTGAACCTAGTTCAGTCGCCTCAATTATTCAAATATTTTACTAAGGATGACAGCAAGTGCTCGAAACGTTTTAAATCTCTAACTCTACTACCCAATGAAATTATACATATGGTGCAGGAGATCACCATAGAAACAATCTAATTCAACAATTAATGCTTTTAACAAACTTTTTTCATATGCATTTACTTGCTTTTTATATACTTGAAGAGTTCTTAAAAATATTGTACATTGGTAAAACATAAAATGTAAAATATTGTTGCCTTTATAACAGAAATCTACGCATTCCTTCTACTTGTTCCTTCTACGAATTCCTTCCACCTACCATCGCAAGAGAGCCATAAATTGCTAAACTCTCTTTTGTAAAGGAATATATTCAAAACTAATAAAACTAATGAGATATTTAACTACATTTTTGTCTCTTGTTAAGATATTGTAAAACGACGTTATGCAGAAACGACCAACATAGCTGTATTAACTGTATCAATCTATACGACAAGTTACATGAAAAATAATTACAATGTCAAAATTAGTTTTAAATTTTGAAACAATATTATTTGGTAAAAGCTGTGAGACATTAATAACAAACATTATCTCGGTTTAAATTTTCAAATATTGTATCTTCACCGTCTAACAATTAAGTTTTGATTAATTCACTGCCTTAGTGAGTATTTTTGTTCTGCGAAGTAATGTTTGAATGGTACCTCATTGAAATGTAGCCTTAGTTGCTACTCTATTCCCGTCCAGTGGTTTTAAAAATGTTGATTGATCAGCAGTCAGTTGGGATTTTTTCCTCTTAAATCTGAATTCAGTAAGAATTTTTTCAATACCAGAGCAAACGTATTTGAAGTGACGTTTATAATTTCATTTTCAACTCATACACTTGTATAGAACAGTTAAAAAAGCATATTTGGCATTTATCTGGGCTAAGAAATCATGGGTACTTTATGCCGAGTAAAGGTGTTAATACGAGTATATCTGATATACCCATAAGAACATAACAGGTATAACTTCTCAATTACAAAATCAACTAAAACACAGACAGTCTACTTTCTGTAAGATTCTGAATGCAGGTGTTTTCTGAATTTATCTGCCTGAAATTCATCCGAGAAATTTAACACGTTCTACTAAAGCCTTAGCACTTGTGTGTTGATTGTACTTATGATTCCTGGTTATCTCATAGCAGAATGATTAGTGTTAAAAGCGTTTATAAATTACGATTGACTTCAGATCCATGTTGTTTTCTTTTTAGGATTCTACCTTAATTATGACCTTAATGAGTGTAATGAATTTTTTAAAAATCTTAAAAAGTACAAAATACATTATTAAAAAGCCTTCGTGGGCTATTAGAAATCTCTAATCTAATCTAGTGTTGAGATATTGCCATAGTTTAGAGAAAAATATAAGAAAAAAGATAATAATCTTAAATTACCTGGATGATTATATTTAAAATCTTACAGTTCAATATATGCATATCATCACTCGAAACGTACAATTAAAATCTAATTAAATACTTAAAATTATTTAAATAAGTATTACTGTTATCGAATGGCTGTATAGCAAAAACAAATTCCCATTTAGAAGTTTAATTTAAAGGTTTAATACATAAATTCACTATCTACATATATCACGGGTAATTCACGAACTTTGTAGCTTATTCTTTTATTTAACTAAATAATAATTGGTTTATATTTCTTTTCAAAGTTCTAAATTATCTGTCTAAGCTCTAAATTATCCGACTAAATTTGTGAAATTGTAAATGAAACATTGTCAGTTATCTTCATTTATTTTTACACGCTCTTCAGTAATCTTAAATATTATACTTAAAGAGAAATTAAGCGGCAACTTAAACTAAGAATCTGAAAAATTTATCCTTTACTATGTGATTATATAAATTAGAATTATAAGTTACATTGAAGTTATTGATAAGTCATGGGATTTTTAACTAAATAGATTTACCACTTTATTTGTTTCAAGCAATATAGTTAAAACTATTTGCAACACGTACAAAAATTAAACCTAAAAATGATTGCTAATAAAAATAAGTACAAACCAAAAGGCTATATCGTTCGATGTCCATAAAAGGACTTGAACATGGACACACGGGCTATATCCGTACAGGAATTTCGTACTAGACGCATTTAGTTATATTCCCATGACTGTAATAAAAATTATACGGAAACGAATAAATTTTAATCTAAACTGTAATAGCAGCTTCATTTGCAGTGACTTTCTTTCTTACAATATTTCCTACCTGTTTAATCTATTAAGATGATAATACTTAGAATTTAGTATGTTATGTCCACACATCTGCATGAACACATCCAAGTGATTTCATTTAGTTTGAATTTAAAAAGGATGCAAAGGATCATTTATCAAAATATATTAATGATACTAATTTACTAACAATATCATAAGTTAAAAAGGTAGCCCAAAACCGCTTTTGTTTCTATATGTTGTGATAGGTAATTGATAGTTTAGAAAATTAAGTTTAGAAGGCTCAGAGTAGCCAATTTAAATATCATCAGTTCTTGAAAAAATTGCTTTAATCAATATTTACTTCATTTCGAGGCAATAAATTGTAAATTATTATTACAACTTTACAGTTTTTGAAAGCATAAATTTATTTCACTATGATTTTTGAGATTTAACATATTATGAAGATTAATTCTCAATCGTACTGCGTATATCATAAATGCATAAAAAATCATTTTCACTTAAAAAAAAGTAATATAAATTAGTATTGCTTTGCTAAATATACACTTGATTGCAGACCTGCCAGGGGCTATGAAAATGAATAGTGAAAAATGAAACTCAAGACAATTTATTTGTTAAGTAAATTTAACCGTATATTTATTTTTTAAAGAGCATAAAGGGATTCATTCATTGTAACGATGCAATCAATCCGTTCAAAGTGCTCGTGCTCCATTAACTTGCTTACGCTCCATTAACTAATTTATTGTGCCATTAATTTGTCAAATCTTCTTTTATCGCATAGATTTTAATTTATACTCTTTCTAAGTGTTATACTCCAAATTTATGCTTATTTTTCCTACAGATTAAACTAAAGTAGTGCAAAACATCATTCAGAGTAACCGAGAATGTCAAAGTACTTATGAATTTTATTTAATTTCTGCTAATTATCCTATTTATTTATCTGTATTTAGTAAATGGAACCTTGTTATGATTTTCACTAAACCTGGTAATATTAGTTAAAAAAAGTTACCGCTTTATGAAAATATTTAAGTAAAACAATTCAGTCTAGTACTTAGGTGCTTAAATTTATCAACTCTAATACTTTGACATATTTTTACATTTTTTTTGGATTTATAAATTTGGAATGAGAAAGAATGACTAAATATATGAATAAATAATTCACCTGCTTTATTTCATGAATAATTATATCATTAATCTGGCACAGAGAAACCATTTTGTAATCACACTATTCTTTACTAAGATATATATTTATATAGCTTGGATATATATTATCCCACTTATAAATATTACCTTATTAATAAAATTGTTATTAATAAAGGCAACTATATAAATGTTATCTTATTAATAAACTTGCTATTATTAAAAATAGCTATATAAATATTATCTTATTAATAAAACTGATAATATCAAAATTGTCTAAAAACTGAAGTAAAATTGTCTTTTGTTTTCATAAACATCAGAAAATAGTTACGTCATTATGTACATTTCTACGTTGGAGAGATGTTGGAAATGTCAACGCATTTTTTTAGTTCTTAAAATTAAATCTACTATTGTATTTATTTAATATATATTATTATTATATAAATATTTAGGAAATTATCAAAAAGATAAAAAATATTTAATTTTGATTTTGCAGACAGTAAAAGAATTTCATGGATTAGAGAAATAGTCCATTGTTGATAAAGTCTGATTATTTTCAAATTTATTTAGAATTAACTTCTAATTATGAATGAAACAAAATAGCATCCTAATTTCATAGTTACGAGAATGTAGTAGGCATAAAGTGTAATGTATAGTTATAAACATTAATGTTACCGTGTAAAGAATTAATAACATGCATTAGTAATACTATCATATAGATTTTAAGGAGATATTAAGACCAAATGAAGGAAAAAATATTCTGTCCCATTAGGCTGCATGCATCAATCAGACTTCCACTGAAAACAATTATCAGTATGTTGGGCTTCCTTATATAAAGTACCCAACCCTCTAATGCACTGTACTTAACTATTAGATCTAATTCTTGCAAATGTCGCTAAATGGTTTCACCTGATTAGGAGATTTTATTTCCAGTTTAGTAAAACTTAACATTTATAAAAGATTTATCTATTGATTTATCTACTGATATAAAGTTTTATCTTTGTTATTTCCTGATAGGAATATGTAAAAATATTGCCGCATAAAGTAACCTCGCCAACGAGATCAGTGGCCGAATGGTCAAAGCACGAGATCCAGACCCGAAGTTTGTGGGTTCCTCGCCATGGCGGTTGATCCAAAGTGTGAATTTTTAATTTAAAAATGTTATTTATTGTTGCCTTATGTTATCGAACATTCTAGATATTTCTTTATTATGTAAATTAGTTATTTCTCGAATATTCTGTTCGCGTATAAAAGCTGATACCCGCTTGTTGTAGGCAACTTCTCGATCTTGTAAAGTTGCGAGTTGCTACTTAGCTTCAATAAATTCGTCTGTTAAGTTAAACGGTGTGTTCATTCGCATCTTCGGGACAATATTTCAGCATTATTTATTGTGCACTTATTGTTATGCACTTATATTTATTGTGCCATTTTAACGTTATTTTAATAATTAGAAAGAATTGAGATCATTTTTAATTCACTATAAATAAATTCAATGATTTTGCATCATAAATATATTGCTTCAATTCAAAACTATATCATTAAAGAATACATATTTGCCAATAACACTTATATAGAAATCTTAACTTAAAATCAGGATAAAATAAATACACATTATTTATACAGCAATTCAGTTTTTAATGCATATGTATCATCACATTATCTTTTATCTGTAAAATAATGATGTACAAAAAGGAAAATTTAGGACAACTAGCCGTTAAAAGATTAGATACGGTTTGCTTATTCTAGAATATCATGCATTCTATGTAAATGTATTCCTCAGCTTCAAGATTCTGGCTGATTTTATTCGCAGTTGAGTCATGTTTTGCTGCTCTCAAAATGTCTAAAGTCAAAAGAAGTATCAGTAAGAAATGCATAGAAATAAATTCAAATCAGAATATTTGCTTGCATCTGAACTCATGTTACATGAATGCAAAAATTTCCTCAATTCTGACTCCAAAGTTCGTTTTAGCATAACTATTTAACAAACCTCTGTGATGAGCGAAGTTGCATAAAAATTCTTCCAACGTAAGAAAACAAACAAATATTTCCATTTACATAATGAGCTTGAAATATATGTGTCAGAAATATCTTAACACACAGGAAAAGAAATATTCGATAAACTGCTCGACATAGAGCTAAATTAAGGAAAAAAAATGTTCTTATAAAGATTAGAATCGTGTATAATTCGATGCATTTAACTTCTAATGCATTTTATCCTGTTGTATACAATAAAGGGAAAATGAATAATTTAGCGGGTATTTGCTTCCGATAGCAAATAATTTAAAATTTTACTGCCAGCATTATATTAGTATTCATTGGTCGACCACCAACTGCAAATATATAAAGTTTAATAAAATTGTTTTACATATTTTCATTTATACTTAAAGGATATAAGATCTTCCGATTCGAGGATAGACGGAACTTGCCAAGCAATTACTCATGCTATCAATGAAGTAGATATGCACAATTAAACTCTATTTAAAACAAATTTTTATTATATAGAGTGTATAATGCATAAAAGTCCTTTTTTATCCTAAAATAATAACATAACTTTATTTAATGAATTATTAGAAAGCTAAATTAAAATAAAATAAAAATGTTATTCATACATGTTTAGGCTTATTATTTACATACTGTAAATTTCAATATAAAAATCATATGGTACGCGTGTTTACCATTTGCAAATTAGTGAATAATAAATAGGATTTGAAGCAAAATTAAACTGATATTTAACTATAATTATTATTAACTTACGCATGAAAATTAAGTTCTATCTGCATTTCATATGTCTTTTAGTGTCAGTTTTACATTCATAAGAAAGACGTCACTATATATACAAAACACTTTAACAGCGAAAGGATTTTATTTCCAAAATGCATGTGGAATAGTGTTGAGAACATAGATAATTAAATTTTGAGATTATAATCGTGTATAATTTGATGCTTTTAACTTCTAATGCAATTTATCCGGTTGTATACAATAAAGGAAAAATGAATAATTTAACGGGTATTTGCTTCTGATAGCAAATAATTTAAAATTTTACTGCCAGCATTATATTAGTATTCATTGGTTGACCACCATCTGCAAATATATAAAGTTTAATAATTTTTTTTATATATTTTCATTTATACTTAAAGGATATAAGATCTTCGAATTCGAGGATAGACGGAACTTACCAAGCAATTAGTCATGCTATCAATGAAGTAGATATGCACAATTAAACTTTACTTAAAATAATTTTTGATTACATAGAGTGTATAGTGCATAAAAGTACTTCTTTATCCTAAAATGATAACATAACTTTATTTAATTAATTATTAGAAAGCTAAATTAAAATAATATAAAAATGTTATTCATACATGTTTAGGCTTATTTACATGATGTAATTTTTAAAATAAAAATCATATGTTATGTGTGTGTAACATTTGCAAAGTAGTTAATAATAAATAGGATATGAAGCAAAATTAAACTCACATTTAATTTCGAATGCAAAATATTATATAACTTACAGTTTATCTGCATTAAATTACAGTTTTATCTGCATTTCCTATGTCTTTTAGTGTCTTTTTACACTCATAAGAAAGACGTCATTATACATAGAGAACACTTTAACAGCTAAAA
>CM063502.1:41047161-41052161 GCA_032207245.1 Pardosa pseudoannulata | reverse complement strand
TAAATACAATTTGAAATAAAACATTCTTATTATATAATTATAATGAGATTCCAGGCCAATTTCCTAGCCGTATAATATGTTACTTACAAGAGTATTCTCTGACTTAAATTATTTTTACCACTCCCCCAAAACTAATACTAGGATAAATGTTAATTTTTTTGTCCAGTCTCCACATTTTCTAGCTGTTACAGGAAAATGGTTCACTCTTCCAATATCTAATTTGCTGTATAATGCTGACTAAACTTTTAGTTTGGGAAAGGTCTGAGTGATCACTTGCTCTTGTGAGAAATTTGTAATAGAAAGGTTTTCTGATATTATTCAATGTTGAACTCTCGTCTTGTAAAGATGAACTTTCTTATGTGTCACAAGTTCAATTACGGACTTGTTTTAATGGAGCGACTGCAATTTATTTCACTCCCGGGGAATTTAAAATAATTGAGGCAAGTTCAAGAGTAATTTTACGAGTATAAAAGTCGTAGGTTACATGTATATGTATGTAGTATATCAAAATTACTTACCTTTAATATTTCCTTAAAAACCTCTTCTTTCCGTTCTAATTCCTTAAAATATTTTTCCCAGCCTCTAAATGTCTTAATCAAAAGAGTGTTCTAGACTTAAAACTCTTTCGATACATTTCCCAAAATTTTCTGTCCTATATATGTAAATGTTCTGTCTATTCAACAGTTGTACGTATAATATTATATAAAAATACAGAGTGAAGAATTTTTCTTTAAATTAAGTTATTTAAGACATAGAACTATTTTAGGCAAGATGGTTATCACGAGGGAAATTTTTGCAACGTGTTTATGAATTAAAAGAAGAAATCGCCGTTTTCCTAGAAGAGGAAAACAGACCGGAAGCTGAGAATTTTCGCGATAGTTTATTTGTGATGAAATTGAGCTACATGGTCGACATATTCGAGAAATTAAATAACTTGAATCTTCATCTGCAAGGAGCAAATACACATATATTGGATACGAGTGATAAAGTTAATGCTTTTTGTAGGAAATTGGAATTGTGGAGCAGAAATTTAAAGCAAGAAAACTTAACAATGTTTGCAAATTTGAATGATTGTATTAAAATTTACAAGGCTGAAGAACAACATGTAAAAGTTGTTTTTGCAACCATTGAAAATCATTTAGCAATGCTAGCAAAGAATTTTAAAAAGTACTTTCTTGCTGACGACAAACTGATATCAAGTTACAAGTGGGTGAGGGATCCATTTCAAAATACTCCCGAAGGATTCTCAATTGAAGAGGAAGAAACCTTCATAGACTTCACGGCAAGCGGCGAAACCAAAAGACAATTTAGTAATAAATCACTCTTTGAATTTTGGGCAGGAGTGGATGATGAGTTTTCTACACTAAAAACAAGGGCATTTCGCATTCTACTACCATTTTCAACATCTTACCTTTGTGAAACTGGATTTTCTGCGGTGGCTTCTTTGAAGACAAAATATAGATCTCAGCTAAATATAGAAATAGAACTGAGAGTGTCTATTTCTAATATTAAACCCTCCTTCGAAAAACTTTGCTCTGAAAGACAGGCCCAAGGAAGTCACTAATAATTATTAAATTTGTTTTTAATTTAGTAAGTTGTTTTAATTTAATAAGTTAATTATTAAATATGCCGAAATGTATTTTGTTTTGTATGTGTGTGTGTGTTCTTTCCTTTCAGTCACTTAATCAATTTTTTTAAATAACATTTTCTCTTGGATATGCTCGCGCCCCCCCATTAGTGTGCTCGCGCCCCCCTAGGGGGGCGCGCCCCACAGGTTGAGAATCACTGCATTAGATTAAGATCCGTCTTAAACCACTGGATTAAAAAATAATTTAATCTATAAAATTCTTCCATAAAAATTGACATTTTTTAAATTCATCTTTTAAAGCGAAATATATGTTTTATTTTTCTTTTACTAAAAGTGATGATTTGATCAACATTTAAAAAACTAATGATGACTATAAAATTGAAAAATTTATATTTAAGTAGGGAATCGAACATTACAAATAACCTAATTAGGTCATACATGTGTCTGTTAATCAAAAATTATATATTATAGGTGTTAAATTGGGTCAGGTTTGCATAGCTATGTGGGTGATAATATATTTATTTACTTGAGTCATTGCGTGAATGAAAACAATTATGAAACTCAGGGCAATAATTTCATCTTAACTATTTGATTTCTTTCCGGTTTTGTGTAATATATAAAATTTTATATGTTTATTTCTAGACATTTGATAGATGATGCAGTAAACATACTTCTCTTTTACCTACTTTATTCGTAATGTTTTGCTTCTTTTGAAAAATCCCTCTATTTTTTAAAAAAAACAAATTTCTATATCAGTCCACCTGAGGGAATTCTTTAAAATCAATCTATAATTTTAATCTATTCATTAATTTTAATTATTAATAAATCATTAAATGCCTTTTATTGTAAAAAACTGAAAACTCTTGGTAAAATTCTAAACAATCCATTTTCGTAAATGCCCTTTCAAAGCAATTAAATCTACGTTTGATAAATTACGTTTGATTATTATGCTTTATTCTAATTTTCTAAGAGCCATACTAATTTTGGGGGATTAATTTCCTTACGGTAAATAAATATATTTTCTCTAAAGAACTAGAATTCATTCCAGTAATAAGTTATGCCAAGTGTCAAACCAAAATCATTGAATTCTGCTATCGAGAAAATTCTAAATGAATATCTGGCTAATTAGTGTTAGAGATGGCCTTTTTCTATACCAATCATTGAGCTTTCTTTAAAAATTGAACGTAGTTAGAGAGACAGCTCTCCCTTAAGTATTCCAGATATAGCTTCTTTAACGACAGGAAAAAAGATGAATACAAATTATAATTATTGTGACATGAGAATAATTTATTTGCATTTAATTATACACTTTGAATGTTTATATTATTTGGGATGGGATAAGGGATTCATTTCTCCACAATAATGTAACGTTACAAGCATTATCATGCTTAATAACACAGATTGCATTTCAGAAATATATTAGTATTTGATTCTGTCGTTGTAAAAGTGAATTACATAATCTCATCCACAGTTGTTGAGTGGATCCCAAAAAATGTGAAACTAAACTTCATAAAGGTTTAACGAAATTATGTAATTTTTAGTATGAAGCATCAATACTCAAACATTGCAGTTTTCGTTTATTCAGCAGCTAGAAAATAGTGTGATTAATATAATTTCGTTTGTATGTATCACAAATGTGAAAATATTTTTCCTGTGATCTCACAAAATATATCACTTTTATCTGTTTTAATCTCTTTAAGTGTAATACAGCTGAAAAATACAAAATATAATTAACAGCTAAGGTTCAGGAATTGAAAATATTTTCTGACTTACATAAAATGTTTAAAAAAAAACATATAACTTTCATATAAAAGAATAAACAAATTGTAGAGACTTCAACAACTATCTTTTCTTTTATTCATAAATCTAGTTTATTTTTAAGTGTACAATGAAATAAAATAAATTATAGAAACAAATTAAATATTCAATTAAAAGTTTAATAAGTAAGTCGTTTAATAAAATTTGAATTCTTATAAACAGTAAATTAATAATACGTTTAAACGTACCTTATAACATTTCTCTACAGGAATCATTAACATTACTCTAGAGAAAAAAAAGTTTAATATAGCAGATTAGGCAATTAATACAAAAACAAATTTACTACATATTCAGTATAACTTGATGAAATATTTTACTGAAAAGCAAAAATAACTGTTATACATACTAATATGTTAAAATGATTACCTTTAAAAATAAAATTTACATATACAAATGTAAACAAAATATATATATGTTGCAACTAACATACTCTTATTTTCAGAAAAGGCACACCACTATATATACATATACGTATAGGTATTCTTTTAAAAAAAACTTTCTTGTGTAACTTATCAGTATAAATGATTTATTGTAATGTTCTAATGCATTTACTTAAATTCATTCCTAAAGAGTTTTATTTGGTGAATATGTTTTCTTGTTCATTCTTCATTTGGCAGATTACTTCCATAGATTAAGAATAAAATAAATACCCTTTTTTAGAAAATAAAATTGGTGTTGCTTTCAAATTAATCTGCTTTAATGATGATAAGTTTCTTTTCATTCAAATAGCTCTCACGGGGGAGTTTTATCCTGTGAAATATTGCAAGCTTGTTTTAGAGTTTTTGTCCTGTTTGCATTGTAAGTTAGAAATAACAAAGTTTTTATGTCAGATTTTGCTTAAGATTATCTGACTCACTCAGTACTAAGTAAATATACAACTATACACAGACACACAAAAATATACACACACACACACACACACACACACACACATATATATATATATATATATATATATATATATATATATATATATATATATATATATATATATATATATATATATATATATATATATATATATATATGTATGTATATATATTCCAAGTATCTAATAGAATTATTTCAAATTTTATTTTGATATTGTCGATATTATTGGTAAAATTTGCTAAGAAAATAGATATATTTTTATAATATAAGCCTTTACCTTTCTTTGGTTCGGAGCTCTGCAGTCTACTGTTTTGCTTCACGAGGGTTATATAAAATCTGGTTAATAAGACCTACAGCTTAAAGTCGATTTACAAACATCGATGTCATTAGTAGGATACGATCTCGCGAACTCCGGTACCGAAGGTAAGCAGTCTAAAATTCGGCCATCATTCGGGAATGTCTTTTACAGGATGATTAGATGTTTTTTTCTCATTTAAATGCACACATTAACTGCGTGTACTAATGTTTATATTTTGTAATTTTTACGAATTAGTCTCATTATTTTTTGGCTCAGGTTGAACCGAAATTAATTTGACTTCTTACAATTATACTTATTGTCTTTGTGAGAATGTCTGAGAACAAACCATGAAATAGTTCTTTAGTAAATTTTAAAAAAGTTCATTATTGTAAGTTTATTATAAAAAGTTATATTTATTTATTTCTA
>CM063502.1:41037161-41042161 GCA_032207245.1 Pardosa pseudoannulata | reverse complement strand
TGACAACAACTAAAATTGTCAAAACTCTTACTCGTATATTATGTATTATTTATGTTTATGTTATGTTAATATACCTTCCTTAAAATATATTTGAATAATTGAAGATTATAACTAAAATTAGAGATATAAAAATCCTTTAAAAATAAGAGAAAATTTGTACATCTAAAATAAATAGTACCAAAATTTTGGCTAGCTTTGCATATGTTACATGATTTTGACTTTGGCTCCAGCGACATATGCGTATATACATGTGTGTGTGCGTGTTTTTTTGTGTGTGCTTATATGTAGTACAAAAAAAAGTATAATGCAATATCTTCTTTTGTGGCAGAATCTATGTACATATAACTAATAAGATGTATTTTCCCAATATATTGTCCAAGTTCTAATTGACACATTTGCAGATTTTATTTGTGCAAAGGCATTTTATTATATAATTAGGGTTTACCTCTTTAAATAATATTTCTAAAATTTTTAATAAAATGACAATTATTTCAATGAGTAAAAAAGTATTAATGAAGTAACAACTGACATAAATACATATTTATTTATTTATTTTTGAATCCAATGTATTGATTATGAAATCTATTTTTTATTGCATTACCTTGTTATTAGAAAACATTCAAATAAAGATGATTTTTGGGGAAAACTTTAATCTCGTTTTTCTTCTATATTTAAACTTGCATAATCAATGAAACCTGAGATTTTATGTTATGACCTTTAATGAAGCCATAACTTTAAATAATACATTTCAGTTAATTTAATCAGTGTTATATGAAAATATTACTGTGCTAAATCTAAAAACTTTGAAAATGTTTATGCAATCATATAACAGATATATTTACCAGGTTGGTATTCCGAAGAAAATTGTTTTTTTAGATTACTTATGGATATGCTAATATTAGTATATTTTGCTACTGAAATTCTGACATTTTTTGCTACTGAAATATTTCAGTAGCAAAAAATATCTTTACTGCTCAAAATTATCACGCACATACAGAATGAAAAAGGTTGCAAAATGCCTTAAAATGTATTTAATAGTGAAATTAAGGAGGATTTTACTTCTCAGTAAATTCCTACATATGTGTGTTATATCATAGTAGATTATCAGCAGTCCAAAATATTATAAAATAATGTTAGTATATATTTCATCCAATTTTTACCATATTTTTTTATAAATATATATCTAATAGCTACTTTTACTTGCTTTCCATTTAGAGAAAGAAAATACCTTTCATTTATGTGGAAATTGGTCCAATTTTACCCGTAAAAACTTATGTAAGAAAAATGATTCTTGGTAGAAAATCTGAGTTTAAAAAAACTTCCCGCTTAGTCTATTTTAGTATCTAATGAAATATAATATAAACACTTATTTTTATCGAAAAAAATGAAATAAAAAAGGGAATGAAAGCTTTTTCGAAATTTATACTGCTATTAAATAAAAATAAGATGGTTTCAAGATACGTAGAGTTTTCTGCAGTAAACACCTGATCTTTTTCAATCAGAATCAGGAGCAGGTGCAGTGCAAAATGTCTTTTGTTACAAGACTGCTGAAATAGAACCATTCCGTTATCAAATAGTACAGTCATGGTTCCAAGGGATCCAGAATCGTATTTTTTCTTCTTTATCTCACATTTATCTTTGTGTGTACTTATTCTCTTTCTACATTAATCTTCAAAATTTTCTAAATTCTGTTAAATTTACGCACTACTATAATTTGTTTAATGTTGTTGGTATTTAATAAACTCCACTTAAACTCCAAGCCTTTTGCTTAAAGCTTAACTTACGAAATTTCAATCCTTTAAAGTTTGTAAGTATTTTAGTTACATACATATATTTCTTACATAAAATTGGTGTAAGTAAGTACATTGATCTTTGAACTAATAACCTTCAACTAAAAGTTTATGAATTTTGTTTTGCTCAGATATATACATTTAAGAATTTATAAACATATTAAAAATATAATTAAGTAGATTTAAAGTCATAAAATATTATTTATAAGTTCTTGAAATTGTAAGATGCTACTGCCGATTGTAGTATAAATGTCCAGCTGATTTTTAGTTGTTTCAGGCAATAGAAACCATTCTAATCAGTGATTTCACAGCAAAACATTTAAAGACACGTCTATAAAAAATTAACCATACTGGATAATAGTATGTAATGAACATATTTTAAATAAAGGGCAAAATAATTAACCTTTCCAACGCGCTATATATGTTGCCTCTTAAGCAAAACTATAGTTTGTATTTGAGTGTATGATTACCAGTCATGAAATTCTCTATAACATTATAAATATATTTACATTATCGGCCAAAAACTATTTATAAATATGAAAATAAATGTGTATGATATCAAGATTCACTTTGTGTTTAACATAAAACAATTTTCAGACTTAAGGTGTATCTCCTAGTCGGGTTTTAATGTAGTAGAATATATTTTTTATGATACCGCAAGACTGAATTTTGAGTTTGATTAAATATGTGTGTATTAGTTCTCAATACTTTTTGCTTCACAAACATAGTCACATTTTGTAGTCACAGAATGAGCTTAACTTGCCTGATTTTATTACTCCTTTTAAAATTTTTCTTCGAATTTTTCAAATTCAATATTTTTTTATTTCAATATTGCTATATAATATATTGTTGGTCATTCTTATGAAATACAAATTACACCTTCCTAACGCTTCTACCTATACCTTTCCTCTATGTATCTATTGTTGTTGTGAAAATATTAGCTGCGTTTTGTATTCCCGTTGTAGCATCATAAACTATATGTAATATAGAATAATTTATTGAGGCATTGTTATATTTAATTGAAAAATTAACTACAATATTTAATTGTCTTTAGTTTACGTGCAATGGAAATTTTATTCCACAATGTACATAAGTAATTAATCGAGAATACTTAACAAGGTAGAAGTTAAATATCCATATGTTATGATGGATAAAATATTTCATGACTTGTAAAGAATTAATTATAAAAATTACATACCTACTTCAAAGGTTATATATATCAGGGATGGCCACACTTATTGAAGCAAGAGAAAAAATTACTTTCCTGATAATTGAAAAAAATCAGAGTTATAATATATTTTTGATAGCTTTTTTATTTTTTTATTTAATCTTCGGTACTGCAAGTTAAAATAATTCGAAATCTCAAATGTCTTTTAAAATCATATCGCTTATAATCAGGTTGACAATTAGAAAATGGATATCATATTAATTATTTTATATGCTGATTGGCCAACTCTAAACACAGTGTCAATTTAATAAATTTCATCGTAAACTACAATACTTTTATTTTATATGTGGATTCAGTAATCGACGGTAGCCAATATGTTGCATTTTTATAATTTTTATATTTAGTTTTTGGTACACATTTCTAAAGTTAATTAATCAGGTTTGCCTATTTATGAAATATATAGTT
Organism: Pardosa pseudoannulata; assembly: GCA_032207245.1. Lineage (NCBI taxonomy): Eukaryota > Metazoa > Arthropoda > Arachnida > Araneae > Lycosidae > Pardosa > Pardosa pseudoannulata. Next base: position 41,038,738 of record CM063502.1, on the reverse strand, counting down.
CTTGATTATTTTGGATCTCTATTAATTTTAATTCTCACACTGCAGTGTCAGGATGTAAATATTTATCTATTGTAAAACTCATTTCAAAAGGATTTAATAAAAATGTAATTCCATCTTTTAATACTACTAAAATCCTTAAATGGTTTTTCAGAGTCATTTAGCAAGCATTTTTAAATCCGTTTTTTTTTAAATTAATGACGACACAGGAAGAATATCAGATTCTGACACGTCTTTTTCTAAAGAGTGGGCATAGAGTTTAAGAGTAAATGTTTCTATGTTCTATTATATATTTTATATTATTTGTATTTTACTTTTAAATATTAAAATGCTATAACTTAATTTTGAAATATTCTTGCCCTTAATGTATAATTATCAATTCAATTTGTTTAAAAGTTCCACTGTATTGGTAAAAAACATTACGTCATGAATTCAGTCTTTAACTGTTAATTTCCGGAAAGATTACATTTTTTCATATAGGAAAATAATAGGTTTTCTTTCAAAATGACAAACCTTTGACAACCACCTTATTTTGAAGTAAAATTATAAATACTATATTTGTTCATTTAAATCTAAACCATCAAAGAAACGCTGCAACTGATGGTGTTTTTTGCTTTAATTCAAATAAAATGTATAATTTTAATGACCTCTGTAAATACGTGATCAAAATTAAGTGTTTCGCAATAAGATGTTCCAATGCAAAGTAAAACTGTTTAGAATAAAATCCCGAACTCTTTCATCTATTTTTCAAAGAGCAATTAGTTCTTTACTAGTTTTTTAGCCTACCATCCGTGCTGCTCTACCACGTGCTTACATTTATTAACTTATATTTAGAGATGTTTTAAAGTGCGTCATCAGAAGCTTTTTTTGCATCAACGTCACTGTTACTTTTTATACTGCAATTTAATATAATAATTCTAATCACTGTAATCCATCGTTAAACAATAATTGAATTAAAAACTATTATTTGAGGTTGGTTACTATAATTCATTACACGGTCGATTAAAGGCTACACAATTATTTATATCTTCGGGCAACTGAGATAATAAATCTATTTTTATTTCTAACATTCTATGTTCAACTTGAACGCAGCTTATTAATTTTAAAAGATTGGTATTATTAGGATTCGATGTTTTAACTGTATTAATAACATTTTCTTTAATATAAATTCAATCAGTATATTGTCGTTCTGACCGTGCGGTGTTCGAAATTGTTTTAAAACTAACTTCGGATACTGTTTTATTAACTTAAGTAAATTTTGACATGGAATCAATTTGATTAAATAATTGAAGATTTCCTTGATTGTAATTGTTCAATTTTTCCCTTAAATTTTGCCGGATATTGAATCCCCTATGTAATAATAGCATAAGTTGTCTGTCCGTGAATTTATGAAGCAGTTGGACCTGGAATGGATACAGACATCCATATAGGATTTTTTATGAGTTACGGTTAGCAAAATTAAAAGCGATTTCGAAATCCACCCCAACCCCTTTAAGAGTGTTTAATGCTATTATTTCAAACCTTATTCTCCCCCGTTAAGAGCAGGCGATTAAATTTATTATTTTGGATATCATTCATAT
>CM063502.1:41009661-41032161 GCA_032207245.1 Pardosa pseudoannulata | reverse complement strand
AAGGTTGATATATAATACATTCTACTAACATTTTTAACTGAGTAAATATTTCAGTTTGTCAAACAAAAATGACCAAAGAAATACTGTTTTGTTTTGAGACAAAAAAAAATTTAGATTTTCAATATCAGAAGAAATCTAGTTTTTTGATTTTAACTCCTTAAAAATTATAACCATGTTAAGAACTATTAAACAAATTGTTAACCTTGGAAATTTATTGCAACAATTTTTTGTTAGACATTTTCTATAATGTAGATTATAAAATCTTGAATGTGAAATCATAATTACATCTTCAAAGAATTCTTCAAAAATTCTAGGAATATTTTATGTTGAAATGTGGTCTTTAATATCAGAGCACTACATTTTTTAACATTTTCCATATATATTTTCTAGACAATATCTCCATACTATTTGCGGTACGAGAGATTTTCAGAAGAAGTAATTTTCATTTATAGATAATCAAAAGAATGATGGACTATAACTGATCCTTTTATTAAAATGAAAGTAATACATTGTCTCATTTTTGCATGTAGTCGCCGCCGTTGTTGAAACCTATGTCGTATACTAACACCAGTTTATTTATACTTTTTTCGTTAATCTCTATCGACAAAGCAATCAATCCATGTTGTTTGTCCACCTGCTTTAAGTCATTAGTTGGAAATATTCTTTGTTAACAGATTTTTGAACTTGAAGAAGAAAATGATAGCTACTTCAAGCTGAGTAGTTGGTCTAGTCAGTGTGGTTAAAAACATCTCGCTTGAAGGAAAATTTTCCTTAGTCTTTAGAATATTATGAGGACGTTCATTGTAAAACAGTGGTACCTATCATCATTCCCCGCCTCTCATTTTAGATGTCCCTAAGCAGGAGGGCGTTTCCAAAAGTGAAACTGAATTTAAAAAAGATGCACATCAATAACTGACGGATTTCAAGCTAAAATTTTAAAATAAAACCATAAACAAACTTGTTTCAAGATACGAGAAATGCCTCACCAACGGTAGCAACTACATTAAAAAGAGGGTAAACGTATTACTTTTATTTATACGAAATAATTATTGATTTTACATTTATTTTAAATATATGAAATAATTATTATTTTCTGGACTTTATTTGCTTTTTGATTGACATTTTATGATTCAAAAATTATAAAATGCATCTTTAATTTTTTAATTGAAATAATTACTTTAGAAAAGGTAATTTTTTGAATGGTATTTCATTTTCTCCAAGTTTTTGCAGATCCAACAACCTAAGCATACTCTAAAATAAACAAAATAAAGCCTAATGAAGTTATACGAACTAGATGAAAGTTTCACTAGAAAATTACTAAGGTTCGATAACAGACATCAATAAAAGATTACAACATTGAAGAGCACCTACTGTAAAATATTGAAGACGTTCTTCCGGTTTTAAGGAAAAGCAATTAAAAGTGCTAACGTCGAAGAATCAGGAACTGCAAGGAAACTGCAAAACTAATTATTGAAAGCAATAGAATGATTTTTTTAATCGCTATAAGTGTTATGACGTTTTGAAATACAATCAATGGAGATAACGGTTTTCATTATCCCATTCATTACACATGTAGTTCACCAGTTCTATGAACCCCTTGCTTTGATGGATAAGGTAATTAAACGATTATCTGCGTAGCGGACAAAGTCATCAGTCCTATAATTATGAAACCATTTGCTAGAGAGGAATATATTAGACATAATTTATTTCAAGCATGATTTACTCAGTCAAGCAAGAAATAAAATAGAAATATAATAATTAGTAAGAATCTACTACTGTGATTTAGTTTTAATAGGCTATTTATAACATTTACCTTTTTATACAATTATGTTAAAAATATGTTTACTTTAATTCAAAATTCTCTTAGAATTCCTGAAAACTTAATGTGTTTACTGATTCAAATTATGACTACTTTTAAAACCTTGTTTATGTTCGTACGTTAAAGGACACACGTAAGGAAAAATAAATACGACAGACACTTAAATTCATATATATATATATATATATAATTAGTTTAATAAAAATACTGCACCTTTCCGAAAAAATGAAAATTGGAAAAGAGATACAGAATGTAAATATACTAGCTTGACAAATAATCAAATTTTAATGTTTTATTTTTCATTTTAATTCTATTTTAAAATTTATAAAAAGGTTAGTCATCAAGAGATAAAACAAAAGACTATTTCTGAATACTTTTGAGCTTGGTGTTCCACGTGCAAGAACATAAATAAAAAATTTTAAAAAATTTACATTATTACATTAAAAAATTATCAATTTTTAAAATCTTTGTAAGGTTCTAGTCCCGTGTGAACTTCCTTTTGTTACCTTTGCATTTTTGCTACCTACACTAAACATCATCACTTAGAACATTTCAAACACCTGGTGAATTTGCCATTTTTAAATTGTAAATGTTCAAAAGTATTTATGTGTATGTAAAAATAAAATATTCTTTAAATATGATTGTATTAGTTACAGTTACGTTTTATCTTGGATTAAATATGTCAGGTGGACCATATATCTGATTAAATTATATTCTGGCATATTACACACCCACCCACACACAGATATAAATATATATATATATATATATATATATATATATATATATATATATATATATATATATATATATATATATATATATATATATATATATATATATATATATATATATATATATATATATATATATATATATATATATATATATATATATATATATATATATATATATATATATATATATATATATATATATATATATATATAGGTCCAGGGTTAAGGCTAATGGAAAACAGTCTTTCTTGACAATAATAATATGTTTATTAAGTCATCGTTTCATTTGAGCAACACTTGCGTCATTTTCATTTATTCGTCTAAGACACGCGTAGAGTGTGAGCACAGTTCCATGTCCACGCACTAACTAACTCTTATCTGTTTGCAAACTCATCAAATCCTTCCAAAATGTTTCCGCCTGACTGGATTATCCTAAAAGCTTATGCGAGCGTGGGTCTTTTTCATTTATTGTATTATTATAAAAGAGTTCCCTTTTTAAGATCTTATATAACTCACATAGTTTCTAACTACCCCATTTTTAGACCTGATATATATATATATATATATATATATATATATATATATATATATAAATATATAATAATAAATTTATAAAATAAATATATATATATATTATATCTTATATAATATAAATATATATATATACCCTATATATATATATATATATATATATATATATATAAAAATAAATTATATATATATATATATATATCTACAGTATGGGTTGTGTGTGTATGTGTGTAAATATTAAAAATTTAACCTAAAAGCATCTAATGTTTTTCCAATTGTAATTCCATTTCGTTATGAAGAAAAGAACCTCAAGCTAAAAGTGCAAAATCTTCCGATTTCTCCTCAGTAAAATCTTGTAATTTTTACTTCTTTGTTCAGTTTAATCCTCACGGTATATGGTTGTACAATCAGCAAAGATTTTGCGATCTTTAATGACAAACTGTACTGCTAATGAACAGCAGAAATGCTGAGTTTACTGATTTGTTCGGAAATATGTGCTTCTGTCTCAGTTTAGGAAGTCACATATTGTGGGAATAATGTTACGTTAATTTAGTGTTTAAGAGTAAGATATTAACACTCATTAATAAAACACACTTTAACTAATTTGTCTTGATTAAATGATTTTATAGAATAAATGCTTAAGAAATACAACTTATTGCTTGTAGAAGTGAAAGACTTCTCTAAATTCGGCGTTGGTCTCTCTTCTCCTTTCTTTCGTGTCGTCTCTTTCGCAAGCAGAGGATGCTAGCAGCGTAAAAAAAAGTGCATAAATGTCATAATTTTTTTAAATTTATACACAATCTGAGGGTCTTTATTAATATTTACTTTTTTAAGCTGTTACAATATAATGATAATATTAGTATGATATTGTCTGAAAGAAGTTGAAAATAATTATTCCAAATTTTTATCCTTAATTTATTAATGCACTAATTTATTTTATCTATTAAAATATTTAATACTATTAATAGAATAACAATGAATTTTAAGATTTATATTTTGTGTATCTTAGTCTGCTTTAAATAATGTTGTAAATAATTATTATTGCATACAAGAAGAAAAATAAACAATAAATTTCTACAGTTGTTAACTTAGTATCATTTATATTTCTATGAACCTTATGAAAAACATATTAATCAAGCCATCTTTTACATGTATATAATTTTTTTTTATATTTCACAGAGTCTATCATAATCTTACAATAAACATATTTTATATATGACATTTATTTAAAATTTATTACATAAAGGATAATAGAGAGCGTAATTTTTATTATCGTAAATGCTTGCCATTTACAGGTACTTACATAATAAGAAAATAATTTAGGTGTAACCAAATCATTAATTAGTGCCGCTTCTCTATTTTACAAAAAAAAAGTTTCTTCAGACATTAAAAAATTCTTAACAGAAAATCTATGCCCAAAAGTTTTGTTTTGAAAAATGTTTCTTATTAATGAATAACAAGAACAAAATTAGAACAAAAAAGATTAAAAAATCTAACTGCACTCTTTCTTAGCATCAGATCAAAAGAAGTACCATTATCTTCTGTTTCATAACCTACTTCAAATCTTTTGTAATTCATCAGTACAAACTGTCAGAACCATGTGACCGAAAGGGATTGAAGAACTCCTTCCAAATATTTTTTTAGAAAGGGAAATTTTCCACTGAGGTCCTTCAATAAAATTTTTCGAAAAAATAATTAATGGTTTTAAAGGGGGCGTTTCCTCAAAGTATGTTTTTCGAATGCTGAAAAATAATTAGCTGCCTATGCTGGCGGGTTAATGCACTTACTTGTGCTGATCCTTCTTTTTAACCGTCTAGATTATTCAGAAAAGAAAATCAATTAAGAATTTGATTTTTCATTCGCCTTTTATAGTTTATAAAGGAAATGAAAAAAACACATTCGTTTACACGTTTAAACGGTTAAATACATTCACATAAAATAAAATTAGTGTCGTGGATTAATAAAAAGACAGCAAATACATAAGAAATTCATTGTATGACAGATTAGAGTAGTTTTATTTAAATATGACGTTTCTTACGTTTCTTTTGAGTTTTATTTGAGCCATATGCAATTAAAATAACATTATTTTTTGCTCAATTTATTTGCTTTAAACATCCATTTTGTCCCTTCTGTGATGTCAATAGATGTTTTGAATTCTTTATGAAATAAGAAGAAAATATTTTTAAAGCTTATTACCATATTAGAAATAACAACTGTGTATTACAAAAACTCTGAAAAACCCAATGTGATTAAAGCAAAAATTTATATAAAAAATATAAATATAGAGCTATTTTTTCTTTTGAAGTACGATCACTTTCTTAAAAAAAGTTAGTATGTCACATTATTCTATAGATTTCGGCCGATATAGACCGTACAGTCTATTACAGTCTTACTCTCTATATCTGCTTTAATAGTATGAATGACTAGATATTAAATGTTGAAATTTACTTTTTTGTAAATTTTCTTTTAGTATTATTCGTTAATTACTGAATATGCAGACAGAGATAGATTACAACAGTATAAAATTCTTATAATACCTTTATTCGTGAGAAATGGGATTACTTAAATAGATTAATTTTTGTTGAGAAAGAAAAATAATAATACTATATTACATATGGAGAGTTGTTTTAGGGATATATTTGGTAACATCTAATTTGTATATATCGAATAATTATTTTAAAAATATCTCAACTTTGAAAGATAATAAAGCTGTAATAGGTGAAGGGAGAATTTCATGGACAACTTAATTTTAAATACACATAAGCAATGATAGTTCTTGCACCGAGAAGTAGTTAGACAAGATTAGTGGAATAGTACTTAGATTCTGAGCTTAAAGGTAATTTCAGGTGTCCACGAATAATCAAGATCGTAGTAAGATTCGAAATCACAAACTCAACCACAAAAAGAGAGAGCTCTATCTGTTCTACAATAATATACGTAATGGAGCTGAATCAGGGTTGGACTACCTCCAGCCCGCCGGTAGGTTTTATCCGGTCCACTGATAAAATTTTACGTTGTCGGTCTCAGACAAATTAAAAGAAATATATATTTAAGTATTATATATCCATCTCCTTTTCTACTTTGTGTAAATAGTTTTTTTTTGTTATTCCTTTTTTACATAGGACTGGTGATCTTTTTACTTTTCCTATTTTTGTTTTACAAAGCATAATTCGATGAAAATAGCAAGCACAGGGTAAAGTGTTAAAACCGGAAGTTTTTTGCTAGTTATAGCTACAGTTTGGTGCCAACAATCGTCATCTCTTTTTCGGGAAGCAGACATACGGAATCCAATATAGGTGGATATATATATATATATATATATATATATATATATATATATATATATATATATATATATATATATATATATATATATATATATATATATATATATATATATATATATATATATATATATATATATATATATATATATATACATATATATACATATATATATATATATATATATATATATATATACATATATATATATACATATATATATATATATATATACATATATATATATATATATATATATATATATATATATATATATATATATATATATATATATATATATATATATATATATATATATATATATATATATATATATATATATATATATATATATATATATATATATATATATATATATGTATGTATGTATTGGTAATGTTAAACTACATCCACTTAAAATCAAATTTTTAAATTTGCCAACTATATGTTACCTTAAGGAAAAAAGAATAAATTTCAACAAAGTTTCAGAAACAAAAGACTCTATGCTATTAAATAGTTCTAGTTTAATACTAAATAAAAATTTTCTTAATTTTATGATTCTTCATTATCTTGATATGTGTTAATATTTACATTAAACTAGTATTGAAATCTTCGGTATTCAAAAGACGGAATAAAAATTTAGTAGCTAAATAAAATACAAACAGAAAACACTAATGAAAAGAAATATAACTTACAATAAAATGTACGTTAGAGATATCACTGCATATATGCAGGTTTTTTTCATGATTTTTGAATTTCATATTTCCTACCAAAAAAATTTCTAACGCAATTTAATACAAGAAAACAATAAAAAAGATCTCTAATCTTTTTTAAAATATAAAAATAAATTTTCTTTTCTTGTTCAAAAAATTTGCATTTTCTTTTATTTTATTGAAATGTGTGAAATATTATTTATCATCAAGAAAATCTAACATATGAAGTCATATTTTTGATTTGGCGAATCTGACACAGTTAACTTCTTGAATATTTAGGCCATAAAATAGGATTTGTTATAGTTAAAGAAGAAAATATCTTTCCGGGCAGATTCCAGGGAATATCCAACAATGGGAAAAAAATCTGAGAATTTTCAATTTTACTGGTGGTGAGATTATACTGTATTAAGAAATTGTATTATTATAAAGTCAAAATAAAAATAAGAAATAAAGAAGAAAAATGATACATGGTCTGAAATTCAAGATGATAGTAAAAATTTTCTAAGGATGAAAAATTTTATTTTGCACTTTTTTATAGTAACAGTTCCTTAAACGTCTAAGGTGTGAACCGATAAGCAATTTTTCATCGATTCCTCACATGAATAAAATTTATTGAATGCGATAGAAAATTAATTTAAATTATGTGCTTTAACAATAATTAATTATTTTCAAATGTTTAGCTACATTAAGAATAGTAAATCGAAAATTACATAATAACTCTTGTGTCACTACATATTTTCCTCGTTCTTTTCCTGTACATCTGTTAATGAAATATTAATAATACCATTAAATTTATACTTTTATAAATATTAAACAACGATGAATAGGAGAACTTCCTAAGTAAAGGAATGAATTAAAATATAGCCCAATCAAGTGCAAACAAGAATTGTAAGGTATTTTTATTTAACACTTTTCCTAGATGGAATTTTATAAACATTTTCCAATAAAATGTTAGATAAATACTAGCAATATATTAGCATTGATTTTATGTAGGCCTCAACAGGAGTTATTAATTAATCCTATTTAATATTGTTAGGTGAAACAATAAAAATTAAAGATAAATATACCTGGAATAATAAATTTACGATAATGATCATCACAAATAATAAACAGAAAACTAGTTGGATACTCAGATAATGAAACCTAAACCTCAGTGAATGATCACTGAATCCCAAAGAATAAAACTTATAAGCAGTAAATTATCACTTTTATTTTTATAAGATACTCTGTTGAATGAAGAATAGTAACGTGCTATTTATTTTTAAAATTTAGATTACTTCCAGCAGAAAAACTAAAAAACAAATTCAGTAAACTCGCATTTCCATCATTTACCATTATATTGATCACATTACTATTACTACGGTCACTTGTCCACCAATGTGTTTTTTTTTTGGTGGGGGTTAAACTTTAAATTTGCTTTAACACCCAAAACACCATCCTAACTGATAAATAAACCTTCATTATTATTACTTTTTAAGAAACTATTGCTGAGTGGTCCTACATTTCTTTATAGGGAGCTTGCTATTTCACTCTTAAACATACAGCTTGCTGGACAAAATATTTTTTAGCACTCATGAGAGACTATAGTGTTCCAAACCAAAAACAAAATATAGCTTACATTGCGTATTACAATAGATGTACAAAATTAATGATTATTTACTAATTACCTTAAAGTGTGATACCGAATTCATGATACAAACTTTAATGGTTAGCACAATACAATGTATCAACCAATTATTGTATAAGAATGGATGTTTGCAAGTGATTCGAAAAGATAAAGGAAAGAGAAATGGCGTTATCGTGATGGTAGAAGAAAGTACGTAGTTAGCTAACGTTCTACATCATGCGTGTAAGAAGCGGAAGATGCCACCATTCAATGTAGTTTCGTTTGTAGACTTGCGGTATACCGAAGAGAAGTTATGCACGGTCAATTACATGTACGGTAGAGCAAAAGTTAACGTCAGATCTGCGCTACGAATGAATCACAAGCAGTTTCTATGTAGAACTGTGGCGGATCTTGAATTTTTCAGAGTTTAAGTCGTTAAACTTTGTAAAGCATGTTTATCCAGGTACCTATACACGAGGCTAATGACCAACAGCTGTATGCACACTAATCGTCGATGAAATAATTTAAAAATTAGTGTTTGTTAAACAAGTACAAGAGCTGTTGCAAGCATGATATGTGCAAATTAGCAGATCATTTGGAAAGTTTTTGACAAACATCGCTTACACCAATTCCATCTCGAGAGAGAAAATTTTTAAAATCCCTGAGGACTGAGACATTTCTTAGCAACTAAATTTCTACAATTTGAATTCGGTGAAATTTTCATTGTTGCTAGACTTCTTGGTTCATACGCTGCTTATAGATGAGCTGCTGTTTACACTCAAGACTATATATATATACATATATATATATATATATATATATATATATATATATGTACACAAAAGAGCCAAAACATTATGACCACCTGTCAATAACGAGTTGGCCCACCTTTGGCTCAATACAACTTCAACCCGCCTTTGCATGGATACCAAAAGTCCTTGGTAGATGGCCGGAGACAGATTGTACCAGATGTTTAAGCAACGGTTACTAGAATCCGAGATATTGCGAATTGGTGGTCTTTGAACTTTGAGCTGCCATCCCATTACATCCCAAATTTGGTCTATTGGATTGAGATACGATAAGCTAGGCGGCCAGGACATTAAGTGGAATTCAGCATCATGTTCCTGGAACCACTCCAACACAACTTTAGCCTTATGACATTGTCCTGTTGAAACATTCCACTTCTAACTGGAAAAACAGAGACCATGTAAGTATGCAACTGGTTTGCAATGATGATCAGATACCCTGTAGTATTCATGGTCTGCTCTGCCACAACCACAGGTCCCAGAGATGCCCAAGAGAACGTCCCCCAAACCATAATACCGCAACCACCGGCCTGTGCATGACCTAGTGTACACGGAGGGAACAACTGTTCACCTAGAAGACGGCGTATCCTAACACGGCCATTAGTGTGATGAATGACAAAAAACCGTGATTCATCTGACAAGGCAACTTTCTCCCTCTGATCCATGAACCAGTCGCGATGTTCCCGGGCCCAGCGTAGGCGCAGTTGGCGATGACGCTTGGTCAGCAAAGGCACACGAGTGGGACGTTTGCTGCGTAGCCCCATATCCAACAGTGCCCGCTGAACAGTGTACCCCGATACTATTCTACTTAGCCCCTGCATGGTATTGGGTTGTCAGATGAGCCACTGTCTGGCTCTGGTTTTGCTTCAATATGCGAGACAGTCTCCGACGACTATTTCTTTGATAGCGTGTGGAAGTCCAATACCATGTCGTCTACTGCTGTTTTCACCGTCATTCATCTACTTTGCCTAAGTACTAACAACTGTAGATCACGAACAACCCACGAGTCTTGCAGTTTCGGAAATATTTGTTCCTAGCCTTCTAGCTATTACAATCTGCACTTTATCAAAATCGCTTAGATCAGCAGCCATTCCCATTACACACAGAAGTAAGTGAAAGAATGATTCTTCAGACTCTCCAGCAGCAGTTAGATACCACTTCCCTCTGATCTTGTGCCTTCCACGTCATCAAAGCGAGTTCATTTCAAAATGTAGGGGTGGTCATAATGTTTTGGCTCTTGAGTGTATATATAATGCACTGTGTCTGCAAAGAAGAATCCACACGGAAATCTATCACATGCGTATTAAAAATATGAATGAGTATTTTCAACAACTGTTATTAGTTGAAACTTACCACTGAAATAAATCGATATTTCTGGAAGAGGTTTTACTAAAACTGCTGGAAGATGTTTTGATCTTCAACCTGTAGTGGTCCGTGCATTATCCAACCCAATTTAGATTGCATGTGAGAGTAATTACCTGAATTCCACTTTTAGGATGCAATGCACATTGATCGTAGTTGATCAGTCTCTTCCAGATATCTCGACTTGTTGAACACCGATAATATGAGGACATCAAAAGAGTTTTGTTTATGTAACTCCAGTTGACACAAATGATATTCTCGAAAATTTGTAGTTGAGGCACGTAAGATTGAAACTTGTAGCATTTTGAAAACTCCAATATCTCTACATATTCTAAAAATGTATATTGTAGTTGGTGAAATTAATTTCAAACAGTTATTGCAAAAATTGCATTCGACATCGGCACTGTCAATAAATATTTGTCGTTCATGGATTTGTGACTCACTGCTTCCATACATTTCTTTACAGTACATTATTATTACAGTGTCCTGCATTAACATTCAATGGTTGTAAGATGAATCCGTTATCTCCCTGTATTATTCAAATTTCTTTTATATATTTCAACCAGATTGCTTATTCACTAATATGTGGCTATACAATGTTCAGTTCACTCTAATTAAAATTTATACAATAAATTTTGATTGTTACGAAGTAACTTATGAATAAACTTAATTATTTACAGAAGGAAGTTAAACAGGAAGTTTCCTTTTACTAAAATTTAACTTATTTGCTTCTACTTCATTTAATTATATTTTAATCTTATTTCTGGTATCTCATCTTTATCTTTACTATTTTACATTTATATCATATACTTTATACATATATTTCTCTGTGTATTTTTAATATTTTCGTAATACCCCATTAGTAATGTAGCGTATACAACAAAGAATATTATTTATGAAGTTAATTACAGCTGTATTTATGACTTTATGAATTACTAAATTTATTACGTGGTAATGGATGCTCGACTTCCATTTTCCAGCAAAAATATACTGAAAAACGAATATTTTACATCTCTTTAACTTAATATTCTTTTCATTTAACAGCTGTTTTTTATAGTTGAAATTGGTAGATTCCAGATTTTCAGGATATCTACTATCCAAAACTAAATTATTAAGTCATATTACTCAAAAGTTATACACATGGCATAAAAATAATAACTCTTAATATTGTCTTATCACAATTCATTCTTTTTGTTTATTACTTCATTTTTATTATAATTATTTCGTTGGTTTTACATACGAAACAATTGGACAGCTTATTGTTGATAAACACCTTAATGAGTCTCTTTGGTTTAAATATGTTTTGAGGGTAATTACCAGGATTAATTGAAACAAAATAAATAATAGTATTAATGATAATTTCAAAAATGCATAAAAATCGAAAACGACCAAAAGTTACAGCAACACATACATTTGAAGCTGAATGATTATTTTTGCTTGTGTATTTTGGAACTTTGTTTTCAGGGGAAATTTTCTGATATTCTATATATGTTTTTGTATTATCATGTGTTTAACAATGTTTATTCATAACCGTAAATCCTCTAGTATGTAAATACTCTAGTATTTATTTGAAATATGTATGTTGAATTGAATGACATCTAAGTATAAATAAAAAGTGTGCTTTACTGAAAATGTTAGGCTTTATAACATAATTTTAGGGTGTATTCTGTCGTAATAATACATTTTAAAGACTAATACGAGAATTGTAATGATATAATAATAATAAACATATTAGTAGAAGTAACTTTTCTGAAAAAATAGTATATGTTCTAACTTCTTCAATCCTTAATCATTAACCATATGTATATTTCATTCAGCATACGATTTACCAGTTCATGAATATCTTTATAAAGTATTTCATTACGATTGTATCATCAAAACTGTTCCAAACATACTTTAAGTTTGTTATATAAGCGATTTGCATAATACATTAATAAATTATATTGGTACATTTTATGGAATTATTTAGTACTTACGTAAATGGTATTTAATGTAAGACCTGTATACCTTTCAAACAATTCCAAATTCAAACGTAGAAAAATCTGTTAAACATTACAAAGAAATTACACATCACAAGAAAATAATTTATTTTACAACCCAGTCTGGAATAACTACTTCATGCTATGATTTATTTAAGGAGCTTTAATATGCAATTGATTCATATATTATTATCATATAATTATTATACAGTTAAAAATATGTCAAATATTCCTTAATATTCTGAAATTGTTCATGTTTATACAAATTAATTTACATGAGCAGATATAAAGCAAAGAAATACAAGCACTATAAACCATATTATAAGGTTAATTGAAAAGAAATTTGGGAAAATGATGATTATCTTTTAGTTGAAACTATCAGTCAATGTCTTCCGAAATTTATGATATGATTTATTATTTTGTATATGAAACTATTGAAATATGCATAATCACATTTCCTTTGTTAACAAAATAGATTTCATTTACATTTGTCCCTCTAATCTTTCATTATAGCTAACTTACTAATTAAAAGAAATTTTCTAGTAGTTCCATTCTCCTGCATCTAACCGGTATTTATAATTCCTTTATAAGAATATCAGTATAAATTTCTATTTAAAAAAAGAAAAAAATGCCTTATAAAAAGAGTAGGGCTCTTATAACAAAAACAGTGAATCTTTACAACATTAAATTATTCTTTATTATATAAACAACGTTCTTGTTTTTCTTAGCCTGAAATGAGTTTCATATAAACATTTCAGAATAAAATAGATGAATCTACAAACCATACTTCCTTAATTAACTATAAATAAACATTCTTATTTAATAAATAACCCTAATAAAGAACTCTCTTTGATAAAATATTCATTAATTATAAAACTCCTTTCAGTGATCCATTATTTAGAATAAACTAAAAGAAAAAGATTTTATATAAAAAGATTTTAATTTAATCTTATTTAGGAAACAAATTGAGGGTAAAATATTCAGACTGAAACGACAACATACACAAAACAAAATTAAAGAATGTTTTATATCATTTAGTCCATAATTAGAAATATATACTGTCTCTGTTCACAATTCTTTAGATTATCTTGATGTTTATAAAAGACAGTTCCGCATATTATGTTGTTTTTAGTTTCATTCAATAAACCGTAACTACTTTTGGTGTTGATAAATATGTTATTTTAAACGGTATAAACTTAACTAAAAGATAAGTTATCAAGCAGCATTTTTTAAGTACGAGTAAACAACAAGTAAAATACAACAGATAAAAGAAAGAAATCAATGTGACAAACAAAATAAACTTTCTTTTAAAGAGAGAATTTGAATGTGGGATTTTGGAAATCGGGAAGTATTTGGTTATCAAGACGAAGGTATCTAGAGAGATTTAGATATTCTGTTTCCTGACATAATATATTATGAAGTGACTTCAATTGTTTTAGTACTTCAAACTTTTTTATGTACCTTAGACACGGAGATTTAAATATGCAAATATAATTTATAAATCCTTTCAGTACTCAGAAAATATTTTTGAATATATTTCTTGGATTATATAACTCACCTTTATTTTACTAATAAAACAAACCACCTACATTTATGCATGAAGCTATCCCTAACACACATTAATTTAAAAAATACATAAATTTTAAATATTTTCTAAAAACACATTTTAAAATCTGAATTTAATGTGTAATATATATCTAATAATGTATAACAGTAAAGAAACAATACGTAAAAAAGTATCGTATATCCATTATCATATGCACTTTTAATTGATAATGTAATAAGATTTTAACGAGTATAACGAGTATACAATGCATTTTGACAGTAATATAAAGTAAAAGTGAGCCATTGCTTAGAATGTCAATGTATTTTATATAATTTGTTTGTAATTATACACACACACACACACATATATATATATAAATAAATAAATAAATAAATAAATAAATAAATAAATATATATATAAATATATATATATATATATATAAATATAAATAAATAAATAAATATATATATATATATATATATATATATATATATATATATATGTATATATATATATATATATATGTATATATATGTATATATATATATATATATATATATATATATATATATATATATATATATCTATATATATTAAAACCAGATAATTAATTATTTTTTCAAATTTTAACAACATAATTATTTCATAATCGTATAATTACAAACTTTTTGGGAAATAATTGTGTCAATCTTTTCCATTTTACAATAAACATAAAAGGCATAAAAGTACTCTGGTCTTTCGAACAGCAATAATCGTAATAAAAAAGAACAGTTTTAATAATATGAGGATTTCAACGAAATTATTATTGTTTTACGAATAAAATGCCGGATATATTTCCACATTTATATATTTATAAATTCTGTAGAATATATCTGTAGAAATCAACTTTTATAAATGTATGATCACATAAAGCCCTTCCAACGACGGCAAAATTATTCATACCTTTCAAAGAGATGACTATTGACACAGCGAATAAAACTAATGATATGGGAAAAAAGCCGAATTACATAAATTTAGTAAGAGAAACCTTTGAAATTTTCTACTTCAAAGCATATGGGTTCAAAGTCATAAATGTCAGACAAATCTATTGCCTATATTTATATTTACTGAGCCATTTTATTGAATTTGCTGGATCAGCAAAAGAGCAATGGCTCAACATGAGAAATAATGGTAACAATGAAACGCGATAAAAGTTTTTGTACCTTTTCTGCCATAAATAAGCTGTCGCATTAGAGTAAGGAAACATTTTAGAATAATTCATTCGAAGTCCCAACAATGTATCCAGCTCCGATAAAATTAGTAATATATCATTTAATTTTTCAGCTTGCAACTTATGGCGCATTTTTTGCAAGTGAGAGATTTTCGTAAAATCTGAATTTACTTTCTTTTTTTTAAATATTAGAATAAAAAGAATTTCATTTTAAAACAAAGTACAAATAATTTATATGCTGAATGACTACGCGTTTATGTTTATGTTTGAAGCATATTTCGTTTTTTAAATCATACTAAGCTAGCCATTTTTTTGCGCATATTAGGTTTATACCATTTATGATTTTCTATACATAATAACAATGTTTGTATTACTAAAATACATGGAATGTGATTTAAGCAAATATACCACTTCGTTTTATAATACTATACGTATAAAGCATTACTTATTTTAATAATGTATACCTTTAAAGCTTAAAATTTTAAACACTTATCAACTCACGTTAATCAAAAATAGAGTTAGTACATATATATAGTTATATACTTGTGTAAGTCATAAAAGATTTTCTTCATTCGGGAAATTATTTAAATATATTAGTATCAATGTATCAAAGTATTTTTAACATCGTTTCTAATCGGAAATATATCAATAATAATAATATTCGTACTTATATAAATAATTATATAAATAATATTCTATTAAAAAGTTTGCTTGGAATTTCAGAATATTTTACCTTAAGCTGTGTCAAAAATAGAAAATACTCTTACAGACACAGATGTAGACACACATGTATATATATATATATATATATATATATATATATATATATATATATATATATATATATATATATATATATATATACATTTATATATATATATATACATTTATATATATATATATATATATATATATATATATATATATATATATATATATATATATATATATATATATATATATAGATAGATAGATAGATACATACATACATACATAATATTTTAATTTATGTATTAAGTAAAATAGTCAAGTATTGAATTTCATAAATTTTAGCAACATCAAAGGAAGAATTTAAGAAACGGTGCTATTTGCTGTTTTATTCATATGTGCATTTTATTTTGATGTTACGATTTTCAGTTATCATATTTTCTAGTTTACAATGTTGACGTTATAGTAGTTGGCAATCTTCTGCGTGTCTTAAAAATACAACTGACTGATATACAACTTATTTTTCTAGAGCAAATACGTAACATATTAAATAATACATAGAATTTTTATAGAATTATATAAAACCCATTTCTTATAATTAAATGCGAAATTTTATCTATTTATTTATTATATAAAGTTAATTTTATATATTATACTATCCTTGTGCTTTTCTTAAACACGGCCAGGAATCATAAGTAATGCGGCAAGAAAAATTTCATAACTGAGTATTATATAAGTAAATTATAAAGACACATTTAATATATTCAAGCAATTTTATTTATTCGGTGTTTTATTTTTTTCATTACATAATATTGCAATGTGATTAATAAAATTGCAATGAATAAGTAAAATATCATTCCGTGGTTAGGATATATTATAAATTTTATAGAAACTCACATTTTACTAGATTAAAATTTTTAAAAATGTCCGTTACTTTTTCTTTTGTTTCTTTTCTTACACCAGAGATGACAGCAAGAAAATCACTTATGCAACCTTATTTAAAGTAAAACCATCTAAACACGTACAAGGAAATGTTATTTTGTTTCAGATGTATGTCCGTATATAAAAATGTCAAAATGTTTTTATTCTGTTGTTGGTTTTACCCTCGTGAAATGTTACACCCTTTTCGAAAAAAAATCAGAATATTTATCCCCTGGAATTTATCCCATAGGTACTTTATTTCTGTTCGAATATAGAATGATGGAATGTTGGATATTCTAAGCTCTTATGGAAGGAAGTTTTACAGCCCTTCGTGGAAAATATTTTTATTCAATAAATGTTGAGCCAAGAAAAGTAACACGCTGTATTTGTTACACACAAGAGTGGTTTCATTTCTTTTTTCTTGATATTCAATTTTTTTTCGTTGTATACACATACCTTTCATTATAGCAAAGTTATTCTAATTCCCCTATCAAAGTACTTTAACTTCAAATCGTGCCATCTTTTATTATTTATATGTTCTAATACTAGAAACTCAGTAAATTGTAGGGTTATTAGTACAATAAATACATTCATGATTTTTATGTATACGCTGTAAATGATGTAATCATAGAAATAATCATTATAAAAATTTTCAAAAATATCCATTGTTAGTTACATCTCAATGATATTCAAAGTCATAAATCGGTATGCAAAAATAAATATTAGATTGATTTATATAATTTTATATTATAGCATTATTGTGGTAAGAGTTGGAAAATAAATATTATGGTAATATTATTGTGATAAGAGTTGGAAAAGTACTTTAACTTCAAATCGTGCCATCTTTTATTAATTTTACGTTCTAATACAAGAAACTCAGTAAATTGTAGGTATATTAGAACAATAAATATATTTACGCGTTTTATGGATAGGCCGTAAATGATGTAATCATAGAAATAATCATTATTAAAATTTTCAAAGATATCCATTGTTAGTTACATTTCAATGATATTCAAAGACATAAATGGATATGCAAAAATAAATACTAAATTGACTTATATACTATTATATTATAGCATTATTGTGATAAGAGTTGGAAAAGTACTTTAACTTTAAATCGTGCAATCTTTTATTACTTTTACGCTCTAATACAAGAAACTCAGTAAATTGTAGGGTTATTAGAACAATAAATACATTCATGCTCTTTATGTATACGCTGAAAATAATGTAATCATAGAAATAATCATTATTAAAATTTTCAAAAATATCCATTGTTAGTTACATTTTAATGATATTCAAAGACATAAATGGGCATGCAAAAATAAATACTAAATTAACTTATATACTATTATATTATAACATTATTGTGATAAGAGTTGGAAAAAAATATTATAATATTATTGTGATAAGAGTTGGAAAAGTACTTTAACTTCAAATCGTGCAATCTTTTATTACTTTTACGCTCTAATACAAGAAACTCAGTAAATTGTAGGGTTATTAGCACAATAAATACATTCATGTATTTCACGTATAGGCCGTAAATGATGTAATCGTAGAAATAACCATTATTAAAATTTTCAAAGATAGCCATATTCAAAGTCATAAATAGGTATGCAAAAATAAATATTAAATTGACGTATATAATATTATATTATAGTATTATTATGATAAAAGTTGGAAAAAATATATATGACTTACATAACATGACAGTTTCTAAAATATCATATTTTACTAGTTGGATATACATTTTCTTATAAATTATGAAAAGTAAGGTATATATCGATCAATAAGTTAAAATTTGTCTCCGAAATATATGAAACACAATTTTTACTTGATATTTTGTATAAAATGATGTTAATTAAATGTATTCTTTTAGGTTGCTTAATACAAATGCACCCATTAATGCTATTATATAATTGCTATATAAAAGATTAGGGTACTTATTATTTTATAGACTTAGATTTGAATTTTTTGATTTGGAGGATTAATATTTACTTTTGTCTTTCAGACAGCCTAATGACATCAGAACTCTATGCTTAAAGACTATTCGTATTGACTACGAACATAGGTATGAGAAGTATTCAAACCCACTTTAAAAGAGTTTAAATTCACATTAAAACTATAGGCACCATCTTTACTATTTATGCCGCATACTGTTCACGTAATATACGGTAATCTTTTGTAGGAAAGGGGCTTCTTTGAAGCATATCATCATCGCCATCATTATCATAATTGACACGACAGCCAAGGGTGGGTCAAAGCTTTTTGTTAGAGACTCTTCCATAATAGAGTCAATGACTCTTCCACAATTTTTTAATCCCATTGCTTTAATATTTGATTCAATTGAATCAATAAAGCGAAGTTTAAGACCCTATTTTCTGATGAGATCTAAAGGGGTTGACAATGAAAACTTTTTTCATCCTATTTTCCTCTTCATTCCGTATGAGTTAAGAAACACAATAATTTTTAATTTAATATTTTTTTAGATTTCGGGTTTTCTAAAGGTTCTTTAAATTTTCAAATCTATGCTCCGTTGCCAAATGCTATTTTCTTTCAAGCCACCAAGGATTTTTTTGAGAACTTTCCTTTTGAAAACGGCAATTTTTGTATTCTCTAGTCTTAGCTAGAGACAAAGTATTCAAACTGTGAAATAAATAATATTTTATATCTCTAATTAATATATTACCATAAATTCATGCATATAAACTACTAGAGACTATGACTTTTCCACAATTTTTTAATCCCATTGCTTTAATATTTGAATCAATTGAATCAATAAAACGAAGTTTAAGACCCTATTTTCTGATGAGATGTAAAGGGATTGACAATGAAAACTTTTTTCATTCTACTTTCCTCGTCGATCCTTATGAGTTAAGAAACACAATAATTTTTAATTTAATATTTTTTATATTTTGGGTTCTCTAAAGGTTCTTTAAATATTCAAATTTATACGTCGTTCCCAAATGCTATTTTCTTTCTAAGCACTAAGGATTTTTCTGAGAACTTTCCTTTCGAAAACCTTATTTTTGCATCCTCTAGTCTTAGCTAGAGACAAAGTATTCAAACTGGGAAGTAAATAATATTTTATATCTCTAATTAATATATTAAGATAAATTCGTGCATATAAACTACTAGAGTCCATCACTTTTCCACAATTTTTTAATCCTATTGCTTTAATATTTGATTCAATTGAATGAATAAAACGAAGTTTAAGACCGTATTTTCTTATAAGATCTAAAGGGGTTGACAATGAAAACTTTTTTCATCATATTTTCCTTATCCATCCTTATGAGTTAAGAAACACAATAATTTTTAATTTAATATTTTTTATATTTCGGGTTCTCTAAGGGCTCTTTAAATTTTCAAATTTATACGTCATTGCCAAATGCTATTTTCTTTCACACAACCAAGAATTTTTCGGAGAACTTTCCTTTCGAAAACCATAATTTTGTTTTCTCTAGTCTTAGTTAGAAACAAAGTATTCAAACTTTGAGGTAAATCATTTGTTATATCTCTAATTAATGTATTATTATAAATTCGTGCATCTAAACTACTACTAATAATAGATAAGTTGATTAGATTTTTAATGCTATTATAAATATAATTTAAGATCATTTAACGAATCCATTTCAAAACATATTTTAGAGATATGCTAAATAATATATCCAATCTATTTAAATATATTTTTATTAGAAAATGGTCATAAATTAAAAATTTCTTTTATATTCTTGTCTTTGTGTGATTTGGATAGATACGATGTATTGTTTTTCTCCACAGAAAATAATGAGACCGGGACTACTCCTTAAAGACGATTCTGAACGCTACACACGTCTATGTCGTCAGAGGGATTTAAACCCAAGAACTCCTGTCCAGAATTACGCCGAACGATGGCCGAATGGTTAGGGTGCAGGCCTTCGGAACCGGAGTTGGTGGGTTCGAATCCCGCTATGGCATGGATATTCGTAGCCGTTAGGAATCGGCTTTAAGCAGTAGGTCCCGGTCGCATTAACCCTCGTGATGCAAAAAGTAGACCGTAGCACTCCAAAACCAAAAACCTGTTCAGAAGAGCAGAGCCCTAAAAATCCGGCTATTATTCACCATTTATCCCTCGGAATTAGATATCAAATATAAAAAAAAATACAGTTTTTAATTTAATTTTAACTCACTAACAGCTCTCCTGAAAATTTTGATTCGATTTTTGGTAAGTTAATTTCAGGAAAAATCCTTTACTTGTATTGAAATGAATATGAAAGTTATTGTTTGTGTTAAAACTGACACAAGTTTTTATGTCGTTGAACAAGTGTAAAATGATCCACCCAGTTTATTACTTTAAAGTCATTCAAATAGAAAGTCTTATTTAATTATACCACTCATTCATATTTATTGTTTGTATCTTTTGAAACCTCTTGTATCTTCTTCATGAATAATGCGACGAATTAAAGTGAAAAATGATAAATGTGTATTTGTTCCTAATTTCAAAATGATTAATTATGAGTGATTATAATGTGCATGGTAAATGACACAGAAAAATGATCTTTAACATTATTGAAAAATGATTAACATTTTGCTGTAGCTAAATATTTTTTAGAGAGTAATTAATGTGGTAAATCTCCACAAAATGAAAAGATTTTAACCATAAGTCTTCTTACTTAAGTCGGTGGAAAGCAAGAGGTCAATATTCAGTGATATATGCAATTTTTATTCACCTTTGCTATATTTTCGTCTTTTTCTTTTCTGTATTTTCGAGATTTATGGCCTTTAAAGGGAATATACTCGCTTTACTTGTCTCGTATTTTATAATGTCAACGTAAAGAAAAATTTAGGGGCAAAATTGTTTTGAAAAAATTGAACATATTTAAAATTTTTATGCTTAAAATAATAAAATATATAATACAAAATTGTTATATTATAATTTCTTGTAAATTTAGCCACCTTTGAATGTATTATTAATAAAACAATAAACTTGTTATCACAACCGTTTACCTATAGAAAAGAAAATGACTAGCCACATATATTCTTTAAATACATGTGAGTAAAGTATAGGTACACAGAGACATAAACTGTAAATTCACATATGTCATAGTGATGTGACATGATTCAATAAAAACTGTATAAATACAGGTTATTTAAAACTATTTTTAATGCAGATATATGCATGTGCTAGTTTATTCCTGAGTACTATTGATAAAAAAAGCCATGAAAAGTCACCTCAACTAGTTGAATTGGTTTGGGCTAGATTAATGTAATGGACAACATTCAAAGTGTCCTGCAAATGA
>CM063502.1:40959661-41004661 GCA_032207245.1 Pardosa pseudoannulata | reverse complement strand
TATATTTTAGTATCAACCTGTGATCAAATGTATAGTGGGATTTATTTTAAATTGCGTTGTGTTAAATATTTGTTTTACTACAATTTAACCACAGGTTCTGAGCAACTACAGACATAAATATGAAGAATCAACTAACCCCTAAAATAATAGCAACTGAGACTAGCTTAATATAAAAAAGTAGATTTATTATAAAAATATTTATACATCTATTTACAAAAAAAGTAATAAGTCAATAAATAAGCTTAGTCAATCTATTTAAATTACTTCTGACAAACTTTATATACACTTAGGAAATTTTTTGTAAGTATAGAGAGATGACCTAATCTCGATTTCAAAATGTAATGCAAAAAAATGTGTACCTTTGTGGGTCTAAAGTGTTGGGCCCGGAACACTTTTGGTTGAAGGGTATGAGAGGGAATCTTTACATCAACCGTTGATCTGGGGCTTTCTCCTGAGTCTCTGTGGTGCGGCCGTACTATTTTGAGCAGGAAACTTTCTGGCGGACTTGGCTGGAGTATCGAGCAACTTCCTTTTGGGACCTCCGAACCAAACTCTCTGGGTCCTTCTAATCCAACTCCCTGGGGCCTTCTCCTCCAATTCTCTGGGGGCCTCTTTTCTTAGATTTTTTATATTTTATTGTCTTGAACTTAGTCCCCTCCTTCTTCATGACTTCCAATCGGGATAGTTGCCAGAAAGTCATTGGTCTCAGCAAACCCCGCCCTGAGACCACCAACGTGAGTAACCTTATCACCTCTAATTGGGCCCTGTCCCTTAGGTACTCATAAATACTCCACAAAGGTACATTCTTATTTAATGTCAAGTACGGAGACAGGATTCTTATCTGGGACTGGAATCAGACCCCCATACAAGACTACAATAATCCGTTAAATTATGGTCCTCTATCTCTAACGATGTGATGAGGTCAGATTTAGATCCCGAACATTTTACTTCTTTTATGAATGAAACAATTATATATCAGATCTAAATCGCCTCATCACAAGATGTTTTTGTAAGTCTGCATCAATCTTCTCGGCTACTACATTCTACAGTATTTTTAAATTATGTGGACATTATTTAAGTTATATATGTATATATATACTTATATATACTATATACATACATATGTTTACTATACATATATATTATTTCTCGATCATTTTTAAGAATAAAATTTTATTTTAAAGACACTGCAGTAAATTTAACCGTAATAATCCGTAATCCATAGAAACGTAAAATGATGACTTCTTTTAAAGTATTCTTTTAAGAAATTTCTATTTCAGTACTATCTGAATGTTCTTTATCCAAAATTTAATGATTCAACCAAAAAAGTAAGTTGTTGCATTATCTCTAAAAGAAGTTCTTGTTATAGAAAGGATGGAGTGTAAAGTAAACCGTTCACATCATTTTAAAAGAGAAAAATGAGCATTTTAACTATATTTAGCACTTATCGGGCTCTTCCACGCAATGAAACACATTATGAGGATTTTCTTTAGGGCATCATAAAAGCTACAAAATCCGCGAAGACGAAGTAACAGTCTGTGAAAAATAAATGAATGAAATTCGTAGGCGTTCTTAAGTCATCAGCGCATTTGATGAGATGTAAAATCTGTCGTCATGTGGGCTAAAAAGATTCGCTGCCATTCATAATACACTTTTTAGCTGCATCATTAAATTTTCTTTCAAAACGTTTTTTCGGATTCAAATTTTGGCGAGATACTTAATGCCATTTTTCATTATCATACATTTTCGCTCGCTTAGATTAAAAATATTCCAGTCAATAAAACATTCTTCCTTGTGTTTACATTTCGATAAATTGAGTTATGAAGTATCTTGATAAATGGTGGAATTTTTTGTTATTTCAAAAGTATTTCAAAAGAACAGGAGTTTTAAAAGCCGCAGACCTGTTTCTATTGTTGGTAGAATATAAACATTTTCGAATTTTTCACTTTACATCAATTTCTTTTTTGGAAACAGAAGAAAAATAACAGATATTTCTATGTTAAAAATACATAAAATACAGACTAAGAAGTCAGTGGACACTAATATACTTCTTTTTTGACCAGTATGCATGAAAAATAATTTTTGCAGTTTATTTATCTGCAACTGTTTTTACAATTGAGAGGTAACATCTTAAAGATTTTAAAATTTATTATTTTAAATATTTCAAAAGGAATCTTACTGAATATATTTCATGCCTATTACTTTTAAGTGTAAAATAGAGTCATGTTTATTCAAGAATACCGTTTAGGCCTGAGAATACATCTTAGTGGGTATCGTATATATTCACTTATGTAAAATAATTTTTATTTTAAAAGTATAGATTTTTATTTCTCTAAATTCATTAATTTTAATCAAATTTTATTATAGAGCGACTGTTTAAGTGGTAGATAAATTTCGATTGTTTATGATGGTTAGAAAGCCACCAAAAGAGGTTTATTTATATGTATAAAATTTGATAAAATTTTGTTCTTAAAAAGCTTAAAAACATTATTACAAATAAGTAAATTTCATAGGTTAGAAATAATTATGTTCATTTCAAATCGATACATATTAAAGCATCTTTTCTGGCCCATATTTTTATATATATTCAACAATTTAATGAAATAGAAATAACGAAATTTTTAAATAAAATTTCATGAGCTAAAAGACTACACTAGCCTTAACTTTTATTTCAGTATTTATATCAAGTCCATTTATTTAAAAATAAATATTATTCTAATGTATAAATATCTAACAAAATTGTAAATAAATATAACTATAATGATCAATCATTATTAACCATTTGCAATATCGTTAAGCAGAAAATAATTATATTTTATGTTTGCAATTCTGCTAGAAACTAAAACATGTTTAATTTCATCCTCAATAAAAAATTTAAAAAATCATTATTCTGTTAGCTAAATTATCTGACTTTGAATATTTTTTCATATATATACTATCATGAACAGCTATAAAGTGTAAGAATTTAAAGCATAAACAATATTATTTTCAAATGAGTGTGTTTTCGATAAGCATAAAAATGCATTTAAATTAAATACTGTAAAATATTCTGCACTAATATTATCTTTACACTTCGATTATAGAACTTTTTATTAGAAATCTACTCATGCTGTATCAATTTCATTACTTAGTAAATCCACAGTTTATTTCAACAACAATCATGTACATCTAAACAAATAATAAATGAGACTTTATAATTTAATTGAAGGATGAAGTGATGGGTACAATAATCCCTAAATAAATAATTATATGGTAATGTGGGAATTATAATACTTAACATAGTCAATTTTTAGGAATCTTACGAGAAAGCTAAGTTAATTGTAGTGTTAAAAAATAGCCATAAACAACAAAATTGTCCTTCAAAGTTTAGTCTCATACAATGCGCTTCAATTATTTCTTAAGTTAATGAACATGTATCAAAATGTACTATATAAATTATTAAATCAATGTGCAAAATAACACCTAAACTTATTCAAAATGCATTATTATTTAACATTCAGAGAAAATTAAGAGGTAATTGAATATTAATGAAAATATTTTTCAAAATCTCGGAAAATATTTCGAAAAAGTATATGCTTAAAAAACTATCTGATTAAAAAAATCTTTAATGTGATTAATTTAGTTTTACAGGAATTTATATGTGTAGAATGTTTCGTAGCACTAAATTAATAATTTACAAAAACGCTTCGTTACCCTCATCATCTCCTTAAAAGATAAAAGTAATGTATTTTATTTAAAACGGGATTACTCCAAGGAAAATCAGTTACATATAACATTGCTTGAAAATAATTTATGTATAAGGTCTAATTAATGTATTAGAAATTTTTACATAAAGTACATGAATTTTATTTAAAAAAAGTATTTTCTTTAGATGTACAAGTTTAAATATATTTCAATAAAATTTTCAATAATTTTCTTTATGTGTGCATTTTGCGGGTTTTAGGAGCAATTAAGAGGCATTATGGATAAACTTGAAATATCTTATTAATGCTTTATCACACGTCAATTTGTAAGAGTTCGTTTATGAATTTTACTGGTGAAGAATGTACACATTTTGCGTGTTCCTCTGAAAACAATTTAGTCAATTTATCTTAATTCATGATGACTTATAGTAAGGGTTAATTGGTTGTAAAGCTTTCGATACCACACGAGAAATCTGAGTATTCTACAACGGGGAAAGGAATCTCGACTGAATATGCTGTACTCAATACGTACATTACGTACGACTTACAAGGCCTTAACACTCCTATTTTTAACACATACAGTATTTTTAATACATAACTCAAGGAATTTGCAGTATTTCATGAATGATTTTATATTCCTAATTTGGATTTTAAGTTAAGAAATCCTTACCATAGAATATTTTATTGTATTTAGTTACAGACTTATAAATATGTTTCAGCGTAAATCTATTACAATATATGCATAAAACCAAAACAAAGTAACTATTATGTTGTAGTCTTAATTTGAATTATTCCATTTGTTTATATAAATAATCTAGCATAAATTGTTTCCACAGTTAATTCGCTAACCACAGTTTATTCTAGAGTAAAAATTAATTAATATAAAATTCATTTCAACGTATTCAATTTAACACTATAATATATTTAAAAATGCTATCTATGTCAAAGATATATAATTAAGTTATTGTAGTATTATTATTGTATCATTTCTAATATGTAATTACGAGGGAATTTAGCAAGCATCATTCATGAAACACTCCCAGAAGATATTGATGCGTTATCACTCAAACATTTAACGTCCTATAGAGGTTGATATAAATTTCTAAACATTTATTCCATATGCAATAATTAAAGTTCATGAGAATCCGAAATTGACTGAAAGCAATCTAACTAAATTCCACTGTTAAAAGTTATTGAAATAGTATAAGTCTGTTTACGACATTTAAACATATTCAAAAATATTAACCAAATAAGCGTTTTACTTAACCACAGAAAATCTAGAATATCAATTAAATCTTTCATTTAGTTTATTGAATTTATGACAACAATATTTACTATGCAAATTACAAATTACCTAATTTATGTATTAATTTGTAAATGTAATAGTTCCTTTATGTTTAACTAATATTTACTACTCGAAATTTGTATGTATTGCCTGCAAAAGTAATACAGTGCATTATCAATGTATCGTATTCTCCCCTGAT
The DNA here is from genome assembly GCA_032207245.1 of Pardosa pseudoannulata. Classification (NCBI taxonomy): domain Eukaryota; kingdom Metazoa; phylum Arthropoda; class Arachnida; order Araneae; family Lycosidae; genus Pardosa; species Pardosa pseudoannulata. The sequence continues at coordinate 40,999,494 of CM063502.1, read as the reverse complement.
AGAATGCAAGGCATAATTAACATAATAAATAACTCTTACATCAACCTAAAATATTTATCCGCAAATCTTTATATTTGATAAATTAATCTATATAGATTTAAGCATCAGAAGCATCTAAAACGAGCTTCAAAAAGTTTCATTAATACTTTAATATACATTAAACTACTAAATAGAGTAAAAGCCTATTGTACCGCTACCATCCGTTTTAATAACAATTTGGTACTATAACGCGTTTGATTATGATTTCTATTTGCGGATAAAATTAAAACCCATCATGCACATATTTCTCTAAACTGCAAACAGTGTAAAACTATGCAATAAACTTAATGTTTAAAAATACGTGAAATATTTTTAGTATAGTTGCAATGTAATTTTTATAAGCGGAAGAAAACTGTAAAACGTTTGGAAATATTTTTATTATTTTCAACTTATTTTTCTAAGTATTAGATATACTTTCTCTGATACCTTTTCTAAAATACCTTATAAGTAGATTTTACATGAAATTTTGATTAAAAATCCTTGTTAATTGTAAATGGATCTGTAATTTTGTAAAATATATAATTGTTACTATATATGGTCACAAATAAATTAATTCTGTTATTTAAAGTAGTCATATAGTATTGAGTGGCTCCATCCTTTATTTTGAAAAAAGTTAATTTTGAGATCCCGAAAGGAGATGAAGTGAAATTAAACTATATAAATCTTCAAACAAAACATACTAAGATATAATACTTACTGTAAATTCATAATTAAACGTTAAAAGAAAAAAAATTAACTTTAATTAGAATATATGTTTATGATGCAATATATTACAGACAAAATAGTTGAAATCTTTAAAATCTTGGATTAATGAACTTATACCCACACATTAAGTGACTTTTCTAAACATGATTTGGTATAAATTTTCAATTATTTATTAAGGAATTTTCTAGATACTTATAAAAGCATTCTTTGAAAAATGTAAAAACTTTTTATTGAATTAAACAAGTTTTATCTTATTAATTGAATGAAAGCAGACTGCAAAAAAATATTTTCCGAATACGTTATGATATAGCACAAACAGCACACCGAAAGGAAATCTTGAATATATTAACTAATTCATTCCCTTCTTTTTCCAATGCATAAAACTTTAAAAATCTTTCACAGGGCATACTGTCTTAATTTAATTTCAGCAACTTTTAATAGTACCCAAAACTCCTTCACAAAGTTTCTCATTTAATCATTCAAAACTTGGATGGTAACACACTAAACTCATTTCATGCACTCCTTGTTTTCTGCGAATTACCTGCAACAAATTAGTTTATTTAAAGTCTTTAATGCAGATTTTGCCCAGTTGTTGATACCAAGAGAAGTTAGAGTGCTATAAACATCTTTTTCGGCAAAGTCGTCTTTTTTAGAATTCCTTAAGGAATAAGATAAAATTATTTTTATATGTTTACATAAAATATATAAATATTTTAACCAAATATTTAGATTCTACATATTGATAAGCTGGTAATACATGGTAAGAATCGGCAGTGCAATTTTAATAAATTTCTTCTATTATTTTTTTAATCTGTATCGTCCTTTTTTATCAAGAAAACAATATAGCGATAAGAATAAAATGTGTAGATAGACATTTTTCTTTATTTCCGTCATAAAATCTTTTATCTGTAAACTATGTCAACCAGAAACTTGTATGGGAAAACGCCAGATTGGCGATAATATCTTTTAGTATTATCTTTCATAAAGGGAGATTCTCGATTCAACTTTAAGTATACTTCTAAGAATTAAAACTTAATATTGACATCATGAGGTGTATTTTTTACAGAATATCCTACCATGACATCTGTTTCTAAAACAATTCAAGAAATATATGTAAAAACAAATGTAGAGTAACATAATACATGAAGAACATTCCTAACACTGTGAAATTTACCTGTAAACATCTAAGAAATGAAAATAAATATCTCTTGCAAAGGGCACCAGACTCAAGAGGAAAAATCTTAAATAGTGTTTGAAATATCATTCTTACATGTGTATAAATACACCATGTTAAATGAATATCACATAAAATATAGGTGAGTTCAATGGTAAGACTCCTTAAACAGAAAACATGCAATTACTCTTAAATATTCTTTCCTTAGAATACATACACAATTAGGCATAAATAGATAATTGATATAACCGATGACACCTTTTTTTATTTATAATTACATTACTTTCTTACACATAATTTTGCTCATTATTTATTTTACTAATTGAAAGTGAGCTTAGTATTCAATAATAATATATCAATAACAAAATAAGTAATAAATTGCAAATTAATATTATTTTATTTTTTTAAATATTTTGAATTGTAATACCAACCATGAAATTCCTTTGTCTTTACATTTAATAATATAGGATTGTAAGCACTTCGGCATGACTAATATATTTAAAAAATTATAATAAAATAAAATAAAATAATTAGGTGGTTGAAAACCTTTTAACATCTTGATTACTTTACCAAAGTTGTTTGTTTTATCTCGGTATTAAAAAAAAGAAAAATCTCTAGTCTAGTGCTGGGTTAAGGCAGACTATACATTAAAATAACTTAGTTGTATCCTTAATAATAACACCTCTGTGTAGCAAACATATCATTGAGCTGTTATTTTATTTTTTTCTATGCACAATTAATAAAACTACATAAAATATAGTTCTCAATCTTTTAAGAAATATTCTACATTTTATCCTTTTTAAACACTCTTTCTTTAATACTCTTTGATGAATGAAACGTTGTTTTATTTTTATTTAAAATAAATATATATTTAAAAACGTTCTGAACCTTTTTCTATTAAAAACTAATCGAACCATTTATTAACATATTAAGAATAAATAATTGTTGTAGCTGTCTGTAAAGGAAAACTTATAAAAATTAAATGTTATATATAACATAATTCCTTTTCTATTAATTTTTGAGTTCATCAAAAATATATATTACATTTTGTATTTAATATTACATCTAAAACGTTTTGCTCCAAAAATTTCCAGTTCATAACAAATTATGACTTAACTCCGGTAAAATATGCAACCTGAAATATATCTCATGCATCATACAAGTTTTGTAAAAATAATATATGCTAATAAAAATAATCATTTAAAATTTAGATTAAAATCAAGGTTTTACAGAATCACCGACTTTCCATCTGAAATCATCTATATTTAACTTCCTTTTTGAATTAGAATATAACTAAAGATGGAAAAAAATGTTTGAATAAGAACAGCCAGAATAATAACGACGATTATCATTTTGGTTGAAGCAAAGGAATGATTCAAAAGACTTTTTTTGAAATGATTTAATATAACAACTAACGGAATTCTTTTATCACTAACCCTTTTATTATACTATTGAACGTAAAACTGCCATGTCATTTACTTTTATATCTTTCAATAGCATTTGCAGCAACAAAGGCAATTGATAAGATTATTAGAATGTGATAATTTGATAGAAACGACTTTTTGCTTTAATGAGATCCTCATTCCGATAATAAGTGTTATTACGTGAAATGGTCTCAACATAAATGCACTTTCTTTTTGTTGAAATCAAAAGAGAAAAGGTAGGATAATAAGAAAAATTTGGGTAAAAAGCAATCAAATAATTTCTCTAAAAGTAATTTTATTTAACCTTAGATGGAAAACAAATTACAAAATTTAAGCTATTTTAGCATCAATTAAAATCTTCTAAATATTCATTGCATTTTAATGAGTATTTTATATTAAATTTCCCTTCCAGTTTATTACATGTGACACTATAATTTACTTTAATATTCAAATTAAGAAACATATGGTGAAAGTTTCTCTTTAAATATTTCAAAGTTAATGAAAACAAAATATCTTTTCATAGTAAAATTTTAAAATCTTATGATGTGATGTTTTACCACAGGTTTTAACATATTAAGAATATATAAATTGTATACCATAAATAAAAATAAATTGCTGTATAATTGCAATGAATACAAATTTCTAAACTTTTTATAAACTTAGGTATATATTATTGTGTTTGTTTGTGTTGAAGAAATATAAGCTAATTATTTTTTTTATATAAAAGCCTTTAAAATACAGGGTAGGTATGCACAACATATATTTTCTAAAGATAATAAAATCTATGAAGAAAAAAAATATTTTTTGAAATAATGATATTTTGTTGTATTGCCCTACTTATAATACCTAATACTTCACAGAGTTTAACCAAAAATATATTAATATAAAGTGTTGGTGTAGAGAGGTTTTAAGTTACTATTTCTAAACAAAAAAATAAAACTTATCATTTAAATTTGCATCATTAATATTTTAATGCTATTAAATCAATAATCAATAGGTTTTATGTTTAAGAGTACACATATCATTTAAAGATTTTCTTCTTTTTATTAAAGATATATTTTTATAAGTTAGAAACGGCATGACTTTCGTATGGTATAATCATATTTATGCAGAAAAATGTCACAATTGATACGTAATCGTCTCTTTCTAATCAGAACCATATGTTAAATAATCTTATATTTGATATTAAAATCATAAATATATCATTTAATAAGTCTGCAGGGGAGATAAGTTAGTATGGAAGACAACAGATGAGAGTAACACTGAAAACAGTCATTAGGAGACAGAACAAATAAACTAATATTTCAACAGTGATACGACAAAAGTTGCATATGTAGCGAAATAAATATCAAATCCAGTTATAGTGGACATCATAAATATTAAATACGATGTAACTTATAAAAAAAAGAATATAAGAAATAGAAAATAGAAGGAGAATTTTTACTAGCAAAATAAATGATATATATTCCTTTTTCATATAATGACTCTCGATGAAACTGCTGTTTTGTTAGTATTTTTTCACTGGAAAAGCGCTCTTGAGCTTTGAATTTCTTTTTCTTTGATGTGACGGAAATCAAAAAATTGTGTATAAGGCATACTCACATTTGCTTACGCTATTTTCAACTTTTCGTCACGAATTTTCAATTTCGAATATGTAACGATTTCGTTGAAGATTTAACGACGTGACATAAATCACTTTTGAAAATTAAATTTTCGTGCAAGCTCACTTCATCACATCAAACGATTCTAACCAAAAGACTTTCAAGCGATACATATGCCATAATATCGTAGACCGGTGTCAGTTCACTTGAAATAGCCCCGTTTCTATTTTTTAAGTTTCTGAATTTCTATTTTACACCGTGCTGTTCAATTCCGAATTTAAGGTATAAAATAATATTAAGAGGTTTCTCCTTTTATTGCGATGCGGAAATATTCAGAGCTTTCTATCAAAAGAGCCCATAAACTTAGATTTTTTAAGGTCAGAATTTTATTGAATACCGGGAAGAATCGGGGAACATTTCAAAAAAAGGAAATTTTATGTTTCTTAATATTTGATTTGGTTGGTTAGGAAAATTGCTTTTTTCTTTGTATGTTACAGCTGTGCAAATAATTTTATCGATTGCTGTCATAGACATTATACGCTCACATGAGACTTTTTGCTATGACAATTACCGACTGTATGCATAACCGTATAATATTGTCAGTTTTTTTGTTTTAATTCCCTCTATAAATTTATTAGAATGATTTTTAACTATGGAAATTAACTATAATTATGCATGGCTGATGATGCACGGTTATCTTTAGAACGGAAGATAAAATCAACAAATATATCATAATTACTGACATTATTTTCATGTAGTTCCTGAAATGTTGTGAAGCAGTGTTTCGAAAATGGGTTTTAACTCGTAGACTTCATAGACTGTTTTTAACTTGTGAACCAGATATTTCCATATAACTATAATTATAGCACAGGGATCTTTTAAAGCTGGCTTTAAAAAAGCACATATTTCAAAGTTTTAATGCTATAAAAATAATATCTTCGACACTTAATTTCGTTAAAATTCGTTAAAACATGCATAGCCTATAACGACGCATAATGATCTAACTGTTTCTCAAACACTAAAATGACATTTCTGTAGTGACTTAGAGGAAAGGAATCACAATGTTATCAAATGTAGCTTAAGACTGTAGTAACAGAGGAGACCATACTAAAATTTGCACAACAAAGACAAGAAGTGCAACTCCAAACGTGTGAAATTTTCTAGTGTTTTTGTGACTTTATCCTCTGCCGAAAAACCTTGACTTGGGTAAATATCTGACTTTCCTGAAAGAGGTAGTACCACACTTGCTCGAAGATATTCCTATATATCTCCAACGACGTAGGCGGTTCCAGCATGGTAGAGTACCATCCCAGTATGATGTATTCCACTATATAGACATAAATTTTCAAGTCCAAAAAATTGGTCCAGGTAGCTATGTAGACCAGATAACCCGATCTATTACTCCTTGATTTCTTTTTATGGGGACAACTGTACTGTTTGGATTATTTATGATACTCCCTTTCATTGTGCAGAGGATTTTATCGCAAGAACTTTGATTGCTAATTCGGAGATAAAGCTTGGTAATTTTAAACGTGTTCACCAATCCAACCTCAACAGTAGTCCTTGCTTTTCTTTTGGTGGTTATTCTTAAGAACATACATTGTTATATCTGCTAAAATTTGATTTTAGGGTACACATTAATCTTTTCTTTTGTATAATGGGTTAGTTAAATGTCTTCAATACGTTTGATATTTTTTACATATGTATGAACTATCCCATGTGTTTTTTCTTCTCATTTTCAATAATTACTACGATTACGTATAGCTATAACTATAACTATAACTATATATATATATATATATATATATATATATATATATATATATATATATATATATATATATATATATATATATATATATATATATATATATATATATATATATATATATATATATATATATATATATATATATATATATATATATATATATATATATATATATATATATATATATATATATATATATATATATATATATATATATATATATATATATATATATATATATATATATATATATATATATTATATATATATATATATATATATATATATATATATATATATATATATATATATATATATATATATATATATATAAATATATATATATATATATATATATATATATATATATATATATATATATATATATATATATATATATATATATATATATATATATATATATATATATATATATATATATATATATATATATATATATATATATATATAATATATATATATATATATATATATATATATATATATATATATATATATATATATATATATATATATATATATATATATATATATATATATATATATTTGGGATTATAAAAAGTTTAGACAAATTGAAACAACTAATATTATTACTTCATATTTATTATGTGATTAAAATTAAATAAATTGTTAAAAATCTCATACCACAATAGTTAAGATAAACTATATATTTTAAACATGTTTTAATAAAGAAATATTTCACGTTTTAATAAAAAGTGATTATTTTGACCCAGTTTGTATCACTACCGTTAAATAAGATATAATTTTAAGATGTAAATAAATTTTTAACGCATTAGAATTTATTATTCTTTTACTTCTTTAAGATTCTATATACATTTATATCAATACGATATATAAAAGCCTTCGATATCTCTATCTCACATTATTTTCAAATACATATTGTCCTTGAAATTTGACATTTGGTAGCTACCACAGTTTTGTAGATAAGCAAAATATTCAAAATTGATTTAATTTACAGAGTAAATTAAGTGTTTTGGTTTATATAAATCTCGAAAATTTAATACACTTTTAATTTTTAAACCTTAAAAAATAGTATACACTTTTTAGAAATACATAAAGCAATTCACATGCTTCTACATTAATGACATGAAGACATCTATATATTTTTCTTTAAAAATGTTGGAGTACAATTCTGACACCCTCTTCAGGTGGTATCCCTTAAAAATATTTTCACATATGAATTATTCTGAGTACTAAAAAGCTATATTATAAAATAATAAATTCGATTGTTTTATAAACTAATTTTGCAGACTTTTTACAATAATGTAGTAACATTAAGAACATAAAGGGTGTAATATATAACAAATGTTTAATATTTCATTAAATATGATTACTGGAATCTTTAATTTAAATTATTTGAGAACAGATTTTTTAAAATTCACCAAATTCAAAATGATATAAATGAATTTCTACTTGAATTGAACTTTTAATATTTTGTACGTATATTCTATAATATATATTTTTTGAGTTGTTTTCGAGAAGTTTGACTAAAAACAATAATAATTTTCAAAATATTACCAGCAAGGCAAAAAATCCCTTCAAAATTTGCATATTTACGAAATATTAAAAATTTGTTAGTTAGTAATTTTACAAATATAATTAATGTATTATCATTATTCTACATAAATATGGAAAACCTATTTTAAAAGAGGTTTTTATTCATGATTTATATTAAAATTAAAATGTGATTAAGTTTTAAAGTTTCTTTTAAAATTTCAAATTTTATAAATTAGATCAATCTTTTAGAAGCATAACTGTACCTGTATATGAAATTATGTAAGAAAAAAATTCTTTACAAAAACATAGTAATTTTATTAAATAGAATTTTATGTCCCTTAATCCGTTCACATATAATACTATTGGTTGTTACAATCCTGCAGTATTACAATGAACACAAATTAATTTAGAATTTCTATGGAAATCAAATTGTGATACTAAATTTAAAACTAATATCAAACTTTACTCTGCCATTTGATCAAATATGTGTTATTATTTCTGAAATAATCTTATAGAAATAAACTTATAGAACTTAAATAGAAATTATTAATTAAGATTTATTAAGAAATAAATTAGTACAGAGGTAGATTTCTCATAAAGGCAGTATAAAACTTTTTTTAAAAAGTAAACTGTAGCAAAAGTATATTACAATATAAGAAGTTTTAAATATTTTAGTGAAAATAAACTTATACACCAATAACTTTTCATTTTAAATTTTTAAATTGTTAATATAGTTTTGACATATTTAAAGTAAAGTGCTCTATAGTTAATATAGTTTAATCAATCTTTTAGTCAGATGCGTATGAATATTTCTGAAATAAAATTGGGTTTTACGAATTTAAAAGAAAAAAAAATATGTGTATACAATATTTAAGAAATGCGAATATTTTTAGTAGATAATATACCTTTATAACCATAAACTCTTATTTTTACAGTTTAGTTTCATAAAGTAGTTTTTATACATTTAAAGTAATGTATTATGTTATTGAAGGAAATATTTTCACTTCATGGTTGATGAGGAACAATATTTTGAGTCTTAGTAGCAGAATATAACACATAATCACGAAAGAAAATGCCCTATAAATATTCTTTCTATATATTTACTTTCATTTATGTCATACATACAAATAAGGATCACTCTATCAATTATACCTGACTAGAACATATTAAAGAATACATATTATAAAAGTTATTTGTATCTCCTTATCTTGTTTAACTTTCCGTATACATACAATCATACATACAAACAAAATACTTTTCTCTAAATAAGCTATGTGCATGATTTTACACATTTATTTTTTTATATGTACTACTTAAAAATGTTGTAATTTAGTAATATTGTTAATATCTAACTAATAATAAGCTCTTTAATGTTAAAATATTTGAAATTATATAGTTTTGTTAGTATAGGATAGCTATTTCTAGCAACATATTTATTGCAGGATAGCTACAACTTTACAGTTTTTTAATTATTTACACAAACACCATCTAACTTCCTGTACTGCTTCCTGCCAACTTAGTAGAGATTGTAGTACATTTAGATTATTATAATTTACGAAGACAGTTCAAAATATTCTCCTTACTCGAAAAATAAAGAAATGCAACATTTTCCCATTTTCCCTTTCTGTATTAATGGCTAACCAGGAACCTCTCCTGAAATGGAATATGCTCTTTCAGTTGACTTTCTAAAGAGTTAAATCTAAAATGAATTCTATTTTCATCATTTATGAAAAAAATACTGTGAATTTATAACATAAACAATATAATTTCTTCCCAAAATTATCACTTAATATGTTAATATAACCAATTTGATAGTATGACTAATATTAAAGAGGTTGATTGTGAATGATTGAAAAACATAACATAAATCTTAACAGACGCTTTATTATATATATATATATATATATATATATATATATATATATATATATATATATATATATATATATATATATATATATATATATATATATAACTCACAATTATAGTATAGTTTGATTTTGTTTCCCCTTCTGTAAAAGAAAACCATGTACATATATTTTAAAACATATTTTATACTGTTTACATTTAAAATTACATTTTATAAGATATACCTCCGTTTACGTCACTCGGTTTTAATTGTTAGCAGTTAGAATCAAACTGCACATGTAAACTGCAAATATGATGAAATATATTGTAAAAATTAAGGCTTATATTTCAATTAACTATAAAATTTTGACAGTGATTATTTATCTTGTTCTTTCTTATTCTTTATTCTTTATAGTGAAAAGTATGACCTTTCTGTGATGTATACCTAATGTTTCCTTTTAAATAAAGACAAATGATATACAAATACTTATGTGTTCTCCTTTACCTTACTTACCTTTGTTACCTTATTTACAAACGGTGACTCATTTGCAGTTTGTTAAATACTGTATACTTAAGAATGCTAAAAAATATATGATATTGCCTTTATATTATTTGTAATTTGTTGAAATGATCTCAAACTGCATATTATTGGTAGTTATATTTCAGTAAATTATATAATACTGCCTAAAATAAAACCTTTCGAAACCAGATGGCACAAATATGAATTTTGATATGCATGAATGGAGAGTTATACATAATGATTCCCTATTTCGAACGCTTTGGTTATTTCAGTCAGTAAAAATACACTAGTCGTAATTTCCAAACTCTTTCATGTGGTGTATTCCACAAGCTCCTCAGAAACAGGCCAAATATATTGGAAAACGATTTATTTTTCATATGGTAAATAGTTTCAGACACTTGTTTGTAGGAATAAGATAATTTGATGTTTCGAATTCTCTATCTTGATAATAGTGGAATCAAAAGTCGTCGTTTTTAAGAAACCTGTGGTTTCTTTAAATGGAAACAGCGAAAACAATTTTAAGATATTGATTTAAAATAATGCGAAGTAAATTGTTCTTGAATGGTATAGATGTAGAATTTCTGATAGCATACATTTTGCTATTATTTTTTAAATTTATGTTATGAGTTTTGTTTCAAGCAATTTCAATTTTGTATACGAGCAATGTAATTTTATTTTATCTTTGTTAATAATAGCATTCTATTTTGTATATTAAAATTTTTCACATTATTTAATATCATTATATTATTTGTAAATACATAATACTATGAATATATGATATTTAAAGTATAAAAAACATGAAATTTAATATCTACAATCTCTAATAAATGAAGGAAAATTTGAACATATTTTTAAACAAAATGAAGTAATTAACAGGTATTTAAAAAGATTTAAAATGAGATAAAAAAGACATACAAAAATCCGTAATAGTTTTTTAAGCATAAATGTTTACTTTAATTCAGTTGAAGAAATAACTTGAATTACTTCGTCAACAAAATCTTTTGAAATTTATGTTATTTATTACAATTTATCATTAGCTAAATCCTTGAAATAAAATTTTAAAATAGGAACTCACATATTTTTCAACAATTACAATAAAATTACTCAAAATTATGTGCATATTTGGATAAAAAAAATACTGGAATAACGTGTTAACATAAAACTGACTTTTACATAATAAGAAAGAATGACAATATATGTGATATGATTATTTAAACATAAGAAAATATAAGGTAATATTTAACTTGGTTATTACAATTTACCGCTTAGTGAAATAATAATGATAATGCTAAGAGAAAGTAACATTAGTAATGAAAATGATGATATGTTATAACTACTGTGTCATAATACACACACACACACACACACACACACACACACACATATATATATATATATATATATATATATATATATATATATATATATAAATATATATATATATATATATATATATATATATATATATATATATATATATATATATATATATATATATATATATATATATAGTATATGTATATATATATATATATATATATATATATATATATATATATATATATATATATATATAATTATATAGTAGTAGTTTTATATTTTTATTGCTAATATAATAATAATAATAATAATAATAATAGCAAATATATAAATATTACTGAATTCTGTAGTATTTTACTAACAGCATCATACATGCTCAGCATGTTGTATGGATATATTTATTAAATTTCATCGTGACACATTTTAGTATTTGAGATTTAAAACTATGATAGATAATACTATGCTCAAAGCACTTAAAAATTAAAAGGGGAAACAATATTATGGATTCAAAAGAAGTATTTCGAAATAGAATTTTCCAAATAGTTTCATTAATTGTGTAACCAATATTATTTATTATACAAAATGCTTTTATCATACGTAAGTTTAAAACCACTTCAGGGGAATGCAGTTAATTAATTTCTCTATTGCTCTCATATGAGAAATCTCCTTACATTCTTCCATATTCTTTTAAAATTTTCCATGTGGCGTCATAGTTTATGTAATGACAAGACAGATTATCCAAAATATGATAATTTTTTTTCTGCAAATGAATATATTGATTATTTTAGTTTGTTTGAGTACGTCTAAAATCTAATGGAATTCTAAATATTTGCTTTATTTCATTTATTTTTTATTTTTGTATTTATAAATCTGACATTAAAAATTCGAAGAGGAGTTAAAACTGGATGTCTTCAATATGAATAGGTATAGGATTAAGAATATACTTTTATTTTACCTCATTAGTTTTTAATTTTTATGTTTTAGAAATCTTTTAAATATTATTTTTAAAATCTTATATATTGTTAATACCCAGTGTCTTTGCTATTGGAATAAATAGATATATGATTAGGGATATCTTTTTAAAAAAGAAAATCAAGTGTCCTATTTAGATTTAAAAAAAAAATTGGATTAGGAAAATTGGATTATTCAGAGTTATGGGTCATCGTTTATTTATAGACAAGTCAGATTAGTTGAGATATAGTTTTTGTAAAGTAATATATTGATTATTATAATTTGTTTAAGTACTTCTAAGATTTTTAATAGACTTTAAAATTTTCACTGCAATTCATGTTTTTATTTTAAATTACCACATTTATAATTATTTTACATATGATAATAAAAATATGATTTATAGTTAAAACTAAATAGTCAAAAGTATTGAATAGACAAGGGATTAAAGACAAATTTTGCCTTATTCATTTTTAATTCTTATGTTCATAAAATATTATAAATCTGGCCATAAATATACAATAGATAGGTAAAAGCAAATGTCTTTGTTATTATATATATATATATATATATATATATATATATATATATATATATATATATATATATATATATATATATATATATATATATATATATATATATATATATATAAATGAGAATGAGGGGGTCCCTCTTCAGGTTTAAAAATTGGGTTTCATAGTTTATTTAATGATAAGAGAAATTTTCTACAATATATTTTTTACAACTTAATATATTTAAAATTATAATTTCATAATTTTAATATTTAGTAAAATTATAGTCTTTATAAAATTTGTAGGATTTTGAGATACTTAATTCGCTGTATATAGTTTTAATATCCGTATCTATAAATCTTTAAAATCTGATAATAAATATTGATACATAGTTAAAACGAAATGTCTTTGGAAATTCATATGGGACTAAGGATATACTTTTACATTATCTCATTATTTATTTTTATTTCTGTCTTTCTGAAATCTTATGAATCTGGTAAAAACAATCCTTATATGTATTAAATCGTGATATGCTGGCTTTGTTAATGATCAGAATAGCTATGTTATGAAGGATATATTTTAAATGCAGAATTAATAATTCTAGTTAATCTTTAATAATTAAGGTTTAGAAAATTTGACGTACAGATGTAGATAATAATTTATTTAAAGATAATGCAAGTAATCTGAAATGTGATAGAATAGTTTGCAAATAAATTAAAAACTATTTCTTCATGTAAGTATAAAATGAAATGAAAACTTTAAATAATTCCTTTATTACATTAATTTTAAATTGTTGGTCTTGAGTTGTTATAAATATAGTACTAAAAATCTAATATATAAATAAAAATAAGTCTTTAATAGAGTATCAAATACCGATGTAATTAATAAACAAAAGTTCCACTGTGAATTATCACAGTTTGATTATTATCATTATTCAGTTTATACAGATATTTAGGTAAATTCCTTTGTAATTTTTGGATTTATACTAAGAGTATCATTTTTATATACTGTCTTTTAAAGTATGCATGTTCTGCAAAAATTGTATTTGGATTGAACTGCCATGCACAGAGAAAAATCACCTGCAAATATTTTACTTATCTGGAGATTATTCTCTTTTCTAAATTTCTTTGCTCGTTTCTGCATTTTTTCAAGACTTTCATGCTCGAAGCAACTCGATACAGTTATCATATATCCTAGCTTATTTGATATACATATATATGCTATTTTGATGCATAGTGCCAGACCATCTGGGGATATTCACACTAGAAGACTTCTTTCATACATGTAAATTATTCTCGGAAAGAAATGCTTAAGCAACATTTTCTTTCGGAGTTTTTATTTTCTGTATTTATTAGAGAATAAAGAAAAATTAAAAAAAAGCACTGAATTTCAAACGGCGAGTATTTTTATTCTTTTAACAAATGAGATTAATTGCAGTGCAACTTATTTTAACAAAGTATTTTATTCTATTTAAAATATGCATGCAGTGATTTTACAGAAAATTGTAAAAATAAAGAATAAATACTTATGAGGTTTTCTCTTATATTATGAGTAGGTTTTTAATTATATTCTCCGAGAATGTCTTTCGCTATATTTGATTACGAAATACGTATTTTATGATGAAATTCTGGTTAACTATGGTGTAGTACCTAATTGCATAGATATGTTTAACACGGCAATGTACTGCTTTAAAATGTAAGCCGAACGATGTCCGAGTAGGTAGAGCGCTGCTCTTTGTACCGGTTAGTGTATTCAAACCCCACTGTTGTTATGGTAATTCGTATCCGTTCATTAACTGATTTAAAAAACAGGTATTATTCTAATAAACCGTTTGCTGTAAGGGTTAATTATATCAATCCAAATCGAAAATGAACAATGTTTAGAAAAAGGTAGATGGTAGTAAAGGGTTTTTAAACTTTCTAACCTGAAATTATACTGTCGTGTATATATGCATAAAAGTATAGTAAAAAACGACATATAAATATTTTAAAAACCAGATGAGTTTTTAATTTTAAAATTCAAATTTTTAATATTTTATTGATATTTTAAAATGTTTTATGCTTTTTTTTCTTGTTTTCCTTATATTTTTGAATTATTATTACTTTCAAATAACTTTTCAAAATAGCTGAATATTATTTTAAGTAACTCATAGGAAATACTTTTATTTATATAAGCAGATCTCTCAACTGTAACCTTTAAAACATGAGTTTATATAACATAAAATGATCAAGATTTTAAACGGATATCCCGATATGGTGTAATAAACATTAGGAGAGTTTTCTCAACCATTTTTAGGTAATAATCCATGTAAATTTCAGGAGGAAAGAGAAATTATCAAATGATTTTATCAAAAATAAACTATTTAAAAATTTTAATGGTTTTAAAGTAGTAATGTGTCTAATTTCCTATACTCCTGCTCTACTCTTTGCTGTGTTCAAAATATCATAATTTTAAGTCATATTATTCAAAAATACTTTGCAATGTTTAATATTCAATTAAGAATAATTAACGTTGAGTAAAACTAAGTTGTGTTGTCTGTCGCTGTTTTAATACATACAGCTTCGCAAAATTTTCAAATAGTATAAACAAATGAATTCGCTTGTGCAATTCTGATGTCGTTATAAACGTAGATCGGCGTGAATAAAAGTAAACCTTATAAGACTTTCCCTTGAAATCATCTCTCAATCCATACACACGCACCACTGAAGCAATGCAAATTTAAATGAGGCGAAGTGATCTATAAATTTGATTCTTTCAAAATGTGTTCATTAAGTCTTATTTGGTGTTAACTAATTATCAGCCACTGTAGAAAAAGCGTGTAATCCACGTATATCTAAAATGAAATTACTGTAGTCTGTAGGTTTAACATTTTTAAGCGTTAACAGAGAAATGGGAAATTATCATAGATTAAGCAAATAAGAATAATTTATACATGTTTCCTTACACTATCTAGTATAAAGATTACTCAGAAATATTCTTGAGAATAATTACATTTTCGGATGAAAAGTGTGATACAGTTATAAAAATTAAAATACGTCTACGTGAATACCTATGAATAAAACAATATCATTTTTTTTCAAAGCAAATCCGAAAAATATTTTATTTAAATATTAATAAATATTAGTAGAAATTTAAAAATGTTTTTCCTTTGTTTTAATTACTAACCAAATTTGTCACTTATAAATCCCAAAAAAGATCTAAATCTAATCATTTGTAGAATATAATCCTTTAACGTCATGTTTTATAACTATTAATTAATAGTAGATTTTTTAAAAGCTATGAGAAAATATATGAGGTTATTTATCTAGTGTGATTACATAGCTTTAATTTAATGTTTATACCTTGAAACTAAACACTTGTATAATTTATTTCATTTATTATTAAGCAAAATTTTAATTGAGATAGAAATCTTTAGATTTAATATAATAAATAAGACACGAAATTTTTATAATTTTGTTTCTTTTTTTTCTAACACACGACCAAATTTCAAAAATTGAACTAAAATTTAAATAATTTATATAGCAATTTCTAGTGAACAATTTTATCTCCATTTTGAATACTAAACTAGAAGAAAGAATTTGCAACAATTAAATTCATGTGATAGGTAAATAATTATTTAAATTTAAGAACAAATAGTATTCATAAAACTAGTTTTATATTCTAACAAAGTGACCATACACTTTGTACTATACAGAAAAGATAGGAACCAAGAACAAGATTAAGTGTTTGTGAATTATGGATTAATAAAGATTTGACTTATAAGCAAGAAAAAAAATTTATGGAATTTTATTATATTTATCTATGGGAAGTTGAGGTGGTTAGGTATATAAATGACAATGTCAAAAAAGATATTAATATAACTACACAATTACAAAAACACAGTAAAAATAATTAACTTTATAAATAACTCCAGTAAATTTATCAAGAAAAAGAAAGTACTATTTTCATTTAGTCGCATTCTAAATAACATATATTTTGTTATTTTATATTTTAATTCTTCAAAACCAATTTAATTATTGAACGTTTAAAACTATTTAAAATGTTATGCTCATTCTATAAATTTTAAATCTATAGAATAAACTTTACATTAAAACTAATTTAAATTTATCTGTTATCAACATATTTAAGTTTACTAAAAAAAAAAGGAATGTATATTTTTGTTTTAGTAACTAATATAAGAACAAAACTTTGAAACAAAAATATATCTTTTACTTAATCTTTTATCTTTTATTTTGAACAAAGTGATAGAAAATGCAAGAAGAGTTATAATTCACACATAAATAAAAATTAAACTATTTTGGGGAAGTCAGACTACTGCTAGAAAACTTAAACTATAAATAATCTCCATACAGATAGGAAACAAAACAGAATGCAATAAAAATTTAAATTTTAAAAATTTACTAAATTAAAAAAATTACCAACTTTTAGAAACTACACACTAAAGTGCCCAAAGTATGTAGAAAAATAAAGACTATGGCAAACTACTAGCTTACAACATTAAAAAATATCCCATTTGTTAGTGCTGCTGAAAAACCTAGAACACGTCAGTGATAATTTAAGACAAACTGTTTTCAGAAACAGAAAAGTGTAACTAATTTGACTCTATATAAATAAAAACCTAATTTGAAATTTGAAAAAAAAAGGCTGTGTAAGACTAAATTTATTAAAAGTTCTAGAAAGAACCCTGTACCGAATTTCATACATACTAATATTTTCTTTGCACACAATCGGGTTTATAAACATACTAATAATTTTTCTATGTTAGATAAAGCTGAAGATTGGTCTAATATTAGATTGCTGCTCTTCAGAACCGGAGTTCACGAGTTTAAATCCCGCTCCAGGTATGGATGTTCGTAGCCATTCGAAATCAGCTTTAAACAGTAAGTTCCGGTGTCATTAGACATCGTGTGCAAAGATTTAGACCGTAAAACTCCATATCAAAGTAAACCAATCTGTATTAGATGCACGTCTATACTTTCAGTGTTTCTAGGATGTAATTATTAGCTAAAGAAATTTGTTGGACATTATATTATGTGAATAGTATATAAGTGGCCAATATATGTCTAGGACACAAAAAGTGGTTCCCCGTAATTCAGAAGCTGGGGTAGAAATCCCCCAGGATTACTCTGCTACCTCAGATACACCTTTGGGGGACATTGTGACCACAAAATCTTACTTGCACCAGGCATTAAAAAAAAAACACTGCGGATCTTCAGCCAGCTCGGGTCCGAAACTCGAAAATTATTTATATAAGAGTATTTTTCCATTTGTAGTATGTAAATATATTTTTCTTGTTCTATTTTGAAAAATGGTTAAATGCATAATATATATAATTCCGTTTTATACAAGCATGCAAATTTTAGTGTTAATGAGATAATATTATTTGAGAATGGCATACGATATATAAATCTACATATATTATTTAAATTTTCATCTTGGATTTATGATATGACTTGTTTTGTCTGCTAACAACTTGTTCAAATACTTTAGGAATAACATCAGTGTATTATCTTTACAATATATCTTATAGGAAAATAATTTAAAGTATAACCATACATAAATTTTGATAAGTTATGCATTAAATCATATTCATCAATAAATAAGTGCACAGAAATGTATCAACTTTCGAAAAGGAATCTAAATGCATACTCCAAATTCTGAGAAATGTAGATGCAGCATAAAATATTAAATTTAAAGTGAATATCCTTACTATTTTTATGCAAATATTTCCCCCCAAATAAGATAATAATCGTTTGTTCCTAAGCATGCGCTGAGTTTTATGTTGTATGACACCAAGAGTAGGGTAAATTTTACGAAAACAACTGTTTCAATCCATCACAATTTATAAAGATATTTATGCGAAAGGGGAAACCTATTTCTGAAAGTAAGAATTTATTCAAATATGAAAACTGATAACGCTCTCAAAACTAAAAAAAAAGGTGAATATTTTTCTTCCTATATAAGGCGCTTCTTCATGAAGAATTCTGAAGATAAAACTCGAAAATTATTATACTGCTTAAAGTAACGCGAAATGAAATTGATACATAAATTTCCATATTTTTACCTTCGACCACTTCAGCAATTTAAGCTTTGCGATATTTATAGAATGGTTATCACAGTTTAAGAATGCATGTGAGACAAGAAAATTTCTGCCCAGATTTATAATAAGGGATGTTTCATTTCTACATTCTATATTTATTGAAAATTTTTCCTTGGCTGAATTCTTAGAATAATTTTATCTGTTAGTGTAAATGAGAAAATACGTGTCACAACAAATTAAACGATACTATGTATAATGCATATAATAACGTGCGACTTTATATTCTTTTCACACGGAAACGGCATTAACAGTTTGCTAGTTTTTCCATTTTATTGCAATGTATTCCAAAGTATTCCGACTTTGGTTAATACAATTTACATAAATTATTAATATTTACACATACATGCATATATTTTCAATATACAATAAAACTTCAATACAACAGTACTTAATTAATCAGTCAAATTTATCGTTATAAGGAAATATATTGTTATAACGAAGGATGATTTAATTTCAAAATAAAATAATTTTCTTATGTCTCATTTGATACGTTTATAACACAGTTTTTAATAATTATTAATTTTTTTAATATTTCAGCAGTATATAAGAGCAAAATAATTACTGTTATGTAATAAAATTCACATGCCTAAGGCACAAATTTTTGAAAAATTGTTTTATTATTTTTTGCATTTCCCTTTTTCATTCTTAAATCAACTAACAAGTTATGAATATATTCTAAAGAAAGAAAATAATCTTCACTTGGGGATGAAAAAATTTTGAAACAATATCCGTATAGAAATGTTTCAGGGGCTATCAATAAATAAATCGAGGTAGCTACATTTTTATTACATGATACTTCATCGTTTTCTGTTTTATACAAAATTTCGGACAAATGTCTTTGTCACTAACTTATGCATACTCTATAACTTCATCCTAGGCTGTTAAAATTTCAATTACTTCTTTACTAAGTACATAAAATCTGAAATATCATCGCAAAATATAAAGAAACACGATCATTTGTGTGATTATCATTGTTTTACAGAGGTTGTACAGGTATATATATATATATATATATATATATATATATATATATATATATATATATATATATATATATATATATATATATATATATATATATATATATATATACTTCATTTAAAAAGTTTGGTCTCAAGCACAAAGTTATTTTAATGAATTGTTGACAATCTTCATATAAATTAGTTATATAAGAAATGAAAAACGTCAGAAAAATGCTAAAACACAGGTATTAATTTATTAATTAATTTACATGTAATTTAAGTCTCAACGAATACCTCCTTCATTTATGACATATATCTTTAAAGCTGACAGAGTATTCCATTCCTTGGTATGATAAAACTGAAATAAAAACTTTTATATTAGAATTTATTAAAATAAAAGCATGAAGCGAAATAAAATTTACAAGCACGTAATATTGCAAAACAGATATTAAAGTAATAATCGGAAGGAAATCCAGATGACATGATTTTAACGTACTATCAGTTATAGCTTCTTCACCAGGTTATAATTTATTATATGTATAGAGCGAGAATATCCCTTTTATAAACCTACGTGTTTAGTTATCATACATGTTTTAAGCGAATATATTTTACACTCTAAATTATTACTTTGTAGTTTAAGGTAGAATATATGTATATAAACGGCAAAGCATTCAAAAGATATTGCATTTCTCTCTCAGCTGCTCTCATGGTACAGTATATCGGACATATTAATTTGGGTATTAATGCAGGATATCAATGAAAGATAAATTCAAATAATGTATGTATGTGACTTAGAATTTACTATAGATCTCCAATATTACGTACATACATTTGTATAAACTACTTCATACAAAAGTGTGGGTATATATATATATATATATATATATATATATATATATATATATATATATATATATATATATATATATATATATATATATATATATATATATATATATATATATATATATGTATATATATATATATATATATATATATTTATATATATATATATATATATATATATATATATATATATATATATATATATATATATATATATATATATATATATATATATATATATATATGTATATATGTATATATGTATATATATATATATATATATATATATATATATGTGTATGTATATATATATATAATGTATATATATATATATATAGTATATATATATATATATATATATATATATATATATATATATATATATATATATATATATATATATATATATATATATATACGTATACATAGTACGTATAGTGCAAAGTAGTATACGTGTAGTGCAAAGTACATAACATGCATTATTTTCTTAGTTGTATACTTCCAGCTAAAATTGATACTTCAACGTGAAATAAGTATTCATTTTATGGTCTTTGATATTTAAGGGTTTAATTTTGACAAAAATTAATTATTTAATGTTTCTATTATTAACCCCTTTCTTTATCGCTATTATTTAGCAAAATTTGAAACTTGTCCAAAGAAACTTCATATAAAAGTACCAGTTCTATATGCAGTTCTAATGCAAACAACATACAAACAAAAATTAATAATTTATTTACCAACTAAGCTCAAGAAACCTATTTTAAATCCCATTAAGCTGGATTATGTTTTTCTGAAATAACTAGGCATATACATGTATGGATTTTGTTTTTTAAATATAACTGTTTTATATACCTTTACACATGCACAGATAAAAAAAAATTTGTGCTGCGTATTAAGCATTTCAAGAATATAAGGTCTACAATATTAGATGGTAATTTGGGGTGCAATTTTGTATTTTTAATAATTATTTTTCATATTACAAATTTATTCTCATTTTATAAATAATGCAATTAACGTACAAACAAAAATTAATAATTTTTATATTAATAATTTAACTAAGTTCAGGAAACCTTTTTTAAATCACATTAAGCTGGATTATTTATTTCTGAATTATCTAGGCATATACATGTATATATTTTCTTTTTGTTTTTTTAAATATAATTCTCATATATACATTTATATATGCACAGATAAAAAAAGTCTAAGCTGCTTATTAAGCATTCCAAGAATATAAAGTCTGGAATATTGGAAGTTAATTTGGGGTACAATTTTGTATTTTTAATAATCATTTTTCATATTACAAATTGATTCTCATTTTCTACTCAGAGATATTTTCCTTTTTAACGAATAACTACAACATTGGTTAAACCGTTTCCTAATGTCTCTTTTATTTCTTTCCTTTAATCAAGAAACCAAATAATTTCATCAGCAGTTTACCGATAACTTGTAGATCATTATTTTTTTCCTTGACATATTACCCAACGTTCTTTTCACTGATGGTCGAGTTAAAAGAAATGATGTTTTGTGGCGCTAAAAAAAATATTTTTTTTCATTTGCTGGCAATTTATCCCTCTTAACGTTTGTTTCTAAAAATACATTTCTGATGTTGAATTGCTTTTATAAATCTTAAAATATGTTATTAAATATAATTTTCTTGACTTTTGTATTTATAGCATGAAAATATTTTTACAAAATAAAAATATCAGTTATTTGTTTAGAAAAAACAATAATAATACTTTAACAGAGATATATTTATTTTAAGTAAAAATTAAATTAAATACAAATATATGTCACATATATGCCTACATATTAAGAGATAATTAAAAAATAATAACATATATTGTCACATTAAATTATTTAGAAATAAAAGTTAGGCTTAAAATCTATATTTAGATATAAAAATTAGTAATATATAATGAGATAAAACATGAATATTTCCATTTTGGTATAATCTTGATGTAAGTAGTTGAAAAAAAAATTGCACATCCCAAGTGTTAAGTTGTTTGAAACAGTATGTCGTAGCTTAGATGATATATTAAAATTATACTAAGAAAAGGAAAAATATGAAGGCAACATATTTAAATACCGTTTCATAAGAAAACGCGCTACACACTAAAATAAATAAATGTGCATATGCGAACAATTTTTCTGTAGTTATTCAAAGCATGATTACTTAATCTATACTTTAATTAATAGTGAATGTAATGTAATAGCTATATTAAAATTTTTAATATTCATCATAATATTCATATTCAGTGTACAGTTCTCAAGATTGTTTCATATGGCCAGCTAACAATTTTTAATTGGTTGTGGTAATACAGTTAAATTAGAAATTACTTGATGATTTATGATTATGTGGATTTTGCCTAGGCTGTAGAAAACCACTGACTGCCACCATACTTGAACTAACTATAAAAGTACTGAACTCATTGTAATACGCATTGTGCACAAATTAGAACTGCGTGATAATATGCCTATTAAGTTATACTTATTTCAGTGAAATAAATGCATAACCAGCTTTAGGTTTTTCGCTCAATAACTCTCTATTTTTAAAAATAAGTAGCACATGAGAAATATTAGTAAACCCTGGTCGTGTAGGACAAGAAGCCTTTAAAATGATAGAATTTACAAAAAGTATGAACTATTTTTGCTCTTAAAAAGATATGCTAGGCTTTTTAAGCAATGTCGGTTTTCAAATTGAATAAATATTTTATTTCAGTTAAACCAGGTTTTCTAGTAGGGAGTATATACCTTTTTATAAAAAAATAAATAAAAAAATGTACATTGGGTGTGTGTGGAATCAAATCAGCCTGGCATCAAAATGTTCCAGGTCTATTACTATTTTCTCTTTCTTCCTCATGCATTTAGACTGTCGATTAAGGAATAGAATAAGAGCAAAATTACTTATTTTATTTCGTCCAATCTTCATGAAAATTTAATATTATATTACAATTATATTTGTGTGAAAGTATTTACATTTTGAAAGAAAAATCTTATTAATTTTTTAAGTTTTAAATCGTTAATTTTTTCAAAAGGAGCATTAATGAAAATATCTTTTGCTTATCCCTCTCACGAATAATATATTTCTTTTCATTTAAATGATACCGTTAAGGCCTTGGAATAAAATGTGGATGTTATCTGAAATATTGGGTGGAAATATTGTTAGACAAAACAATACTGTTTATAATACTCCTTTATCCTGTGCAAATTATGTACAGCATTTCTTTACATCTCTAGTAGGATATGTTCGAAATGTAAATTTTATTTTATACTCTACAGAGTAAATTATTGATAAAGTATTTGATGGATACAAATTCTCTTGCAGTATTTCAAACACTTATAACATAAGAAACTCTTCTTTGAAAGCTGTTTAAAGTTCATATTAGTTATGACTAAATTGGCTTTTGAAATAATAATAATTTTAATTACAAAGTGAGGAATATCTACTTTGATTTTGAGTATTATTTCACAATTCGTTTAGATTAAACATACAAAAATTTGAGGATAATTTTGCCTGGATATATATATTTACTGTTGCCTTAATGTGTTTTTCCTAAAAGTCTGCAGAGTTATTTTCGCAGGTAATGTTTTCGTTTCACAGTGGATTTTATACTGTTAAAGTGCTAAAAAATATTGTTTAAATACTGCATAATTTTAATTAATTGTTTGAAAGAAATTATACTTAATCTAAGTAAAAAATTCATACCCAATTTAGTTTTATATATCTATTATAAACATATAATTAATACACAAATATCATTTTCTAATTTTGTGTAATATCAGACCTAGGGGCATTTTAATGAATGTTGTTGGAATACTCTCTAATGAAATAGTTTAATTTTAATCAAAATTTATTTTCCAATAGAAATTAATGTTTTATATATTTTACTTAATAACAATATTTGCACTCTTTTTAAGAATACAGTTAGAAGTTGAATATAGGAGAAATCAGAATTGGACTTTTCTCTTAATAAAACAATTCTGTATAACGACCATTTCAAATGTTCTCATTTGAGACGATTTCAAGTTTTGTATTATTTGTGAGACATACTGATGTTAAAAGTAATTTTATCGCCATGAATGACACATACGTCTATAATGGCATTTTAGCATGACTAATTTTACAAATAAATTACATTTCTGAAAAATGTTTTAAATAACCAGCTGTAATATTAGTAACTGGAACATAAGTTAAGTAATATGTTTTCATACAAAACAAAATAATGTATACTAAATTCTTTAACCGTTTTCTGATCAATTTAAGATCTATTTGTAATATAAAGAACATGTGAAGTCTAACTTAGAGACCAATCTCTGCATCAAATTTCATGTTTTAATCGGTGATAATATACTTACGTTGTTGAACAATGGAACTTTTCAACGTAAACTTCATTTTCATGAATTAGATAAAGTACTAAGTATTAGAAATTGGTACTAAAACTTTGAAAGACTAGACGTGTTACTTATAATAACGCTTGTAGGTATATGTTTGGTTCAAGATATGTGGAAAATTCGGAAAATAACAAATTACAATGCAACTTCTTAAAATGTATAAATATGTTAAAGCTAAATTATACATTCTAAAGGAATGAGAACTGCTGAGTATTTAAGAAAGAAAGGATTTTATAAACGATCGTATACTATATAGTATCTGAAATAATTCTCAGCATTATCTTTTATACAAATCATTATAGTCATTTCTGTTTATTATACGTATTTAGATTCTTTATTCCGACGTCAATGCTTTGAGAATGAGCAATCAAATTCTCTACTACCACTTCCCATATTTCGCTTGACTTTCATTTTTTTTGTCTGAAATAATATATATCATATAACTTTAAACATACTTAGTTCATAAATTCAACAATAACTTATGTGTTATTATTAAGTAAAAAAAGTAATGAATGTTAAATTATAAAATAATCATATAATCAAATTTATTTGGAAAATGCCTTGCCATATAACTGTTTCTCTTAGCGCTCATCTCTTCGGATGCACAATAGTTTCTTTTTAAATAAGTGAACTTTTTAAATAATTAACATTAAGAAACAAATGGTGTCTCAATATCGCTAATAGAATAGATGCATTAAACAGCATTAAATCTCGGTAAAAATGATTATATTAAAAATTCATTCAGAGACACTTCGAACCCTATACCACATTTATTGCATTTAATAATGTTTTAAATGTATTTGGTAAAAATGTGTTTCATATGATTACTTGTGAGTAAACTCGTTTTCTTAATGAACTTACGATATAATATTATGTTAGATTATATAGTCTACAAAAGAAATATCGTTACTTTAAAATTTGAAAACTTTCGATATTTCTTTATGTAACGTGTCTAATGTTTAAAACATAGCACTAATAAAATATGAAATATTTATTATCGTCCAATACATTGAAAGTTAGAAAATTTATTTTTCTATTCATATATATACATTTATATATATCATATAAGAGAAATATACACACTTATTTTCTTTTCATATTGTGTCTGTCAGAATTTGTTGACAAAATAGACAGAAAGATAAGCATTACACATTTATCTTGACGGTATAAACTGAGTGATAATAAATAAAAACTGAAAGTATAGGCGAAGTATTAGCAATACACAAATATCCAAAGTAGCAGATGTGAATCAGTTTACATTTGCTGAATCAATCACTACTCTTTATTCAGCTGTGAAATTTCCTTTATTGTTGTTGCTAATTCCTCATATACTGTCCAAGTTCTTGTGCCAGAGGGTATTAGATTCAAGGTGAAGGGTTTCATGTTCGTTTTCAAGCGAATCGATAGTGTTAAAATAATCAATAGTGTGAAAATTACTTTAAATTCAAAAGTGGGCACTTGTAGTCTGGAATCACAGACTAACAAGAACCCCCCCCCCCTATTAATGTCCTGCTATTTCCAGAAGTATCGTTTGAACTTTAAGGGCATTGTTATTATTATAAAGTGCCATTTTTGCTTTCAGTAAACACGATGTTTTTTGGACAACAGAATACTTAACTATAAGTTGATTCCTTTGCTGACGACAGTCAACAACATTAATGGAGCATGTTGATTACATTCGGAGGGAAAGCTGGTGTTACTGAGTTTTGACTTCAGTTCAAATACGTTAAAATTGGTATCATTAAAATAGCAAAAAGTTTAAACATTATTTTAAACAGTATTTTAATTTGTGAATCTTCTCTTGCCGTAAAGGAAGATGAATATGGATTTTACTGGTTTTTATTGCTATCGCCTACATTTTACCCACTCGTGAATTAACGATATCGGGATCTGTTTCTTAAAGCCAATTTCGAATGGCTACAAAAATTTATGCTAGAAATAAGATTTGTACCTTCAACATGAAAGAGCAGTTCTGTATCCATTCGTTCATCGCTCCACGGAAATCTAACATGATATCAGGAATTATAGAAAACTTTTTATGGACTATTCCTTTGCAATCAAGACGGGATGTCAGATGATAATGAGTTGCAATGCTGAATTATATTTGAACATGGAGATCTCAAGAAATATAGATTATATATAGATTAGTAGTTTAATTCTTGCCTAAAAGCTGTAAGTCTAAAAATTTAAATCAGAAAATTTATTTCTTGAACTGTTATCCCAATAAAAGCAAAATCACCTGTCCTTTATGTTTGCTTGAAACACGTGCTATTTACTATTTTTTTTTCAATATTTTTCTTTAACAAATTATATGTATTTATTTATGTATGTAACCATTTTGGAAATAGGAAATTTCGGAAACATTTGTTGCATATTATTTTTAACTTAATATTGAATGTTTATATGTAATTCTTATATTTGATTTTTTCCCAAGACTTTTTCAGAATTAGAATTTCCAGAAACAACAAGTAAGTTAACAATCAATACATAGAACTCTATTTTGAAAGAATGCATTATAAATTCTCTGAAAATAGTATAGGCCTTAACATAAGATTTCTAAAATTCTATCCCATTTATCAGAAGGAATTTAATCTTTAATATAAGAAATATGATCTTCAAGAGAAAACAAAAACATTTACAGACATTTATGGCGATTGTTTATTATTTTGTGAAATTCTAAATAATATTAATATTTTAAAAAATGTAAAAATATTGTAAAATTCATCCTTACTTTTCCCTAATTAATTATTAAAATTTTTCATTTTCTATTACAAAATGTTTGATAATGATAAAATATTTATATTTCTAGAAACAAAAAGTTATCAGCCAATACATAAACCTCTGTTTTGTAATAATGCATTACACAATCTTTTGAAGTCCTGCAGGGTTTAACATAATATGTTTGAAATTCTACCTTTCTAAATTAATAAAAATCTTACCTTCTGAAGCACCGCAATCAAAAGATAACAAACACATGTGTAAACATGCAAGAATATTGTAACTTTTTGGAATAATTTCCATTTTTAATGACATTATTAGAAAAAATGATGGGTGATGAAGTATATTATATAATTCTTGATTTTTGAAGCTTTTGTATGAAGTAGTATAAATGGGGTTTAGTTCTTCAGCTTTCTGACTGATATGTATCAGGTGTGATGCTGATAAAAGTTATTAAAATAAACCCAAGATGTAATTCTTCATCTTCATTAAAATATTTTTTATCCGTAAAGAAGTACTATGAAAGAAAATTTGCAACAACCAAGTGTTTCTGTAAATCATTCTTCCTGTAAAAAGAAGCATATTTTAGGATTTGTAGTTTTCTCATCTACATTAATCTAAAGCATTAATTGTATACAAATTTATTTTATTGTCAATCTTTCTTTTGATATAAATCTTTAATTTTACAGTAACTCCTAATTATAAAATATATGAAATGCAAAAGACCGTAAGACTTATATATTAAAACTAAAAAAATATAAGATTATTAAAAAATAATTTAAAATACCATATTTGCAGTAAAAAATACAATATTGTTATCTCACATGAAAAGTCAACAATTTTTTAAATACTGTAAAAGAAAGCACCATACATTTTGGAAATAAGCACTATTCGATTAGTCAATAGATAAATCACTGACATAGAAGCTTTGTTAAATTTAAAAAATCCTGTGGATTGGGATGCATTGCAAATTTAAAGTTTTGTTTGATTATAGAAAGATGTGGATAATGCTCACTCTCATATAACTGTTTATTTTCTTATTAATATCAATCTCTTTTTATACTCTAACTTCTAACTTCAAATACAATTAATTTACAAATACAATATATTGCAAAATACATAAATTAAGTTTTTTTAAAAGTGACTTAAATGGTCTTTATACATATTTATAAAAATAATACGTTTAAGAAAACAAGCAAAATTATAACTTATATTAAGGCATATCAATTCTTTATGTACAAGAAATAAACACATCATTCATTATAGAAGTAAGCAATATTACAACTACGGTCGGAGAAATTACCGATTGTGAAAGTTTGTTAAAGAAAAACACCTACTTTTTCAGTTTTAGGATATACGTAATACTTGTTTTTCTGCATTGAATTCTTTCGTGTTTGCTTTTATAATGGAACACTGAATCCAAATATTTGGTTTTAGGACTACCAAGAATTGGGGAAATGGTCGCTGATTTTTCGTTCTTGATCGATAAATTGATTTCCCTTTACTTATAACTTAGCAGAGATTTATTGTCGTACAACTAAAACATCTGATAAAATAATGTCGGATAAAAATATATTTTAAACTCCAACCCTTTAGAAACAACATCCAGTCTCAAATAATTTTTTATCAGTTGTATTCATACTGAGTGGTATATTTGTGAAATATGTAACTACTTTCAGTAAGAATTTTTATTGTTGTAACTTAAATATATTCATGCTGACAAGTTTTGAAAGAATTTTGAATAATTACTAGTAAATACCGACTGTTACTTACAAAGGAGTGAAATGGTAAATTTAGACAAAATAAAACTCTTTATCATCCAATTCATAAAAGTTTCCTAACTCATTACCTAAACAAAGAAAAAATATCACTACAGAAGGATGACGTATGTAAAGCCTATTGTACTTGTATGCCAATTTGTATTGTAATTTAAACAATAAAGGTTCAGATTTGGAATAATTATTGAATTATAAAATGTTAAACTTCTAACTAATTATGCTAAATTTATATTAATTACAGAGAAAAAAATTTATAGTAATAATACTAAATAAGGATATAGTTACTTACAAATTTTAAAATCGTTTAATGTAATAACTTAAAGGATTTACTGTGATTTTCTTGTTGAATAATTTTTATATTAATTCCTATGACCAATTTCTATGAATTTCACCATTAAATCCATTGATAATCATAATAATTTTTGATTTTATAAATAGCATTTTAATATTTTAAAATCGATTTAACAACTTAAATTTGAGATGTTTAGAAACTGGTGAATAATGTTATTTATAACTATAAAGTTAAATGCCTTTTATTATACTTAGTGATTTTATAAAATAATGTACAGTACTGAATACTTTTAACACTGCTGTGTGCATATTTTAACCCTTACTAAGAAAAAAATTTAGAAAGTAATAGAAATGTTTTCTAGAAATAAATAAGTTACAGGAATCTAGAAATAAATAAACAACAAAGATAAACTTTGTAGCATCATCAAAATTCTTACGCAAAAGTGTGTCAAAAAAATGCAATAAAATATTATCTCATTACACTGAATATCTTACCTGACAGTTTGAATGACTGAATTATCCTACCGTAACACCGTATCATTCCTTTTTTCTAGTTGATATATTTGTCTCTGTAATTACCCGCACCTTTTCTGTCAGGTGCAGTCATTGGGCTTTCAACCTTAAATTTTTATTCTTATATAATTCACACTTAACTGTTCTTGTTACTTGAAGATATTTTACTTTTAAAACTCTTTTTGACACCTTTCATATTTATTATATATTCACTCATCAAAAATTGGAAAATAACATGTTTATTTCTTAATTCTTGAACACTTGAACATTGTTTACCCCTATAAGTATTTCTTTGATATCATATGGTGATTCATTATTACTTCACTAGATACAAATACAATGGTCTTCCATCATGAGTAGGATTCATTTATTTATGGTAGGATGGTTTGTGGCTTTATGGAGCAAAACCAACAAAGGACGTACTGTATCAAGCGAGATATTAAAAGAAACGAAAGCGTAATGTTATACAATATATGATATTAAACAGCAATAAATGCAAGAAAAGGGGTATAATGAAATATGTATCACAAAAATAACTCGAGCTTGATATATTTCCTAAAAATAGTTTAAAACAAAACTGTGAATTGGTTTGTATATTAATATATAATTCAGTAAAATATAAAAGAGGAAAAATTATTACTATGGAGTTTTTTTCTATGTCATTTATGTTTGGTGATGATAAGTTAAAATAAATACGATAAATACATAAAAAACCGCAGCTTAAATTTTAAATGTAGGAAACATTAATGACAAAAAAAAAGTAATTGTAGTATGGCGTGTTTTAATGAAGGAGAAAATAAGTATTTTTAATTTAGTGTAATAAATGCAGAAACGAGTAAGAATTAAAACTCCCCTCTTATTACCTAGAGTAGGCGTGATACCAAGATAACTATTTATGATGTGAAATTTGTTGTCAACATTGTCGAACTGTTGTCAAACATATCATTCTATTTTTATTTTTGAGACTGATTAATTTGTTTCATAAATTCCCTTTTTTATATATAAGTACTTATACAGACCTTTCAGTGTTTTAAATGGGGTTTATTTTCTTCAACATCAGCTAATTCATTTCATTTAATGCCAACTTGAATAAGGATCCAAAATCATACAACTTTCGTAACTATTCGTAACTTGATATTCAGACATTTTACTTTTATATCAGCACATAATATTGGTGACTAGAGATACATCACTTCTGCTAATGCACTGAGAAACAAGGCCCTGAATAATAATACTTATTCCTGAAATTAAATTCACTATGCATTACGTGACTGATTATTATGTGACTATTTTAAATACCTTTATCCATAATTAATTTTAAACCTATTCTAATAATTGCAAGGAAGTTACATTGCATTAAAAAAAGATCGAAAATGGTTACTGTTAAATTCTCAAGCCAGTAATCTAATTGCAGTCATTGATACAAAATATGAAAATCTATCAAACAATGCAGTATAATTATTTAATTCGATGAAAAAGGCCTTATAGATTTGGATTTTATTATATGCTTAAATAATTACCTAAGTTGCATAAACATTTCCTTTTCTCTGCATAAAAATTTCCATTCTCAACGATTTTTAATTTTTTTCCAAAAATTATTTTAAAATTTATTTTAATAAACGTGTAATTTTAAACATTAAACGTTGATTAAATTAAATTCAAATTCAATTCAATTAAAATCATAAATTTAAAAAATTCAGAAGAATTAAAGCTTTTATTAAGTTTCATTTATATCAAACTGTACTATTTAATGCTGTAAAAATTCATTTCGTTTCACACTAAAAACCTTTTCTTCTTTTTTAAACTATAAACTGTTAAACAAATCAAAATTCCATCCATTATTTGGCAGAAGAAAATGTTTTACTTTAAATTCCATCTTTTAAACTTACATAGAAACCATTTTCGATTTTTAAGGTTAATTTCTTGCTATAAGTAGCTTATAAATTCTTTAAAGAAATATTTATAAAAAAACTGTCAAAAGTATTTTTTTCGTTGTAGTATCTTTCACCTTTTTAAAAAAAATACCATTGTGTTTTTGTATGTATTACGTGACGCAAGAATTTGAAATCTTCCATCTACCCTTTTTTCTGCTGGGAACAAAAAACTAAAGAGCAATGTGAAGGTCCACTGATTTCACAGATGCCGTTTCGGAGTCATCAGATGTTGAGTTAATGTTCTTCTATACTTTATAAACTCTATATATTGCCTGCCTCTCTCACTCCATCATTTTCGATTTTTCTACTTATTTTATTCTTCTTCCAGTGGGAGTTTTGATATTGTTAATACAATACTCAGACTCTAAAATCGAGTAACTTTAACTTGTAAAGAATATATTTATCTGACAGCAATTTAAAGATATATAAATAATGACCTTCCTCGAATTATCAATCAAAATTTCCTATTGCAATAAATAATAAATTTTACCCATTTTTTACATAGGTAAAATTTTTTTTAACATTTTATTGGAGAATTTATTTTTCCTAATTCAATCTACATAAAGTAGAACTATTACTGTTAAGTATCCTAAAACGCGTTGAGTTTATAAAGTGATTACCCCATATATAGCAAAAAATCTACAGTTCTCCTATAACGTGATCTTCTTATAAGGCATTTTCTTAGAACATAAAAATAACTTAATTGGGTTTTTTAATTTATCTATTGATTCACTACTCCAAAGTGTTAAATTTTTGTACTGGACATCTTTGTTTTTATTATCCATTCAATCACAACTTGATATTTTGAGAATGCAGATTTTATATAGGTCTGAATATGTCACCTTCTTATAAATTTATTTAAGATATACCGTATAACGTTGTAAGTATTCATTTATTTTGTGTTCATTTTGAATGTCTTTTAACGTGTTATTCATTGAACGGGGAAGTGGTTTTGATATAAAATAGTGTAAATTAATCTGATTCATCTTAATCCAATGTTTCTCAGAGCGCAGCTTCCACGGAACGTATATTCTTATTTGAATTAAATCTGAATTGCATACCACGTGGTTTCCATATAATACAATATGAATCAATGGGTTATAATAATGTAACTTAAAGATGAAATTCTTTTACTTCTTATATATTGTGCTAAAGTAAAATAATAGTTCATTTTCAAGTAATTTTATTTCTATATTTTAATACAACTTTCACTTTTTCATAATAAAGAGCCATTCATGGCGCTAGGTCTTCTTTTATTACAAGGATATTGTACCGAGGTACTTTCCTACGGTGATCTGCACGAGCATGCACAGCTGTGTGAGGATTTTCCTAGAGGAATTTAGGACTCCAATTCTTCACGTCAAGTTTAGGGTCCCCTGCATAGAAGGTAAAGATCACGGAATGGCAGCGTAACGGTCAAGCTCGCACAGAGATGTAACCATGAGTTATGGGGGCAGGGGCTAAAAATAATGTCAGCTTGCACAAAAGGGGCTACTTTAATGAGCCCACCTGCACTCCCGAAGGGAGTGCAGATGTCGGAAAATTTCCCGAAAACAAGCGATTGGAAAGGAAGAAAAAAGGAGCGTTGGAACCTAGGTGAGGAGGTGGGAAACGAAGTTAAGGAGAGGAGTTGAAGTCGGGATTCGAGAGAAGTGGGATAAGAATCAGAAGCCTCGCTCACCAGCACCGACTCATCCCGTGCGCCCGAACACCCGGACCGACTCACCGCATGAAGGAAAGCCTGTACCTAACCCTCCGTACCAACTGAAGGACCGACTCATCGAGTGTGGAAAGCCCCTGCCTGCTCCCCTGTGCATTTAGTGAAGGTAAAGATAAAATAATATTTATAATCACTTAACTTAGGCCTCTGTTAATAATTTAACCTTGTTACTAAGTAATAACGCCTTATAAAGAGGATTGTAATAATTATAGTGTAAATATAAGACATAAATAATTGATGATTATGATATATGGTAACCTAGGATCTATTTGTAAATGAATGTACAGAATAAATGTCTGAATCTCAATATAAAGTATTATATTCTTTCTGTGTTTCCCCCTTGTAACCGAACACTGGTGTATAGGTTGTAAGTACATTACAACAGATATATTTTAAACTTAGGAATACAAATTAAACAGTTTCGTGATACCATTCAACCACTGTTTCGCAGTGATAGATATTGTTTCCTTCGAATTCCATTTGTAAAAATACGTTCCACTTCCCTATTTCAGATAAGGAGAAATTTTCACGGAAAATGCATCGATATGGTTAGCTCCAGTAGATTGTATAATCTATTTCATACAAAGTTGGAATACGCAGTCTAAATCCACATTCCATCGAAATATGAAAATCGCAATTTCGTGTTCTTTGAGTTAATATCTTCTATTTTTTTCTGAAAATGTGAAATATTTTTCGGTATTGTTCTGAATCGGTCTTTGTATTTGTGTTATGCTTAAAAATGGAGAGGAGATAATTAATTTTATTTGCTAGAATAGAAAAAAAATCGAGGATACTGAAATATTTTATTTCTTTTTTCTCTTTCCCTGTTGAAAGGAAATATCAAATTTTGTTCTGCTTTATTAAGGCAAAATTGTTGATTAACTATACTTTCAAAGTATTTTTTCCTAAATCTGCTTTTCAAACTTCCATTGGGTCCCAATTATTAATTCACTATCAGTGAGACCACTATTTTTAAATATTTTTAAACATGCATTTTATTTCACATAAGTGCATTGGAAATCTATGCCTTTATCATTTGCACCAATTCTTTTCTATCCTTTTCTTCTTTCATGAAAAAAAAAAATAAAAACGCAGTTCCTGTAACACAAATTATATTAAGTGTCATTTATTTTTATAATCGGCATTTTTCGAAACACATGTTACACTGGGGAAACGATTTAATTACGTTTCAGGATGTTGATTCTTTTAAAATGCGTACTGCTAAATTTTCTGCTGATTTAATGAAACGTGTTCTAAATTTGACAAATTACTTATTTTATCTTTATGCATTCATCTTAGAACAGAACGGAAAAATTGAAAAAAAAATTCCAACTTTAACTCAAAATAAATGTTCGTCTTATAAGGTTTTTTAGAAGGCATTGTAATTCATGAATCATTTAGAAAAGTGAAATGAAATTGAGAAACATATGGCATGGGGAATATTGGAAACACATTTTCTGTGATCTTTTCAATTCCGTAGTCCTTTCATCAAGTAGATAGCATTTTTTCAAACCTGTGCCATCTTTTTAGATTTTTATATATTTTCCAATCTTTTGGAACGGAATGATATGTCATAAGCTCTTCTGGAGTTATGAGACTTCCAAACTTAGATAAAAATGCCGATTTTATTAAAGAAAATATAACTGAGGAAAAATAAACCTACCAAACATATTGCTTTTTGCTTGAAAAGATAAAAAGAAATTGAAATTAAACGTTTGAGAATGTTAGTAAAAATGTTTTTTGTTTCATTATTATTTTCATTAAAATTATTATTTACAGAAGAATTTTTACACACAGGTTGACAAAGATCCTACAGTAAAACAGGTGTATTACAACCCTAAAATATAAAAGAAAATTTAAAAGGAAAAGTAATATTACCGTATAGCACATTTGTGATATTATAATTTCAGCTAGTTTACTGTATGAAACTTTTTATCAAAAAAGGACTAAATTGACGGACTAAGTATTTGAAGTTGATGAGAAACGCTGATAAACTCACATTCCTTCTCGTAAGTTCTCATTCGTGAGTAGAAATGGCCTATCTCATAAAACCATGGGATTTAGATGGAATAAAGTATTGGAGTTTATCTAAGTCCTATACTTGATGAGTAGGTCATTGTTTAGAAATTGAGTTAGTTTAAATATTTAATTTGTTTATAAATGAGACTTATTTAAAAACGCTGACAAAAATGTCTTTAAAAGTATAAAGATTATTCATACAGTTCATTTTTTAAATTAATTAAATTGATTGAATTATTATATTATTAAATAAGATGTCTTTAAATACAAACAGAAACAGAAAACCGGAGTATTAAAACACTAAAATACGGGCAAAATATAAAAGAAAATTTTAAAACAAAAGTAATATTACGGTATAGCACATTTGTGTTATTATAATTTTAGCTAGTTTACTGTATGAAACCTTTTATCAAAAAAGGACTAAATTGACCAACTAAGGATTTCAAGTTGATGCAAAACGCTGATAAACCTACATTGCTTCTCGTAAATTCTCATTCGTGAGTAGAAATGGCCTATCTCATAAAACCATGGGATTTAGATGGAATAAAGTATTATAGTTTATCTAAATCCTATACTTGATGCGTAGGTCATTTGTTTAGAAATTGAGTTATTTTAATTACTTAATTTGTTTATACATGAGACTTATTAAGACACGCTGAAAAAAATCTTTCCGTAAAACCATAAAGATTATTCATACAGTTTATTTTTAAAATTCATTAAATTGATTGGATTAATATATTATTAAATAAGCTGTCTTTAAATGCAAACATTTTTAGTTAAATAAAATATTTATATTTAATTAAGTGACTTAGTTGAATAATCCTCTGCGGTTTGTTATTAATGCATGCTACACACTAGTAAATAGGGTACCTTTTACAATCTACTTAAAAGGCACATCATAACTTTAAAAAAACATACTTTAGCTCTGTAATATATTTTTAGACATTTGTTGGCAACATTTATTTTCCTTAAGAAGTTTTATATTTTTCATCTGTCAACATACATTGCCTTATTTGCAAGTCAGGAATATACTCTTCTGTACTAAGGTCTTAAAAACTTTCATAAAAATAATATTTGATTTCTTTTATGGTGCATATTTTTTAATAATCCACTGCAAGGCTTTCTGAACAACAGTTTTTCAAAAACAGGTAAGAAATATTTTAAATATTTCATATTTAATGATTATTTTTGTATGATTGGGGGAAATGGATATTGGTTACGCTGAACAATTTATTATAAAGCTCTAAATTTTTAGATGTAATGATTTAAATCTGGTCTTTAATTTTAGTGTAAATAATATTACAAAATATTTTTTTTTAATTTATTTGCTGTGGTCTAAAATACGTGTATTTGCATGGCTGTTTTGTACATCTGCGACTGAAAATTTTCTTCCACCTTTCACGGTGAACAAAAGTCCAATTTATCTGAAATTTGAACCAAGGGTGGAACACTTGGTACATTATATGGCTGCACAGAGTCAGGGTGGATGCATGATACAATGTTTAAATCTTGGATGGGACATTTACTGAAACAAGTGGATTACCTGGGAAATTCTTTTGATATTCGATGGTCACAGGACATAAAAGACAGTAAAAAAGCGATGAAGAAAAGAATCACCATTCACGGCCTCCCATCAAACTCAATCCATGACTTGCAAACTTTAGATGTCGAAGTATTTGCCCCTATAATGTGTACCTGGAGAAAATTCCTGAAGATGTGGTACACGGAATCTTCCCAACGTGTGCAAAGTGACATTCCCTAACCTGCTTAAACCGGTATTTGACATTGTGATCCAAAAAGGTTGTTAAAAACAAAATAGTGTTAACTGAAATGATGGAGAAATAACAGTAAACAGTTTTGAAATGACATCAACAACAGCTACTAAGGATGCTCTTTCTACACAAACTTCCAGTTTAACTTCTTCGAATTTTGCCATTTCTTTTCCATAAAAGGATTTAAGAAAGGCCATCCTTACAACAGTTTCACCAATGTAGTTTTATGCAAAAAAAACAACTTTAAAAATGCCAGACAAAAGAGAAAGAGTGTACAAACTAAAGCCGGAGACGTGATGACAATTTAAGAAAATGTATAAAATTATTTTAACAGTAATGGTAATGAACCGATTGCATGAATACATGCAAAGAATTACTTAAGTAAAAAAGACTGCTGAATGGGAAATCCTAATTTTTTCTACCCATTTTATCCCACCAGACCCTATACATTTCTATCTGCTTGATAATCTTACGTTTTTTACATTTTTAATTCAGTTAATTTCGATGGGCAGACTGATTTTAAAAAATACTTAGTTATACAGAACCGTTTATTAACCAAGTCAAATGTTAGAAATTTTTAAAAATAATGCTTATAAATGCAAAAAATACTTTTATAATTTTTAAAACAGCATGACAAAAAAAAATAATCGATTAAAATTTAAATTATCATAGTACATTTTTATGGCTTATTTTACGGGAAATTCATATACAATTCATGAAAATGAACTATAAAAGTTTGAAATTTTCTAATATATTGACACAGATAATTTTATTGCAAGCACTATATTAACAGTTAATTTACTTATATTTTACTTAAAATTAATTAAATATAATGCAGAAATATAATGTAGTTTAAAAAAAGCTTTTATCTTTTAAATGACATTAAACTAAATGTTTTACTTAGTAATCAAAAAAATATTTTATATTTTATAAATTTTCATAGTGTCTTTAAATTTATTCCTATTACTATGCACTTAATTGATAACACGTTAACCATGAAATAACAGGATTATGATTCCTTTAAGATCTCAGGAAATTAGGCTACAAGTGTTATATATGACCCTAATAAATGTGAGAAATACTTTAAAAATATACATTTGTTCTAGAGGTTTGGGGAGATGATAACCTGATTGAACCCCTTGTACTTCGTGAAAACAATAATTTCATAAAGTATTAATTATATCAGAAGAACAATGAATAATTATAATAAAAATGATATAGTAAATAAATAGACAAACAATTTATAATCGTTGTTTCTAGAGGGTGCTTTTATTTGGGGGAAATTCTAAAGAGAGAAAAATGAAACTTCAGCTTTTGTCATATAAGACACTCAATAATCCGTATATTTCAAAAGGAAATCTAAAATGTAGAAAGTCGAAAATAT
>CM063502.1:40899661-40954661 GCA_032207245.1 Pardosa pseudoannulata | reverse complement strand
TTCTAAATTTCAAGAAAAGATATTTTCTTTGAAGTGAAATACAAATAAAAGATAATATACCGAAAGTATACAAACGTATCTTTTAAATGTTACCTGATATTTCCAAGGATTATTGAAAATACTACTGTTTTGAAGAAGAAAAAAATATGGCACTGTGTATGGAATCTTCTGTTACATTTTTATTCCATTTGGATTGAAAAAAAAATGTTAACGTCTTAGAAAGAATTTATAATATATTCACTAAAAACACATTTAACTACTATAAATAAAGCTTTTTACAATTAAATTAAGCGTAAAGTATTATAATTGCAGTAAATTTTAAATAAATATGCAATTTGATCCATATGGTTAGATAGGTGTATTTCATGAAAATGTGTAAAAACTTAGTATTTATTAAGAATAATACAAATGAGCAAAAAGAAAATGAAAACACCAAGGACAAGTTGTGATATGTTAACTACAATTGGGTAGTATATTTGCATATCTGGGAAATGACATCATTTCACATTTTCTCATTCATCGAATAAAAGTGGCACTTGGCATTTCCATTAAATATAAAATGAAAATTGAGCATTGTGAGCGTCTTTATATTCCAGATTGGGCGCTGTGAGTAGGTATTTTTTCAAAGCAGAGAGTCACATCCTTCTATGTAAATCAAGACATCTAATAATTGATAATAATATGGCACTGATATATATATATATATATATATATATATAGTTTGGTTTGGTTTGGAGCGCTACGGTCTACTGTTTTGCACACGAGGGCTAATGAGACCGGGACCTACTGCTTAAAGCCGATTCCAAACGGCTACGAACATCCCTGCCATAGTGGGATTCAAACCCACGAACTCCCTAACCCCACGATCAGCGCTCTAGCTAATATGCCAGAGTTCAGCATATATATATATATATATATATATATATATATATATATATATATATATATATATATATATATATATATATATATATATATATATATATATATATATATATATATATATATATATATATATATATATATATATATATATATATATATATATATATATATATATATATATATATATATTTATATATATATATATATATATATATATATATATATATATATATATATATATATATATATATATATATATAAAGCGAGAGGGAGAGAGAGATTCTGACCAGTCTTCAAACTTGGAATAATAACAGCAGTTCTCCAAAGGGTGGAGAAGTCGTGATAATGCCAGATACGATTCTAAATACTTAAATACTCAAAAGTTTAAGTATTTAAGTATTACGATAAGTAAATAAAAAAACATAAGTACTAGAAAAATACTTGAAAAATACGTGTTTATAAATATTATGTAAAGTTTTATTAAGTTTCATAAAGGTAAATATGATGTTGTATTGAAACTGAGCAGTGGTGGTATGATGGTATTAGTGACGAAGTTTGCTTAGTATTGGAAACATAAATATTTTAACTATTGGTTGTGTAATAATACTGACTCCAATAAATGTTGTTCAGCCGGCAGATTGGAAAATGTAGCAAGGTATTTGATTATTGTACATTATATGGAACGTATAGTTTAGAAAAAAAGTGAAAATGGTCACTATTTTGCTAGTAAGGATCAAGAGATAGCCGTGATAGTTCAGTCGACAAAGGCAAATGTCTCTTAGCTGGAAGGTTGCGGGTTCAGAGATCAAGTCTGCTTACAATCGACAAATATATATTCGTGGTTACAATGTCTTCGAAGTTCTTAAACAATACTTCTGGAGGTAGCAGGCCAAGCCTATGGATCTTCTGCTTGGTCCCTGCTTTTAAATAACTAGTATCCTTTTGAAAACAGTCGTTGTTTTACCCTAGCAGTGCTCATTAACCCTGCCGAAGGCCGTGGGTAGATTACTTATTTATCTTACAAATTACACCTGTAGGAAGCGCAAAATTCATAATATTATATTGGCATTGCTATTTTTACGATGGGAAGACTTATTCCCACTTCAGTTTTGCTGTGTCATCTATTGTTTAATCAGTTGAATATAAACAGAACTTTTGTTTTGAATGGTTCAAAACTTTGTGTGAGACATAAATGACCCACGGAAGACAAGCGAACAAAAAATTAGTTAAATGAAAAGCGCATCCCTTCACCTTAATACGAGGCTCACATCATGATTGTTTTATCCATATGACAAAGAAAGACGACAACAGGATCAACAGAGAAATTCCAGTTAGAAAATGATCAAAAAATCCTTACAACAATATCTAGAGAATGATAACTTTTCTGAGAGTGAAAGAAAAGAACGAAAATCCGTATGAAAATGCAGAAGTTGTCGTCAGATAGAACCTGTTTAACAAGTCTGACATCTTGGTTAAGGTTAGTATTACCTCAATAAGTCACCAAGTAATATGATGGCGAGCTATAACAATAGTTAAAACGGAACTAATTTTTATTTGACTGAATAAAGAACTCTTAATAATAATTGGGTCAGATTTGAAGCTTATGCGTTACCTAGGATTTTGCATGAAAGATTTATTTTTGATAATTATACATCTTAAATATTTTATATAGTTTCAATTAAACTTTAAAATGTTTCTAAATTTTTATAAACAAAAAATCTAACGTAATTTTATGTAATGAGGAATAATTTAGTGATTATTTTGAGAAATTTGATTGTCCATACTTTTATATATAAAACTCACCTTAATGAATTCATAACTGAGTAAATTATTATTATTTTCACCCCTCTTCACCTGTAGAATATAGTTTGTCTAAATGGATTGTAGATGTGTTATTTCTTGTAGAGAAGTGTTTTAGTCGAAAGACTTCTTTATTTCTTGGCTTTTCTTTATTTCTGCCTGTAAGATTAAATAAACGGTTTTATCCATAAAGTAAAAATGGATAATAACAGGACATACTTAATAACAGATTTAAAGACGAAAGCATAGATCATTTTTGCTTCAATGAAATTATCTTGTTAAGAATTGTTTTTAGATTTGTGTAATTTCTCAGCTTTTTTAAGTGTGTATTCACTTAAGTAATAAATTGAAATCATTGAGAACAGTTTAGTGTATCTGTGCTTCAGATACTGCTATTGGCCAATTTTTTAGCATTTTCCAATCTGTTTTACTGCTTTCGTAAGGTAATTAATCTCAATGAGATTTTTTTTTATAACTTCAATTGTAACTTAATATTAATTTAAAGTTTTTTCCAATTGGAGATAAAAAAGTAATTAAAATAAAGATAAAATGTTTATTATGAGAGAGATTTCTATATCAAAACGTGAGTGTTTCTTTGTATATGAAACATATCTGATAACAATAAAAAATTATAAAATGAAATATTCTTTATTTGATTTACATAACGTAAATTATATAGATCATTTATTTACTTAAAAATTACTTGAGTGTAGCAAGTAAAGGTATTTTCATATCATTATATTG
Source organism: Pardosa pseudoannulata (assembly GCA_032207245.1). NCBI lineage: Eukaryota > Metazoa > Arthropoda > Arachnida > Araneae > Lycosidae > Pardosa > Pardosa pseudoannulata. Next base: position 40,951,232 of record CM063502.1, on the reverse strand, counting down.
AAGAGTAATGTTTAAACTATTAAATGTTTAAACTATTTTAAGTCTATTTCAAAGATATTTCTAAGATATTATAATATTCTCTTTGAGAAAGCATCTTGTTTCTACTTGCATTTATTTTAAACGATTTATTTTGTATAATTTTTATTTGCAAAGAGAACGAGTTATGAAACATAAGTTACATTTTTAGATATAATTTAAAAGCGTGAAAAATTTAAATCAAATTAGAAAAAGTTATTTATTTCAAAATAAAAAAATAATCCAATCCTCATGTCCTGGAAGAAAATACAGCTCTTATCTCTTTGGTAATACCCAGTAAATCTATTAATGATTTATTACCGGGATTAGAGTTGACAATATCACTGCTGTATATCTCATAGCGGATAACTAGTGGTCATTACCGTGTAGGAATTCTTGAGGTAAGTGCATGTGAAATGAATGCAAGATTAGATTATAATGAAGAATAAAAGAAACTTTGTACTACATAAAAATCATGTGTTTCCTATTTATGATCTAAAGCAGGTAACATAGTGCTAGTATAAAATAGGGTATCATTCATTAAGAATTTAGTAAAAATAAAACTGTCATATATTATTATCCTATATTATATATTTAGTATAAAACCTACCTCATTTACTGCCTTGACAAATGAAATAAAATATGCTTTCTTGCTCTTACAATTTCTGCCTTATATAAGTTGGCTTTGAATTTAATGCAATATTTTTAAGATATTTTAATTATTTTACCTCGTAGCTAAAGATTTATGTTGTTAAAACTTCAATACACATACAACACAATAAGCTTTAACATAAAAAATTATATTTTGATGCTACATTTTTAATTATATTTTACCATGAAAAATATTATTAAATATTAAAAAATATTTTATTTATAAATTTCTGCCAGTGAGAAATAAATCACAATTTCGGTGTATGTATTCATATAAAAATATTTTTTAGAAATGAACACCATAGATAAACCAAAGAAAAATAAACTGAAGTCAATTTGATAAAGAATGTAGAAAAGACGCCTTAAAAATTAAAACATTAACAATAAAAAATTCTGCTGGTGAAAGGCGAAATAACTTCTAGGAATGTTTTAGTCGTATGAAAAAGAATAGTTTTAGAATTTTACTTTGTTATAACTTTCCAATCTAAGGTAAAATAAATTAAAATTTTGCGATCGCCAGAAAAATTAAAATATTTTCTGAAAAGTATTTTTTCCTTAGGATGATCAATTCAATGCTTTCAAATTCTTAGATACCATTATATTTTACAGACTGCTTGTCTCTTCCATTTCCGAGGCGACTTATAAAATCAATAACACATTTCCCTTTATAAAAAATATGGTGTTTTACGATATATTTTTATGGTTATGACCACATTCTTTTAAAATGCGAAATTGCTCATTCTTCTCAAAAAACACATTTTGAAATTAATCAAACCATTGAGTTTCAGAAAGGATTGTGAAGAATAGCCTACAGTAAACATCAAGTCAAGTCGTATTGTGAAAATATATTAATTTTATTCCACATTGTAAATAATATTATATTTGGCTCTTCAGGACTTATGTTTTCTTTTACATATAATAATATTTATAATTTTATTCTTCGCTCTTAAAGATTGATTTTTTTATGTTATAACTAGTTTATTTTCTTAACCCTCCGAGTGGAACACATCGAAGAAAAAAAGTCTCCAAAAACACGCTAAAGTTGTACCGTGTTAGTAGCCAAAGCATTCTATGATTTTTTTACTTTACCCTTAGTCGATTAGAATGGAATACAGGAAACCCACCCTCGTTATTGTCCTTTTACTTCCGGTTATAAATAGATATATAAATTCATATTATAGATTTTAATTTTTAATACACATAAAACATGTAAAGTCTCGAAGATCATCCCATAAGAAATAATGGATTGTAAAAGTACAAATAAAAATATTCTTTGAGAGACTTATTTAAATTTTTTACGAAAGTCATCCAAGATATTTAAGTAGTGCAACTAGAGATACATCTGTTACCGCATATGAAATAATTCGAAATAGAGATTTACAAAGCCATGAAAAACTATCAGCATATTTGTGCCTCAGGGGGTAGAGGTACAACCCCTTATAACTGTTAGTCAAAGAGGAGTGCAGTTCCTAAACAATCTACCTGACCCTCCTACCGCAAAATTCCATGGAGAAAAGCACTGGCAGAAATGTGCATAATATCCATTTTCGGAGCGTTTTTGGAGGTCGAAAATTGTACGTGACTACCGCTTGTAACGGTTTGGCAGAATTGTACGTGCGATCCGCTTAGAGGGTTAAAAGTCTTTTTAAAAATTCATTTAAAGACATCGTTTTAAATATTTTTGTCAATATCCCCATTTTTTAAAATGAAGTCCCCATATGACTCATCTTAGGTCTTTCTTGAATCAATGTCAATTTTATGGGGTCACATACCATTTAAGCCGAACGATGTACGGACTGGTTAGGGCTGGCCTTAGGAAAAGGACTTCGTGGGTTCGAATCCTACTATTGCATGAATGTTCGTAGCCGTTAGGAATCGGTTTTAAGCAGTAGCTCCCCGTCTCACTAGCCCTCGTGTTCCAAACCAAACCACATACCATTCAAACCGGTAGTAAACATAATAGTTATTTGTTGAGACCTAGATTAGATGCTAATTAGTTAATTAATACGAAATAACTAAGGTATTTTAATGCATGAAAGTTTTTAAAAATAAAACAAATGTCTATAGCTTTCATGGGTAATTAAAACAAACCATTAAGCACAAATTGTTAGATATTTTAACAAGAGCTAACAAATCGAAAATATATAAAAACAACTACACATTATCCAAAAGTTAAGGGTTTTTAATTTTTAAATTTAGATTAAGATTAATGCATTATATTAAGCAAGGTATAAATATTATACATCTTGTAATATGTACAATTGTGTCTTTCTGATTTTGTGTTATTATGTTATAACTAGTTTAATTTTTTAAAATTTATTTTAAAAATTCTTTTAAAAACATTGCTTTAAGCCCCCATTGGAAATATTTTCTTATTATCCCCATTTATTTTAAATTTAAATCCCCATATCACTCATCTTATGTCTTTCTTGAATTACATTGAATGACATTAGTCCATTTTATAGGGTCACATACCATTTAAACCAGTAATAAACATAATAATTATTTCTTGAGGCTTAGATTGCATGCTAATTAGTTAATTAATACGAAATGACTTAGGTATTTTTAACGAATGAAAGTTTATAAAAATAAAATACATGTCTATAGTTTTCATGAATAATTAAAACAAACCATTAAACATAAATTGTTAGATATTTTAAAAAGCGCTACAAAATCAAGAATATATAAAAAAACTACACATTATCCAAAAGTTAAGGGTTTTTAATTTTTTAATTTAAACTACGATTAATGCATCTCATTAAGGAAGGTAAAAATACTATACATCTTGCAATATGTACAACTGTGTCTTTCTAATTTTGTGGTATTTTCAAATTTATAATTATAATTTCAAAGATTTTAGGCATAGTGAATTGTTTCAGTTACACTAGTAACAAATATATGTTTGCTACTAATTATTTTAATATTTAAAATTATGTTTGTACATTTGGCACTAAAGCTTTATCGTATTATTCTACTTTTAAACAACTAGCATATCAAAACTTTAAAATCGTACATTGAATATTTTAAAAAGTTGGAAAAATCTATTACTCTCTTAAAATTCTTTTTTCTATTTAGCAGGCGAGTTTCTTTCAAATAAAACAATTTAAAAGATAGTCTTTGAATAAAACAATAGTCTCCAAATCCATAATATTATTCATGTATTGGAAACGACAGATTGTTTTCTAAATGCTCGTCAATCTTTAATGCCATGAACTGTAAAAATGTTTTTTTATTTTTAAACAATAGCATTGTTTCATGAAGACACTGTATTCTACCTTGAATACGTTTCATTATAAAGAACATGAGAGATAACATTCATATTATAGTTTGTTATTTTTAACAATATTCTATCCATAATATTATTCATGTACTGGAAAGGACAGATTGTTTTCTAAATGCTCGTCAACCTTTAATTCCATGAACTGTAAAAATGTCTTTTGTTTTTCAGAAATAGCATTGTCTCATGAAGACAGTGTATTGTAACTTGAGTACGTTTCATTATATGAAACATGAAAGATAACATTCATATTATAGTTCGTTAATTTTAATTACAATTTGTAATGTTTTTAATTTAACGCTATCTGTTAATTAAAATGCACAAGTCTCCAAAATAAAAAAAATCCTTTAGAAGTATTTGACTGTCAAATGTATGAATCATTGCGAAAGAAAACTTTGTTCATGGCTTTATAATTGGGAGATAATAAGATTTTACATGAAGATATTTATACTTAGAAACGCATCAATTCATGAGTGTTTTTTTACAGAAGGAAATTTAATTTTTTTAATAATGGAAATACTAATGTATTATGGTAAAAATGTTAAAAAAGTTTATAAAAAACTATAGAGTAAAGAAAGTTTCAATGCAAGTTCTATATAGCAATTGAAAACTAAGCATATTTCTATTTTAGAAACTTAAAATCATTAGAAAAATTCATTTATAATTTTTTTCTATCATTCATGTTCATAAAATATAACTCAAAAATTTCAAAACTGTTGAAAAGCAATATTTATTTAAACACTTTTGTTTTTGTTATATTCATTCTTACAAAAGTAAAATGAAAAATTCGTTATTATTAGAGTTAATTTATTTTAGATTGACTTACAGTTTTGAATATACTATATCGAAGAATGCAGCTACAATTAATTTCTGAAATTATCAAGTGTTTATCTTTGAAATTTAAAACTGATGTGACTTTATAGAGAGTAAAGTTTATAAAGGTCTAGATCTTTTCCATGTGTACTAAATTTGTTTCCTAAATGAAGGTGAAACGCAATGTTGTTCAATAACCATAGTTAAAATAATTTTAGGTAATATGTCTTGATAAAATAATTACTGATTTCATCTTTTTGTTTAATTTCATGTTATATTAAAATCCAATTTCTACTGTAGAAATCTCCTGCAATTTATCACACTTTCAGTACTCCGTGCTTTAATCAGTTGTAACATTTGTTTAATAAGAAAGACTACTCAATAATGGTAACTTGTGAATATTTCCTTTATCATTTCTGTTACTCTTTTAGTATGGGAGTATCATATATGCAATTCCTTACAAGATGTTATTTATCGATCCTGGAGAAAGTAGACTTTCCTTCGGATAAAGTATTTTATATTTCCGATGTGTTTCGAATGCAAACAGTAATCTAGGTCATGCAATCAAAAACTGCTGATTATTTTATTCAATATCATTATACACAGTCACATTACTTCCAAACATGTTTATTTGGTGACGTATCATCATATGTTTCGCGGTTTTAATAGGTTTTTTTAATTATTTCATGTTGATATAGATATTGTTTATGATTTAGAGAATTATACTTTATACTACAATTTTCTTCTGTCTGCACTATTTTCTATGTATCTTATGTATTTATATAAAATACTATACCGTATTTGAATACAGCCCCTCTTCTTTTGACATCTTTTAAAAACAAAGAAATTTCAACTTGTACTATCAACTATTACTTTCAGGATTTTAAGAATTTTAGTTCAAATTGTGTTTTTGGAATGATTTTAAACTTTGCTATTTACATTCATCTTAAAGATTATGAACTTTCGATTTTAATTGCAATCACGTATGTGCATTAAACATAATTTTATTAAAATTGCTCAACTTCAATACGGTATTTATTTCTTTTCGCAATGCTTTTTTAAAAAAACGGGTTCTTTTTATTGAAATCTCTACAAATTATAAGGGAAGCGCATGGTAAAATTTGGGATTGTTTATGTAAAAAGCTTAATTTCTCTTCGATTTTACGTTATATATACATAAAAAGGAAGAAAGCCTGTCTTATTTCCTTAAAAGTAAATAAGACTGCCTAATTACGTCTAAATTTTAGAGGCCTTTCAAACATTCGTTTTTATAGGTTTACGCAAAATCTGTTCATTTATCTTCAATTTATTGTCAAGTCCTTACCGGATCCTGGAAAATATTTTAGGATGTTTACTCATTTATACTTCTAGATATTTATTAAAATTTCTAATCACACAAATGACCTTTTGTCCTCATCTATATGGTGCATTAATATGTTTATGTCCTGTGTACTTGCAGAAAGGGGAAATTACATTACTGCAGAGTAGGTCTGGAATTTTATACATTGTTTCCTTGGTGGATCACCAAGTTTTATTTTATTTTATTTTATTTTGCCCACCAAAAGACATTTCATTTAAATGTGGTACTGTTCTTCCTTATATTCAACAGTTTATGAAACTTATTAGCTTAATTTTAATTAATCACAACTCTTCTCTTTGTTAATATGTTAGTTAACTCACTACCTTCCCAAAGGTGTTGGAATAGGCAGTTCATTTGTTCCTGGTACATACGTTTGTGTATTTCAATTCAGTTGCAAAAACCAACTATAAAAGATATAAGTACTTGGATTAAGCTTTAAGAAGTAGAGTATGGTACAGTTAGATATCCTATTGTAAAACAATCATAATAGCTCACTAAAAAAGTTGAAATCAAACTTAAGTTCATTTTTAGGTATGCCACAGTCATTAGGTTTTTTAGATTTAGGTTAGCACATGTAAAAGTAATAAAACTTTCTTGGAATTCTATAACACGAAAATCTTTTGTTTGGCCTTGTATAGAAAGATGTATGTGAACAGAAAAATTAACAAACATAATAATACTTCTAATCTTTTAGAAGAAAAAGAAAATATTTCAAGGACTAAAACCATACCATCAAGAGTGCACACCAACCATGGTTCCCAGTTTCTGCTCTCACTACTTCTTCAATGAATAAGCAATAAAATATCTAGTCATAAACAGGACAACATTTTTGATAAATATCTTCTTATATATTTAAAATGTTCATGTTTAATAGCACAAATTAAAGAAGTACTAATATATCTTAAGTATGTGTGAATAGAATCCTAAATCTAGTGTATTGTACTTTTTCATGAAGTGTTATTATAGAAAAAAAAATGATCCAAATACATAATTATTTTATCAACTACATACATAAAAGTGTGGTATGTTTTAGTCACATTTTTACTTTCAAACAAAACTAAAACTAACAAATACTTGTAGTGAGAGATATTTATCAAATCTAGTTAGTCTTATGAAAGCAAAATATAACATTTTACTTTTTACTATATAAACGATACTATTATAATAAATGATAATTTCTATTTATAAACAATGCGTGTACTTGAAGTGTATCTTCACATTAAATTTATTTTAAGATATTTGGCCTGCACAACTCACTGCAAAATAATGAACAGTATGCCAGTCTCATGGTAATGTTTATTTCATGATAATATGCAATTCGTTGGCTAGTAAAACACTATAATATTTCAATTATATTAGAATAATTACACTACATGATACTTCACATACCTAGACACTGGGTTGGTAATCTAAAATATTTCAATATTTTATTTAGTACTAAATGGAAGTAATTTATCGTGTAAATAATTGTCACAAGTTACTTTGATTATAATTGTAAAATAGTGAAAATTTGCATTTCATCAATGCGTTAATGAGAAACATTGTCGAAATTGAATTTTATGAAAGTTCATATGGCTCATGTTAGAAAATGACCTAAACAAATTTGTTCACTGTAGAATAAATAATTTTGATAGTAAATTTGAATATTAATGAATATATAATGCCAAGAATCTGCGAAAATTGGGGGTTTCTAGTTATAGGATTACGGTATTTTTAGAGTCTAAAAATAATAATTAATTGCTAAAAATTATGACAAATTTCGCAAACTATTATTTATGAAGTATAAGGTACCGCTGTAGCTAAGTCAGCGAATGATCTCGAAACTGAGAGGTTGCGGGTCCGTAGCTCTAGCCAACCTAAGATCGGCCATGTTCGTTAAAGGTGACTGGAACACGTAAAATATGTTTGTGGTCACAATGTCCTCCAAGTTCTCGATCAATGACTTTGGGAATGGCAGGCCAAGCGTATGGGTATTCTACTTGGTCCCTGCTTCAAAATTACGAGGACCCACCTGAGCAAAGTCGTTCTTTCACCCTAGCCGTACTCATTAAAACGAAAGGCACACTCCTTTGCCTTAATTCCAATAGCGTATGGTTCATTCCTGTTTGGTTTGTCTAAGTCACATCAGGAACAACACCTACAGGTTTCCTACAAGAGAGCGTGTTACTCCTTTGTAACACAGTAAATGTAAACAAAGTAATATATGTATATATAAGTATCAATTTTTACTATTCATAATTATAGGCTTTACATGAATTACAGTTCTAAAACATAGTTCTCATTTATTAATATAAAACGGTAAACTTCCCATATGATTTTACGATTAATGTTTCCAAATTATTTTAGAGTGTAAGTTATTTTGGAATTTATATGTTTCCTTAAATTTCATTTCAAAAGAAAAGAATGGTGAAAGAAAAGAAGTAACTCTTTGAAACATCTTTCTTTATTCAAAAGATAGAAATAAATGTGTTCTAACAAAACAGAAAAGAAGCAAAATAAAAGTTACAATGCAGAAATAATCTAAATAAAGTTAAAATAAAGACTGCAAAATAAAAAGAAATCGCAAACACATTTATAACTTTTTGTCTTACGCTTCAACTATCAAGGGGGAGAAATGTACAGTGCTCTCTAATAGTTACAGATAAAGTAACTTTCATATTAATCCAGGAAACTAAAAATTCGTAATGTAAAATCCATTTGGTGAGAAAAACTTGTAATTTCTAAATTTGATTTATTGTTAGAATTTCTCTTAAAAGCTGAAAAATCATATAAACAGCATAGAATTTTTGAAACGTATAATAATCTCTGGGGAATATGCTACATTATGTTCAATTTCTTGTTTTTGGTGTGTATGTAGGTGACAAAAAAACTTTCCTCCAAACAATTTTATGTTTCGATAGAAAAAAATGTAATTACTTCGGATTTATGTGGTTTTCTAACACAAAGGGATTTGTCTAAATATTAGATCAGGTTAAAAAATAAACCACAAAAGAAATTTATTACCTTTTGGAACACATAAAATGTAATTACAGTCTGTAGTAACAGAAATTTGGCTGATATAACATAAAATACCCATATCAGTTTTTCTTTTCCTTTTTTCTTTTTTTTTGAGTTTTTATAATAAGTACTCACTTTTTCAGGTACAATGCGTTACAAAACTATAAGACCAATAAAAATGTACATATTTTTGCACCAAAATGGTATTAATGAGAACTTCAAAAACATTTGTGAAAAAAATAAAGCTATAAACTAGGTTGAATGAAAAATCATACATTATTTACAAGTTTTTAAATAATATTTTAAAATGAATAATTAATAAATTGCATTTGGATTTGGGGGCTAAATATACAAAGGATCATAAAATTTAGAACTCATGAATATATCTATTATGCATAATTGTTATTTCTATTAGTTAAAATGACTAATTATTAGATTTTGATAATTATGGTAATTTCTAAAAAAGTAGAGTGAGAAATGAAAAGCCTTTGTTCCTACCACTTTTTAAGAAAGACTAGGCTTTATAAATTTAAAGATATTTTTCTCAGTAATTAAAAGAAATGTGTGATGATTTTAGATACCAACTTAAAATTACTCTATATACAAATGTTAATAAAATGAAAAAAAATTGTAGACATAAGCAAATAAATGGGATTTTTTTGTTTCTTAGAAAACAAGTATTGTCATAATAAAATGCCTAATACAGAAGTGTGAAAATTTGGTTTGAACTGAAAAAAAATGTCTGTACGTGATATAAATAGATTATTGTTCTAATTTAGGTACTTACAATAGTTTGAGTGAAAGAAAAACATTATGTAATACAAATTAAAGCAGGTTGAAAAGCATTTTATCAGATAGAAATAATGACGGAAACAAATTGCAATCAATAATATCAATCAATTCGTAAAAAAAACATGTCAAACAAGTAAACAGAGTACTTAAAAATAAACTAAAAACAATCATTTCTGGTATTGCTCATTTAATTTAGCTATATGTTTCAGTCATAGTGCCTAGCATTATTTTTACATTAAAATAAAGACAAGAATTTATAAAACAAAAAAAAGAAAAAAATATATAAATATAAGAAATATGCATTTGATTTTTCTTAGAAAAAAAGCTTTATTTATCTATAACTTTCTAAGGATGATGTTCGGAAATATAATCTCATTTTAAGAGAATGTTGTTGAGAACCAGTATTGATAAACCTTTCACTACATGTGAAAGGTTTACTCCATTTAAAGGGGTATATTCACATTCGCTTATGTCAGGCTGGGCAAAGTTTTTAAATACGCAAAAACTTGCTGATATAAATGAACACATTTTAAGAACCATAAAACAAATTTCCAAGTCTGATTATCTTTAAGACTATGAACCTTTGAATCCAATCTGCGTTTCTTTAGCAGATGATTTGCATTAATATATTTTACTAATATCCTCAATAACTCAAATAAGCTCCAGAAATGTTTTTAATAACATCCCCACTATTCACAATGGTGCCCCTTGTGCAAAATTTTTCCATACAAAATAAATAATGCTTTTTGCTGGTTCATTCCTTATTTTTTCTACATTTTTACGAATTAGAAAACTTGTTTAGGTTTTCTTCCACATTTTTAAGTTAATGAAAAAAATACTAATGTAACCAAAGTCAAAAAAGCTGATTTGTTAATCAACTTTTGGATGTAATAAATTTTTGTTCCTCTAATGGGATTTCAGCTTAAAAAGTGTATAAGAAATTTACACCTACGCGTAATATTTATACGCAGCTGTACACAAATTTTGTAAATTATATTTATCTTTCATGATTTCCTTTGCAAATCTTCCTAAAATGTTAAGATGGACAGCAGTTCTATTAATATATTAAGAAAATAAAGACATCATTTGACTTTGAAAATCACTGAAACATTCATATTTTGCACATTTGAAGAATTATAGATTTAGGCCAAAAATTAATTTTGTATTTCCGCAATTTTCAGCGTTTGCAGATTATAGATATATCAATATATTTAAGATGGAAATAGTGTCATGAAATAAAAAAATTTCCTGATTTTCCTAAATATGTGCTTATATTATGAGAAGGTACCTTAAGAACTCCAGAAAAATATTTTTTTTCTTATTTATGGAATTTTCATTCTGAACATATTAATTCAGTAATGTTCAGATATAAGACATGTACGCGATGATGATATAGGCTCCAAATCTTCCTATGGCCTTTTCCTAAACAGTCTAATTTTTGACATTATGACTATAATTTACCCTGTATACACACACACACTCATATATATATATGTATATATATATATATATATATATATATATATATATATATATATATATATATATATATATATATATATATATATATATATATATATATATATATATATATATATATATATATATATATATATATATATATATATATATATATATATATATACATACATATATATATATATATATATATATATATATATATATATATATATATATATATATATATATATATATATATATATATATATATGTATATATATATATATATGTATATATATATATATATATATATGTATATATATATGTATATATATATATATATATATATATATATATATATATATATATATATATATATATATATATATATATATATATATATATATATATATATATATATATATATATATATATATATATATATATATATATATATATATATATATATATATATATATATATATATATATATATATATATATATATATATATATATATATATATATATATATATATATATATATATATATATATATATATATATATATATATATATATATATATATATATATATATATATATATATATATATATATATATATATATATATATATATATATATATATATATATATATATATATATATATATATATATATATATATATATATATATATATAATATATATATATATATATATATATATATATATATATATATATATATATATATATATATATATATATATATATATATATATATATATATATATATATATATATATATATATATATATATATATATATATATATATATATATATATATATATATATATATATATATATATATATATATATATATATATATATATATATATATATATATATATATATATATATTTACCTCTGTATCATCATTGAAAGTGGATCTCGATCCAAGCGAAAATTACATCCTTATTCAAAAAAAAATCTTGATATATTACCATTTTTCCTTTTTCCCATGCAGCTCTGTTTAAACACTGCAATATTCATTTTTTAAAACTCTCTGAGTTTTCCACAGCTCCAAAGTTGTTAAGCTAAGTTAATTGTCGTGAGAACGCGACAATTTCTAATGAGGATGGAATTGTTTTTCGGTCAAAATGTTAGCAGATCAGTTGCTTAGTGCTCCTAGTTCCGAGATTGCTTATATAAAATGGAATTTGAAATAACATGTAGCCTCGAATAATAGTTGAGTTGTTGGAAATTTAATAAAAAATTAAAAGGAATACTAGTAATATTTCTATTCCTAGCACATACCGACAAATCGAATAAAGGCTAGTTTTCTTCAGAATTTACATGCCCTTAAATATGTATATAAGTTGTTCCGTATGGCCATTGTATTTCAAGAGCAATCATCCCCATATTTTATGCTTGGAAACAAGAAACGTTTAAAGTTACATTTTGTTTTAACATATACGGCGATATTATCTGTTTTACCCCAGAAGAAAATAATTTTAACTAAGACTGGTAACACAAAGCATTAGTCAATGACGTGTTAGTTCTCTTCTCCCAAGGTGGCGCTATATTTACTGTATAAATGATTATAAAATTTGCTATGATCTTAAAATTATATATTTTGTCGAATGAGTGTTATCATTAGAGTTACAGGAGTTTCAAGGATTGAAGGTTGTGTTTTGATGCGTAGAATATTAAAATATTTACTTTTTAATACAATTATGTATTTAAATTACTTTATTAAGTAAAATATCATTACCATCAAACATGCACACATACACACACACACACACACACACACACACATATATATATATATATATATATATATATATATATATATATATATATATATATATATATATATATATATATATATATATATATATATATATATATATATATATATATATATATATATATATATATATGTATATAATTAGTAATGATGGGATATGCCAGTCATATAAACGGACAATTCAAGCATATGTTAAATGAATATTTATGTGTTCATTACAAGATTTAGTATTTTAAAATATGATACACGCCTCTAATACCTTACAATAATATATATCTCTTTTCTACATGTATAGGCACAAAATAAAGCCTGATTAATATTATTTAATGTGCAAAAAAATCTTGAAAGGTTTACAGCTGTCATACGCCCATCATAATGTACAATAAATGAGCTCCACTTAGACCACTTAAAGAAGATTATGTTTGTTTGTGAAGCTGTTCAAACTAACGATCATCGTTGTTCCAAATAATCTCCATGGAAACTAATACTTTTCTTTTTGTACTAGAGTCCTCTCTTCTTTTGCTGTTCTGCGATTCACAATTTATTATTTTGCATTATCAATCAATCATATGCAGTAATTTAATCTTTTATAAAATGAATTTAAATTGAGATTAAGATTGAAATATGTAACACTTAAAGTAACATCTTCGAATAAATCCCTTGACAAACAACTACTAAATTAAGCATTAAAATTTATCTTGAAACATTCAATAATATTTATCATGCACACACTTTTCCTTCTCGCGGATTAAACTCGTTGTACAGAGTCTGTCAGTCCCTGAAGAATACTTTGATAGATGCTACATCACCAGCCGTAAAATGCATATTGTGTTCATTCATTAAGAGCATTACAGTTATGGGTTTATAAATATGCCCAAATTTAAAAGGTAACAATAGAGATTGATGCAAAGTTTTTCTGAAGTGTTCATGAATTTTAAAGCCATATATTTAATATTTTTTATGATAAATGATTAAATATTTAGAATGTCTGACAATTTTTATCATAAAGACTTATTTTAACGCATAATTTATAAAATATAAAATAATGTTTTATATAATAATTCAAAAAAATCTAAGAGCTTTAATTAATTTGAAATGAAACAGGCGTAATTATTTAGATAGATTAATTATTAATATCACGATTAATTAATACATCAACACATACAGTTCTGCTTATTAACATTTATACATAAAAACTGCAAATTTAGCATCACTGAACTTTTATAAAAAAAGAAGAAAGAGTCAATTAAATTACAGATAAATCAACTAAACAAGCTTACCGGATTTATCCTATTAAAATTTAAACTTCTGAAAAAAATTAAGTGAATACTATAGTAAATGTATTTCAACAGAATAGAAACAATATATTAAACACCATATATTCTCCTTTATTTTCAAACTAAGTGAAGTACCCAGCAATACAGGGATATGTAGTTTGATATTGATTATTTTGTTAACTGATGTTTTAGTTTATTATTTTGATTGTTGGTGAATGGGGCAAAAATTTACGAAAGTTTAAAAATCTAAATATTTTGCTTTCAAACGAAATATTTTATTGTAAAGGATAAGTGTACACAATATTGTCAGCTCACCATTTCAGAGAATATATAAACAAAATATCGGGCTACCTGACGTCTTTAGCAAATCGTATATTTATAGGTGAATATCAGTTTCTCGACAGAAAGTGAATCTTATTACCTATTGGTTAGCATAATGTTTAACTCTGAATGTATGAAAGAAATATGAATTAAAATGAAGGCTTAAACATATTTGTAAAAATATATGTAAGAGTTTAGGAATGACAAAATATATTTAATCTGTTTAAAATAAAATCGTAGTTTTAACTGTAATAGATAAATAAACTAAGAAATGGATCATATTCGAGAGTTATTCATACTTAATGATAATAGATCATAATGTAGAGGAGTAGATAAAGACTTACTCTAGGAGTAACCCTATAAATAAATATACATTTTATCAGTATTCAAATATAATAAAAACATATATTTAAAAGAAATTACAAGAATAATGTGTTTAATATTAAAATATGAATAAGCTCTGATTTACGCAGAAAATACACAGATTTATAATACAATATTAAATACAATATTAACTGTAGTATAATATCCAAAACGCCATTGCATTAGAATTAAAAAAATATTAAATATAAAGTGTAGAAAAGGTAAGAGAGGAAGTTAAAAAATTAGACATTTTACAGACAAATGGTTATTTAATAAAACATAATACTCACCTTCATTTTTTCGTATGAGAAATAATTCTCAAAGTAATTATCACGTACAATTTTTTAATGCTGTTTACGGTTAAAAATGTTAATTATTAAAGCAAAAATACGTTCTTTACTTTTTTTTAGTAACTTTTGTATTTTAAATGAGAAAAATTTCTTTCCGCCAAAATATAAAAATAAATTCTTTTCAGAATTTTTTCAGTAACTTTTTTTCTGCCAAAATATTTGACAGCTTTTTACATCTATGGCATTTTAATCGTATGTTGAGAAGAGAACTTCTTTATGCTTTCTTTCGTAAACTCTGGCAGAAATTGTAGTTCGACGTTTAATCCGGTAATTCCCTAAACTCATGATTACCCATGCTAATTAAGACCCAAGTTGTGTAAAGAATGCAGAAAAATTTCTTCAGTTAAAAAATAACAGTGTCTTAAAAATATCAGTTACAAATTAATTATATATAAAGGTATATGATAGCTTGTAAAAAATTATAATTGCTAATTCATCCCTAATTCAAATGACACAGAGTGTAGTAAAACTTTATTTTAGGTTATAAACATGACAGATGTTAACCATGACTCAATGTGTTTTGTCCAAACAACTTCCGCGTTTAATAAGGAAAAACAAAATTAATATTATTGCTATCCGCTAGCATACTTACGAAATTTGATAACTTCATGCTTTTTTATACATATGTTATAAGTACACATATTTATACATATGGCATTTTGTAAGCGTTATTTATATTACATTATGTATAGCGGTAATTTCTATTTATTCAAGAGCATATGTATGCTAGTATGTAATATGATACCTCATAAAAAGTATCTCTTCTGACTTTTCTTGTATATTAATTATTTTACATGGGACATAAAACACACACTATATAAAAAGGTTTCCCTTGATATTTTAGCTATTTACAATATGTATAAAAAACAAGGAAAATTATATATATATTTATAAGAGAATAAGTCAGATAATATCCAGAAAATTGTTAATTTCTGTTGCTTGCGAATTATAATTTGACTATCTAACTTTACTTTAATTGTCCTTTTGTTAACTCTAAATTAAAGGTCTCAAATCTAGGGCTTATTTAAAGTATAAGTGCAACATTTTTAAACGATGTCAAAGAAACATAGTATCATTCTATACTTATACATTCTATTATTTATTCTATACATTACTTATAGAGGTGAAAATATAGCTTAAAATTGCACGAAAATCAATACCTGTATAAAAAAGTTTAAATTATTCACTTAAATGAAAAATCCACGGAACAATATACATTCGTCAATTTCTGAAGTTTTTCAACAGGTTTTTTTTTTAATATAAATCTCTATACATTCAGTATATTCATTAGATCTAACTTTTTTAAACATTTATTTTTGTATGGGGATTTAAAATGTCTGTGTTTTAAATGCCCCACAGTGATTTACAAGTTATTTTTACATGACACCTCTGCTTCATAACTTACATCAGTACATGATGTAAATTAAATAAACGTCAGTCGTTGAGAATATGTCACATAGACACATTCTGAAAGACTGGAGTTTAAATAGAAATATTGATCATAAAATAGTAAAAATAACATTTCGAAAACTTCGCTGGATGAAGGATATAGCAATGACAGTAAAAGAGGCCTGCAATCACTGTAACGCTTGTTTGATGCGATTCCCATCCATTTTAAGAATATTTTTAATCTAATGAATCATTCAATTTACATTCTTGTTCTATTTTTGGGATTCTTACATGTTTAAATAAATGATATACTTCCTGGTTGTTTTTTGAAAAAATATTATCTGTTTCAAGCCTTAATAAATAAAATGTTAATTCGTAGTCATAATTATCTCCAAAAAATATGACCACCAAATTCTGATGATCATACTCGTGGAACTAAGCAGTAACATTCGGAACGATATGTGAGCTAGAACTGTCATCATCATTGTGGAAATATTAAGAGGCGTGCCTTGATAATAATGATTAATAATATAAAATGTTGTTCTTTTACTAATATTCAATTGCTTACCTGTTGTCACACCCATATCAAATTCCATCTTACTATAATCAATAATTTACTTTATATTAATAAAGTTTTGAAGTCTAGTGCAAAAGAGATTATGTGTAAATAGTAATTAAATTTATCTAATAATTAAATGTAAAACTTGATAAATACGTAAAATCAGAATAATTTTCGCAAAATTATATATCATTATTTTAAATTAAAAAATGCCTAAAAACTACAAAAAATGTATGCTACTTGGTAATATGTTCAGAAATTATCATTTTATTTTGTAATTTCAGTTACATTCAATATTTGTAATTCAGAGTCGGAAATAAGTTACTTCAACCAATAACTTTCATACTTATTTTTATTAAATAAATAAATAAGTTTAATAAAATATTTATTTCGATTACTCGCGACATATATATTAAATGTATCGGTAAAGGAAAATTTTTATTTTTTGTTAAAAAAGAAATCTTTCTCGAGACGATCTTAGAAAATGGTATACAATGTATAAATTTTATGTTCTTGATACCCTTTAAAGATCAGTGTTTAATTGGGCAATAAATGTAAATGTAATTGTAAAGCATGCTTCACTGAAAAACATATTTATAAAAAGAAGCTGAAACATCTAATCCAATCAAAATTATTTCAATTTTTATTACTTCGGGGCATAAAAAATAGTTTTACCCCCTGTAACAATATATATCTTTTCTTTATAAATTTCCATATTAAATTATAATTTAACCTTTTCCCGAATTAAAGGAAAAAATGAAAATAATTATTTCATTTTGAGAAATAACAGGTTTCTTAAAATAAAATTTGAACTCTTGCCGGAAGCCACATTTTGTTATTTTGTACGATTTAATATATAATCAATGTTTACTCAAATGTCTCAAATTAAAATGTTTTCTCTTATGGTAAAAATCGTGTCAAATGTATGAAAAATGCAGTGAATCAGCTGATTTTTATTATTACTGTTACATTTTAATAACATAAATAGTTTAATATATGCCATAACAAAGGAATATAAATTAAACTCGATTAAAATATAAATTCATAATAAGATAAAAAAGTGTTTACTAATATAAAGATCAGCAAGGACTTAAAAATAGATGATTTGGTAAAATTAAAATATACAGTCATTGCAAGGTAAGAGTGTATTTGTAGACGGAATAAAGGAACAACTGGTACGGTCGTGAAGCTTTGTTAAGAAATACGTAACATCTTGAATCCCCGGAGAAGCTGGCAAATCTTTGCTCGCATGGAGTGCGAAGCATATGTCTCGATTAGGTGGCTATTATTGTCTCAAACCCGCAGAATTTAATTTCCAAGTATATTTAGACTAAAGGATGAATAAACCTTGCCGATAAACAAACCTCGGAATTGTACCTTGGTAGCTTTTACTACAGTGTTAAACGGTTTACAGGGCTGTTCAGGAAATAAACGTATCAGGATGAATTTGTACTTGAATGTCACACCAAATATGGGAGAAGTCGGCTGCATTTCATGTATCAAGAGACATAGCTAAGCCGTACCGGATTTCTTGCCTGGCCATTTTGTAACAAAAACACATTGACAAACATTTCCTCAGTTTCTTTAGAGTTCCCGTGGTAAGGGCATGACGATAAATACAAACATATATATATATATATATATATATATATATATATATGTGTGTGTGTGTGTGTGTGTGTGTGTGTGTGTGTGTGTGTTTCCTCGCTTTTATTTCCATCGACGCTTAAACCCAGCAGTGAATATAAAAATTGTACCCCCTATTGTTTTTACCTGTGCGGGCTACTGGACTATGAGAAATGTAAGCAACTAGACTGTTGAGGAATATTCTGTTCATAGAAAGAACACACTCAGAGTTCGTAGAGGAGCTTAAAATTTTATACAGTTGAAAGAACGATATTTTACTCTTTCAAAGACAGAAGATAGAGTGAAAACAAGAACAATGAAGGTAGAATGAAGATCATGAAAATATGTGTGCATTGTAGGTTTGTATCTTAGAGCCTGACGAGATGATGAAAGGGAAAGTAGCTTAAATAGCGCTCTCAACAGCAAATTGGAACTTAGATCATTGAAAAGTGATCCAGGGACAAATGGAAAATATGGAGAGTGGGCAGAAAATTTGCATTTATTGCAGATAAATCTTTGGGAATTGGGTTGAAAGAATTTTAAATAGCGGACACACCCTATAATTAAAATGCTTTGTGGAAAATAAATTTGAAGGGATAAGAATGTAAACGATCTGAATTTTTAGGAGGTATTTAAGTGTAATAATTATATATATATATATATATATATATATATATATATATATATATATATATATATATATATATATGTGTGTATATATATATATGTATATATATATATATATATATATATATATATATATATATATATATATATATATATATATATATATATATATATATATATATATATATATATATATATATATATATATATATATATATATATATATATATATATATATATATATATATATATATATATATATATATATATATATATATATATATATATATATATATATATATACAGCAGTCCTTATAGGGAGTCATAACCGCTACACCCCGCTTCACTACGACACTGCTCCACAGTTCACTGGATGAATCCCCATATTTCAAGGCATTGAGATATACAGGGTGGTAACCTCCTGTTACCTTTTTTATTTTTTATGTTAGGTGTTGTTTCTGTTTCTTTTTGTTCGCTCACGTTTTGTTAAACAGTTAAAACCAATATTAAAGAATTTCTTGAAATCGTTTAACGTGCACGCAAATAATTTATTTTTTTTTTGTAAATGATGCATTGTGGAAGGTTTAAACGACAAATTTACTAGTAGAAATAAATTATTAAAAATTAATTTTCAAAATTTGTTATTTAGATTGCTTAGTAGACCATATCCTTCTAATTTATAAAAAGAGAAATATATATAATCATGCACTGATAAAGCTATGTTTTCTATTTAGGATATAATTCTTAATAATTTAGAATATAATCAAATTTAATCATATGGGATTAAACATTTTTCTAATCTTTCTTTACATTATATTTAAAATTATATTTGTAAACTTCTAACGACAACCTTGAAATTACATCATATTTTTGAACATCAATTCTAAAACACACAAAAAAGAACACATTTGCATAAATTGTAAAATCATACTAAAACAATAACGATTTTTAAAGCTTTTAAACTAAAATCATATTACCCGTTTAGAGGCACTAATAACATTCTATTCATCTGAAAGCATTCAAGAAAACAGCAAAATGTATTATATTCTATTTTCCATGCCACTACATTAATGACACCCAATACCTTTTTAGGCTGTTTTACAGAAAACACCCATCTTATACATACTTTAGAAATTTACTGGTACTCCTTTTCTTGCTGATACACTACCTCTCTTTTGTTTGAAATAAATCCCTGCGTCTAACAAAGTATTTTTACTACCAATTTACTACTCAATTTCTCAAATTTTTGTGACAAGTGAGTGCTACCTCTCCGTTCCCTTAAGCGTTGCTAATTCGTTTCAGTCATCCGTTAAATTTGAGAGCGGCGTCAGCACAAAGGAATAAAAGCGGTGCATTGAAAGGCATTTCCGAGTAACAGCTGGCAATATTTGGAAGAGTTTGAAAATACTGAAAGCATACTAAAGTTATTGAGGGATAGCCTTCGTTCTTTTTAAAATAAATTTATATAGTCTTATCTATTCAATGAATCAAAAAATCTTTCAGTCTCATACACACACATATATATGTGATTATTATATGAATAAGTACATATTTATTACTTAAAAGAGATAATCTAATGTATACGTCTTAATTAGAATTGTCATGTTAAGGATGAGAATCTTTTTGCAGCTCCCATGGTGTTTTAACCTTGAACAACTAATATCAAATTCCTGTCTCTCATATCAATTTGCTTTAAATATTAACATACAATAATTTAGTTATGTTTCTTTTGGAATGATGAGATTTTATTTATCTTCTTTAATGTTGTTCTTATCTTTTGTAGAGATACAGCTCTGTCATGATACATACATACTTGATATTAAGAATTTTCTAAAAGTTTTTCATGGTTAAATAATGTCTTCTATTAATGCATATGTTTCAAATATGGCACACTAATATTTATGATTTTTTCAATGCAAAAATAGTTTTATATAAACATTGTAAGCAACAAAGAATTTATATTTCATTATTTATTTGTTCATTATGTAAATGTTCATCAACGATGCTGAAATACTTTGACAATGAAATATTGGAAAAAAATGTACAAACCATCATTGCCTTTGTTGTTTTAATTTTATTTTAGTTTCCATTTCATTTGTCTTCTATAAATGAAATACGTTTTAGATAAAATTCAATGACATCACAACAGTCTACCCAATCAAAATATTAAGGAACATTACTTTTGTTGCTTTGAAAATAAATTTATTTTTCAATTTAAAATTTTCTCAGGTTCTAAAAATTTAAAACTCAATTAATTTGTTACAAAAGGTTTTGGTTTTAAGCAGGTAATTTGGACACTATGCTGATTCTTTTCATTTTAAGACATTTCTCTATTTCATAGAACCGTTTATCCTTAATCTGCTTACTATGAATTATTCTTCTCATCTGTTTCACCGCTCTACCATCCCAATCCTCTTAATGTTTAACTAAGAAAGGTGCTTCAAACTCGAATTAGTTACAATGAGATTAAAGAAACAGTAGCGCTATAGTCCTTTACACAAGAGAGATAAAAATACGATACAACGATATTTCAAACACTGGATACAATAAAGCACATAACAAAGAAATATTAGAAAATATGAGATAAAATTATAATTCACTTTAAACTCAAATGATTATTGAACCTTCAATATTTTCTGGGCGTATATATGAAATATTTTTCCTTCTAGTAGCCTCTGTTTGGAGACTCTTCAAAGTAATAAATTAACGAATAAAAAACATTACTTGTATTAATAAATAATTGTCCGTATTACTTGTACTAATGAATAATTGTCAAAATTACTTGTATTAATAAATAATTGTTTCATATAAAATTCTTTAATGCTCTAATATTAAAGAAATATATTTTAAAGATTACATAATTCATATTTTTTTAGACTTATAATTTAGAAGAATCACATTTAACAATTATTTATATATATTTTTTAATATTAAGTATTTAATGCTAAAACATTTACAACTAGTTATATGTAGTAGTTGTTGAAAAAAAATCTAGTGGTTTTAGAGAATTTACGTCTGTGCCAATATCTAATGACAAAGAATCACATGTTATTTTTTACATATTAGTTTATAATTGGCTGGTGTATCTTTCTTTGAACACAACTCAAAAATCTAAGATGACATTACGTGATACAGGATACCTGCATTTAAATTCTCATAACTGGAAAATCCGATAAGTTACTTCATATGTCGTTAGATTTGTTAAATACCAACATCTGTTAAATATTTGGTGAATGTAGATAATTTCTTTCTATCTCAAAAGTATGTACACATATATATTGTCTCTTATATTTATTAGTGTAGATATATATCGAAATTTTACCTATTTAAATTCACAGTATTCAATGTAATATGTCTAACAAATATATTTGTTGACTGAGAAGTTTGAAAATTTTATTTTAAAAATTACATACGTCCTATTACAATGAATCTACTTTCTACATTTATAGTTCATCCTGTTCAGTTGTACTAATTTATTCTATATTATATAAAGCGGGTTAAAATTTATTCATTGATAACAGTATTCAGAAGCACAAATAACCTTTTTAAAACACATCAAAATGTGTCTATAAATATGTACTAAATTTTATTATTTCTTTTAATCTTCTTCATTAAGCTTTTAAATAATAAATTTTGATTTTCTAGATTCTTACACACATTCTTTAGAGTTGTTTATTTCTGAGTAGATCACAACAACCAATCTGTTATATTATTACTGTCCTCATGACATTTCACCAAAATATGCATACTCAATAAATCTTTGTCCAGTACAGCAGAGAGTATATATATCAAATATGTAACCATAAGTTTCTCTGATTTTTACTCACTTTTTAAAAATGTAAATAAAATCCATACATTAAATGTGTTAAAGGATCTGGATGCAATTTTAGTTGTATATCTTAATATTTTCCGTAGAATTTGTTCATATATTTCAAGCAGATTCTCAATTATTTGTTTCTAACTTTCTACTTGTTTAACAAGAAAAAGTATCACCATTTTTGTACTATGGTGAGTTCTTATTAATGAGAAACCTTTTAGGAAAAGGAATGATGTAGTTAAAAAAACTCTATAAACATGAAGCTCTCATTAGTGCTTTTCACAAGGTAAATCCAGAGATTTTAGTGGTTCTTATACTATTAGATTACACGAAAAGTAATTGTCTGTTAAGAAACTTCCGTTTAGTCTTTTGACCCCCCTTCACACTAGATGAAATTTGTTTCAACAGTTTTTAAATCTAACCCCTACTAAACAGGTAAAACATTCATAAAAAAGATTATTAATTTCATTCAAGGAAGATGAAAGAATTTATAAAAATAATATTCTATTATAAAAAGAGCTTTTAGATGACATTAAATCTTTTTATGTTATTAGACAGCACTCTTTATAGATTTAGGATAGAAGCTAGTGTTTTGCAGGTAATATGGATTACGGGGAGATTAGCTTCAAGAATGATTTTTTTTATATATCCCAGTACAAATGAGGTTTGCTGGAATCTTTTTAACAAGATTAGTAGAGGTTTACAAAATAAAATCTAATCTGAACGTTAAATAGAGATTTTATTTCAAATGAATTTTTTATTCATATGCTTCATTCACCACCAAAATCATTTTTATGTTGTCTAAATCACTTTAAAAAAATTAGAGAGCTAAATCTCTTAGCATTAACTGACCCATCAATAGAAAACTTCTACAGTACTCTTTAGCTTTGAAAATGTTAGGGGATTATACGTGGAATAAAACAGCAATTCTAAATATTATAGAAATTAAAAATTTCTATTAATCTTATTTTATTACTTTAGAGGCGTCCGGATTTAATCGAGACAAGATGAAATTTTTCACTGAAATTCTTAGTTTTTCGTATTCTTAAGACTAATTCTTTTTTCTCGCTTCAATTAGAATTTAGGGGATTACCAAAGTAAAATTTCAAGAAGTTATTCACTTATTGTTTTTGACCTTGTTCAATAGTAGCAAAGCAATATAATTAAAATTTTCAAAATAAAGATTATACTGAAATTTTTCTGTCCAGATAACAAAGGGGAATTTTTTTTATATTTTTGATATATGGTATATCCTATGTCATATTATGAATTAAATATATAGAATGTTGAAATGAAATATACTTTTGCATTATTTTATTAGACTAGTCAAAAAGCTTGCAAAAATTAAGTTGAAATATGGGCTCAACAGCAAATATTTTATTAACCAGGAAAATTAAAAAATTACTTTTAAAGTAAGCTTCCGCTTTTTTTTACGGTAAACCTAAAACTCTTTTGAAAAGCCTGCAAAACATAAGTTATTGAAATTGTAAAAGAAATTAATAAATTTACTAACTTCTACTGTTCTACTGTTAACTTTTACTGTTCTCCACAAAACTACGAGAAATTGTGTATTGTAAAATGTTTGAATGGTGAGAAATTCAATGTATAAAATTGTTGTTCCATCAAAATTATTTGATGACAGGTAAATATGTCTTAGAAATTATTTTTAGTAATGGAATGATGGAGTTGAAAAAAAACTTAATACAGTAGCACAATAAGAAACAGACATCGAAACGTAAATAAATATAATGTGACATAATTTTTATGATATTGAGCAGGAAATTTCAGAAAAACTCCCAAATACTTTGATTCCTAAATTGTGAACAGAATAGAATGGATACCATACAGATGTTAGATACCGTACTCAACATACCACAAAGAGTATTCCACATTGTGTGTGATATGTTGTCCTTTAACATACTGAAGTTTTTGACTCTACTAACATAAGATTTTGATTTAGAATTCGCATGGATTTAGGTGACATGAACCAGGTGGCTATGCAACTGTAGAATCGCAGTTTGTGATTATTTTATCCTCGAAGCAACAGTGGCTGTGTCTTAAACATGTAGTAATAAGCATTGTGCATACCGGTGAACAATGCTGGTTGCCTCTGGATATTCGTCAATTTCTTATTTAAGGATAGGACGGTAAGAAAACTATAATGTAATGCAAACGAGATAAAAAAAAACATCAGGCTGGGAACTGGCAGCTTTGGACATGGATTCTTAGAACCTGGCTACCCATATGTCTATAACGTTTTTCAAATCTTTTGTAAAATTGACAAATATTTCGTTTTTATACAATTGTAAATTACAGTGCAGTATAACACCACAAATCTACGAAATTTTCAAGCAAAAAGGGCCTTTATCATAATCAAGAGACTGAAAGATTGTTAGTTGAAAAAAATTAGGTTACACTCTTCAAAAAGTAACATTAAATTTGTCTCATTTTGCTCAGAGTGTAAAATGGATACTTGCTGAATTTTTTATATCATATTAAAAGTTCTATATTATTTTAAGTGAGCCTTATCTTTTTCTAAACTTAACAATTTGATTTACCTACTAACAAGATCCTGAAAATTTTCATATAAAATTTAAGGAATATATTCTACTATGTTATACGACTTTCAAAACTTTCCTATTTGATATATAATGGTTACTGAATTTCCATTCAGGTCTCACAAAATAAAAGGTTCTAAAGTTTTAAATGTTACAATTTAATTTTGAAGCTTTCATTGAACAAGAATATCAAAACCCCGATTCAAATGCAACATTTCTCAAAAATAATATTCCATACTATTCTATTCTATAAGCTCATAATTTATTTACACATATTTATCGGATATCAAATAAGAGCTTTTATAATATATATTTAACAATTCTATTTTAATTATCATATGTTACTAATTATAGTCAAACTACGACAAGAATGCTATACGTATTATATTTTAAATTTAATTCTTTAAATAATTGCTGACGTCAACAAATTTATCCATGACGCTATTAATATCGTAACTAAGTAAACGCTAGCAAAATTTCATCCTTTTGCCATTTGATGCTCTATTTTCTATAAGATCGAAATATTATCATGCTGATCTCATCGAATTATTATCATACTGTTAATGGACATTTCAACAAACAGTAGGTATGCGAATATTGTAGGAATTTTTAAGCACCTGATTGAAATAAAAGCAATATATTTCTGTGTTAAGTATCGGGATTTTAATATTTGGTAAAAATGTTTAATTAAACCGAGATTGTTAAGAGGCTTAAACCATAATTTAAACTAAAAATTTTTTAAAGAAAAATTATTTTCTAATAGAAACGAATATTGTTTCAAAAAAGAGTACTAGAGATAAAAATGCAGTCTCTATTTAAACGAAATTATGAAATTTAATCTAAAAACATTAATATTTTAAAAGTTATAGCTATCTGTATTGGGTAGTAAAGGATTATATAAATTCATGAGCTATTATATTGGATTTTAATATCGAAAATAATTTCTTTGAGAAAAAGGCTACATTTCAAAAGTTCCATTAATTTCAGAAGCAGTAAAATTATATGTTAATATGGTCATTGAATCGTATTTACACATAGTTATTACTAAAAATGTTACATAAAATTTTTTTTTTATAAATATTAAATAAAACTTTAAGGAGGTATAGTACATTTTGACACTAAAACTATTTCTTATAATAATTATACTTGTAATAAAAATAATCTGCTTATTTTATAATAAATTTCTACTCTTCAATAGAACTCTAGCTTTCAGAATTATTTAGTTTACTGATTTATGGTATATTTTATATGATAACATAAAAATATATTCAGAAAGGGAGATGAAAATAAACTTCACATAACCGGAAGATTATTTTGTAAAGATTTATAATAGAAACTAAAATCTATATCTTAAATTAAAATAAATAAAAGTTATTAATTTTTGAATAAAATCTTAGAGGTATCTAATCATTATAATTTTATAAAGTATTAGAAAAACTACTGAGAAATTTATTTTTTTTAAATTAGTATTTTTTTTATGGTTTAAAATAAAATATACTGCTTGCTTATCTATATTAAGCAAGAAATGTTTAATGTGCCCTTGTGTTTGCCTGTGAACACTCTTGCAATTAAACGGTGATAGTAACAGCAAAGAAAATTGGTACTTAAACTTTCTCTGACGTCATCCATAACATCTAAAAGCCAGTTTTAAATTTCGAATCAACGTGTTATTTATTTTACTTTTAAGCCATTTTAACTGTTGTTTCCTTCTAATTTTAGATATTGCTTTCAGTATCATTAACACACAATTTTTCAGAATTCATACCGCGAAACATTCAAATATTCCATATTATCACATTATTTCACTGTATAGTTTACAATAGTTTTGAATGTATCTTTCTATTTTTCTTTTAATTTTATCGCAGAATACATTTCCTATAATCAATATTCTAATCAATTTATCCAATTATAGTTAATTAAATAAATACTTGTCATGATTTTTTAATAAAATCATAATTTAAATGCAAATACTGGTATCTAAAACCATTTAAAATCTTTAAAATGTGCAGAATAAAATTGCTGTCGTATAAAAAATATAATATAATATGTTACTGCAAAAAAAAAATAAAAAAAAATTATGGTGGACGATGAACATAAAAATATTTTTGATATTAATTTTTGTCTTTTGTACTCAAAAGAATTTTAAAATTAATTTTACAAAATGAATTTCCTGTTTATTTTCTAATTTAAAATTATATTTTGCTGTTTTCTATTTTAATATAGGTTATATTACATACACAGTTTTTAAATTTAATGTTCATTAGGAACAGCCCAGATAACGGACATATTGATAAACATTTTGTATCAATAATTTTTCTTTCTTCACCTAGTGAAACATTATTAATAGAGTATAAATTAAAAAAAAACTCTCTAAAATTTAAATTGAAAAATAAGAAAATAAGAAAAATAGAGTTAACTTTATAGATACAAAATTATAAATAAATTCACACGGAAAGTTAGAATTCTACCGAACTTATATCCGTTTTAAATTCTAGAAATAAATCCAAAGCAGCCCCAAATTTAAAAAGTACGTCAATGGAATCCTATTTAAAAATGTAACTAAAAGGGTTTTTTCCTTAATGAGTCAAATGTTTATTCTAATTTTTTATTACATGAAACCAACACTCAATAATACAGTTCAGTTAGCCACGTTTTTGGTAATTGTCCGCAAACTTAATAAAACTTAATAAACATTATTGGTTTGGTTTGTAGCGCTAAGGTCTAGTGTTTTGCTCTAATGAGACTGGGACCTACTGGTCAAAGCCAATTCCTAAAGGCTAAGACCATCCATACCAGAAGCAGAAATTGAATTCGCGAACTCCGATACCGAAGAGCAGCTCTCTATCATTCGACTATAATTCGGAACTAAACTCTATTGACTTTGACAGATGTTACTTACCAGAGTTATAAAGACGGCTATTATTACAGAAGAACAAAAAATAAATTGTTACTATATAAGTTATGAATGTAGGGAGTTTCCTTCCAATTTTAGAGTAATATAATTTCAAAACTGAGTTGAATTTTGAAATAAATATAACATTTATTTAAGATTCATATATGTTTAGACTGAACCCTAGATTCGAATAGACTATTATTAAATATAATTTAAGTTTTTAGAATAAAAATAAATATTTGCTTCTTTTTTGGCATTAAAATTTAGTTTATTTTTTCCATATTTCAAAAGTGTTAAAATTAGACCCTTCTTAATAATTTACGAAAGATATAATTCTAAATAGTGTAATAGAACAACTCTAACAGAACACTTTATTTTATACTGAAACAAATAAAGTTTGTTTTAATGGAGATTTTTACTCTCGAAATGTTCTATGTCCTTTATGCGAATTTGGTGAAATATTTTAAGATTATGAGTTAATATGGTAAGTTCGTTTACGGTATTCATACTTAGAAGAAACTATTTGAAATTCCTGACTTTCGCTCTGCATATTTCATTTATTTTTAAAGATTTTATTTTAACTGGAGCTTTAAGAAAAGGACAGTCTCAGATTGCAGATTAGGCTTTTTTTATTATTAGATATGACACGATATTGTAGGTAAATGATAAATTCGTAATTGTTATACTAGCAGGAATTAGTAAGGATAAACTCATAAGTTTATCATTACTCATGACTATTATAATGAGTTAACAATAAAACTCATAATTAAGCATTAACATTAAATGTAATCCAATGGTTTGTCATTAAGTTTACTTAAGGTTTAAGTGTCAATTTTGGTACTTGAGATGCTAATGAAACTGACAAAAACGCGTAGCTTCAGGTAGTCATTCTCATATGTCGATGTGGTCTGTTCCCTTAATCAACTGTTTGTAGCCATAACACCCATCATACATGCCTCGCCTTACTGATTGGTTTTGTTTCGTTTGAATGTCTACGGTCTACCTTTTTCATGTCACAGTGGGATTGGAACCCACGAACTCCGAAGGTCACCATCTTAATCATCGTTCGGCCCTCGTCTTACTGAATGAATCCTCAAAATCTGAGATTATATTGGTACCTTATTATAAACCGTCTCTAGAACTTAGACTAAAGGGACGACTAGGATATCAGACAACAAGTATTTGAATTCCACTTTTGGGTCAGAAAGAATAACGCCAACCCGAAATTTTCAAGAATTTACAAGAATGTTCCCGAAATATCAGAGTATTCTTCACAGTTAAACATATTTGATTGAGTAACGGACTCCATATTGTTATTACATAGGAACGAATAGGGGCGAGAAAAAAAATCAGGGAGACACCTGGAACTTTAAAAAAGAAAAGAAATTTCGGTTGTTAACAGACATTTTTTTTTCTAGAATTCATAGGTGCCTAGATTATATCGTATATTTTATTTTAATTTGTCATTATAACAGAAGTAATAATTTTATGTAGATTGAATATACATATAATTAAAAAATACATTTGTTTTGTTATAAATTGGAAACTTGTAGTCTTTCTTGAAATAATCCACGTTATCTATCAAGAAGGTATTCAGATGTTTCCTAATTTTTTAAAAGGTATCATCAGGGATGAGAAAATCATTTATTGTATTAACCCCAATTACAATAAATGTGATTATAATAATAATCAAATTTATTGCAATTGTGAGATTTTTCTGTACATCTAGTAACATGTAAATTAAAAAGTTTCTCTTTTACTCTTTTATTTAAATTGAAATAGTTATTAAAATAATCTTTCTTCGGGACTTCAAATCTTTATAGAATAACTTTTATTTTTTTTCCTCATTACTTCAGTTAAAATAGAAGCAATAAAATAGCGGATAAAATAAATTTAAGAAACATTGAGCAAGCATTTAATGACATTGGGGAATAAAAATAGTCTGTTCTATTATGCTTATTAAAGAACTGAAAAATCTCCCTCACTAAGCAATGATCTCCCAGTGAGCCTTTTCAATGTAGCACAGGAAAGAATGTCCCTCTCTCTGAATCAGCAATATACTGTTATGTTGTTAACTTTTATACATTTATGCAACATTGGCATTGATTCTAAATTAATTACTTTATACTTTTACACAAATGCTTCGTATATATTTATTGTATATAAGAAAGTCCTGTTTGTTATTTGATAATTAAATTAAATTAAAATAAAATACTTAGGCATAAATAAAACAATCATTACAAGAACCCTCTTATTAAAAGCAAAAATCTGTCGGATTTAATTTCTTTCGTTCCGAATAAGAATTAATAATTTTCTTGCACACCATTTATCTTTTACTCGTTCATCGTCAGTTTTAATTTTTATATTTTACTAAAACTTCAGTATGTTTTCTAGTAAAAAATGAAATAATCTCATTAAATAAAATTGAAAATAGAAACATGCATTTGGTAGTCGTATACGGATAATTAAAACTAAATTATTATTATATTTTATTCATTTTCAGATTGATTTGTTAAAACGTTTTTCTCAATTAGTGAAAGATAGTTGAGAATAATTCAATAACTAAAGTGTGTCTCTGTAATATAAATTAAAAAGTCACCACGCATTTGAATTACTGGACAGAGCTTCTAATTATTACAACGAAAATATATTATTAAATATTTTTTAGAGATTGTGGCTGTTTTGGAACTTTTGTAAATTTGCAGATAACAACAAAATATTATGTTTTTTAAAGTTTAAAACAACTCAATAAAAACGAAAACAGACAGAAAATGTGCTTTTATTTTAGACTAAATCATTCCTTTAGTTTAGATTTCATTTCATTCTGGCCCAAATAAGGATGCTGGATTTAAACATATAACCGTTGAATATATGCAGTTTAATCATTATTCTTTCAATTTATTAAAAAAATCCGATTTGAAATCTTGTTAAAAGCATGCAGTCCACGTTTATTTCATTACAAGCCTTAAATTTTAAAAAAATATTTGAACATTTTACTTCATAAAGCGAATTTGAAATGTTTAGCCTAATTATTACTTACACGTTGCATTTACCCCTACACATTACAGAGTACATGTAATATCAAATGTACGACATTCTTCTTTGAATTGCTCTTTCTAATTTTTTTGTGCTTATTTTGGAACTTTTCAGATTATGCATTTAGGTAGTGAAGAATTTTCTGATCTGAAACAAAAGTCCATTTATTTTAAATAGCATTTATAAAAGCATAATTGTCTTTTTATGAATTGGAATTTATATCTAAAAGATATTTTAACTGTAAACAATAAGAATTGATGAAAATAATTTTTATTATTTAATAAAAAAACTTAATTATTTTAATTTTGGCTCAATATATATAAACAGCATTATATTCTATTATATCAGTAGCTTTTCTTTAAATTGTATGTTTTATTTATATATTAAGTAAATAACACACAATTACTTTTTAGAATAGAAGCTTTCCCTGTAGTCCCATTGTTTCCTAAACAAGACAAAAAATTATTTTATTTGAAAATAAATTATTTATATACGTAAAATATTACATCATTGAAGTAACATAAGCAACTTATACACAATAAATTTACACAAAATATTTTGCAAGAAATTATTAAATGAAAACAATGTACAATTACTGGTGATATTTTCTTTCATGATTTTAATAGTTTTTTGTTGCAATATTAGTAGAACCATCTGACTGTGTATTTGAAATTGTGTTTCTGGGACGCTTTTCTAAATTTCCTTTGCAGTTAATAGCTTTTCCATCTCTCACTTGTTTTCTGGTGAGACATTGCGTACAAATGCAACAATTCAATTCCCAAGACTCAACATCTTATTAATTCGTTAACTCTACCCTCTTAACCTTTAATTTCTTTCATATAACTTCTTCACGTAACAAAATAAATCATCTATCTCTTCAGTTCTGATTTTTCGCCTTTTAGAAGCTTCTGTTTTTTCCGTCAAATGGATATTTTTCTCTGAGGAGTTAACAGTGGCACTCTTTAGATCCATCAATTCCTTATTAAACAACTTTTTTTTTTCATGTTCCAGAAGCTGCAATCTTTCACATCGTTACTGTGTACTTTTTTATTCTCTTTATTTCGATATTTTTTCGAAAGGATATTACTTTACTTAAACCTGTATGTAACAAAAGTTAGATGTTTTGTCATCACAATTTATTTAAGTCTTCACGAGTTTCCGAAAACATTACTGTGATATATACAATTTCCTTAACGTCTGCCAGTGCACGAGATAAAAAAACACATGCATTAATATTGTTTTATTTTTAGTAGAAAACACTTATCGCTTCTTGTATATTTGTTCTTTTATTTTCATGCAACTACTTTGTAGATGATTGGTTTCATGTAAATTTTCATTTATTCAATCTGTTATAGCATACAATATCATAAAACATTTCTGTTATTTCAAATTTTACAGCCGGTTTATGTGATAATTTGATTTTATTGATAAAATATGTAGTGGAGTAATAGAAAAAAATCAATATATGTTCTTTTACGTCTTTTGGTTTTTTTACAGAATGAAAAAAAAACTATTTCCGGTTTTATTCTCTTAATTTCGACATATAATTCGAAAAGATATTACTTTATTTAAAATCTTTATTCAACAAAAGTTAGATGTTTTGTCATCACAATTTATTCAAGTCTTCAGGAGTTTCCGAAAACATTACTATGATACATACATTTTCTTTACAGTCTGCCAATACACAAAACAACAAACATTTTTGATTAACAATGTTTTGTGTTTTAGTAGAAAAAACTTATCATCTGCTGTAGTTTTGCTGTTTTATTTTTCTGCAACTACTTTGGTTTAATTTAAATTTCATTTATTCAACCTGTTATAGCATACAATATCATAAAATATTTTTGTTATTTCAAATTTTATAGCCGGTTTGTGTGATAATGTGATATTATTAATAATATATGTAATGGTGCAATAGAAAAAATTCAATATATGTTCTTTTACGTCTTTTGATTTTTTTGACAGAATGAAGAAAAGTATTTCTGGTTTATCACAAAAAACAGTTTTTCTGTGTATCCTATTGTGTTTTATAATACTTTGAGATATACTTTACCACAAGAAAAATTGTTCTTAAAAATGTAAATTGTATATTTATTCTAGAGTGCAAAAAGAAATACTTTTCTTTTGAAATGCTATATGTCTTAAAACACGCTTCTAGCTTAGTAAAATGCAAAAATGGGTAATAATAGTATTATTAAGAAATTTTTTTGTTTGCACTTGGTGGTAAATTTTAACAATATAGAAGCTTTTCACTTTTTTAATAAATCAAAAGCATCAAATATATTCTATAACACATTACTATATGTCTATTTTAATAGAAAAAATATTTGTGAGAGAAATAGATAAAAAAATATGATGTGGTAACTGTGTGATTTTCTTGTATCCTTATTAAATAAGATGAATATCTTGAAACTTCGTATGGTTTTGGTTTGATTTGGAGCACTACGGTCTGCTCTTTTGCACACGAGGGCTAATGAGACCGGGACCTACTGCTTAAAGCCGATTTCGAACGGCTACGAACATCCATGCCATAGTGGGATTCGAACCCACGAACTGCGGTACCGACAATCAGTGCCCTAACCAATCGGCCAGCGTTCGGCAAAACTTCGTATGACGTATCAGGACAAACATTTGCATATTTTCTTCAATATTCATAAAGAGTTTTGGTTTTGAAGATAGCAGTGTTGTGTGTAAATACTTCAAGTACTGCCATTTGGTGGGGTTTTGAATCTTAAGATTATTACACTGGGACTTTTCGTTACATAGTTATTTCGCTCTAAATCAAGACTTTTCGTGATCACTCTGTTTACTTTACCCCACACCACGAAACTCCGTAATACAACGTAATTTTTTGATCGATTTTTTATTGTGCGTCTTAAAATAGACATCAAAAGAAATTCATTAACCGTTTAATAGGTATTGTTGAAATTATAGATGAATAAGTCGATATCACTGAATTGTAGTTTTTTATATCGGTATCGTTAATTACAATTATATAACGATTTTTCATTATAGAGGGTGCAGATTGGAGTTAAAAATGGTTGTTCTCAGCTGGATGTTTTAATTATTCTATATACAAAATTTCATCTTTTCAGCGCTATTTGTTTTTGGGTTAGACGAAATAGAATTATTATATCTTACATTGATATAATTTTTTTATAGAGTAACGATTACAAGTTAAAGGTGATTTACATTAGTAGATGTTATAACAATCGTAAATGAAAACTTTCAAGATTTTAAGGGTAATTGTTTTTAAATTATACCCATAGCATCAATGCACATTATATTGCATATTTTCATTAAATAGCAGGTAAATTACAATCGAAACATTTATGTGAAACAGTATACCTGTCCCAAAATAGCTTATAAAAATGGATCAAAATTTGGTGGTTGCACGTCACAACCATTGATGAGACAGTTCAAATTCCCCTACGGAAATTTATTTCATAAGTTAAAGGTAAAACTACAGATCCTAAAGTCACTTAAAACGTGAACGTAGCATAAATTGTTTAAATTTTTTATTAATTTACATTGAAATATAATGTATACTAAATACAACCATAAATTTAGTTTGATTAACACCCAAAAATCATATGTACTTATTAAATCATATGTGCATTTTTTAAGAAAGAATTTAGGAAATTTCTTTCCAAGGAATAAAGAAGTATACATTCGATAAAGTAAGTTATTTGTAAATTGTGTTACTCCCAAAAAATAATAGGATTCGGTTAATTCTGTTTAGGTTTAACGTCCATTTGATCATGATTTAATATCTCCTTGGTGAGGGAGAATAATTTTAATATTAAAAAATGGAGTTTAATTCTTTTCACTTAAAAGCAAAATGAAAATCTGAATGATAAAAAAACATAATAAGCACTTTAAATTTTGTATTACTTTCAATATATACTCTATAATGTCTTCACAGCTAAATTTTAAACTTTAATAATAAAATTCATTAGTACCAGGCATATTTCAAAAATTTTTAATATAGTCATCTAATAAGAGATTAAAAAAATATAAATTATTGATATTAATTGAAATTTATTGTCAGGTTTTTACATAGATGAAATACTGAATATTTAAAGGAATAAATTTTTTCATTACTCAAAATAAAAAAAGATCATAAAGTAAAAATAATGAATATACAAAACCAAATTAATAAGAAGGAAGCTTCTCAGCAAAATAATCCTTTTAAAAATGACTTTGAGCCTAATAGACTTATAAGAAGCGATGCATTTATTAATATATTCGTAATAAATACAAATTTTTGTGAAGGTACTTTCATAATGTCTATGAAGATGATTAAGATTATTCAAATAGAAGTAATTATATAATTAATCATACCACGTGTTTGTATATATGTTTGTCTATACACAAAATTTTATCTGGGTTTTATTGTAATCACTAACCAAAAAGTTAAAAAAATGAACAACAGATGGTGCTTTCCGTCCTAAGAAATGCACTAATTACTATAACAAATTGAAACAAACCAAAGACAATATATTTTGGAACAAATGTCAACATGTCCACCATCATTCCTCAACAATGTCTGTAATCGAGGGGCAATGTTGTAAACAGCGCCGTACAGCATATTTGTACATTTACATTGGATGTTCTTTTTTAGCATCTGTTGGTCGATTATGAAAGGTCTGGGACGCCAGAGCCAATAATCACAAGGAGTCAGATGAGGGGACCTTTGATGCAAAGCGAAAGTGGCTGCTCAGTGCGAGATGTCTAGCAAATTGGGGTGAAGCGCTATCCGGAAAAAAAGTACTACCCAGATGTTTATAAGTCAGACTAGGGATGGTGTGATTCTGTAACACATCGGTTTACCTTACTCCCATCACACTAACAGTTACAAAACAAACCTCTACTTTTAACAGGCTTTCTTGATAAAAAGCCTGATAAAAATAGATGTGGTAAATTCACAGCATACCCTTACTTTCTTGTCTGGTAATGGAGTTTGCTCGAAATCTCCGGTAACCCAAATTCTGCAGTTGTGGGATTTGACATACCCTCTGAGTGTGAAATGGGCCTCCAACACGTTACACATCCTCTCAGTCGTCCTCTTCCGTCATCTTTTTAACCTCACATGCTCTTCTCTTCACACAATTGAAGGTTTACAGTTTGGTTAACACTGAATTTTGTACGCAATGACTTCCCCACGTGTAGACGAACCCGACACCAACCTCCATTTCTTCCTGAACATTCTCTACAACATTGGAACTTTTGATCCGTCTGCCACTACGTTATAGATTGTCTAAACAACCTATAAATATGTTCTTAAAAAACATTCTCTTCACAGTAGCAATTGTTATAGAACCTTTACCAGTTCAAACTCGCTTCCTATGGCGATAGGATGTTAAAAATACAGTAGCAGCTTCCCTATTCTGATAATACAGCTTCACTAACTGTGCCTTTCCTGGGAACGTCAGCCGGCTGCTATTATTGGTTCATCTATATCCCTCTATCATTACACGCTTATTTCATACTCAATTCTGATGCAGAGTTACTGACGATTTGCTGTTCAGAGTGATATATTGACCACTTTTAAAACTTTTCAGTGGTTACAGTAAAACCCAAGTATGTGTGCTCCAAGTATGTGTGTCGATTTGTACCTCTCTACTTGCATTATTTTGTGAATTATAAGTTTTTCAAATGTATACTTATTTTCTGATCAGTCGGCATATATATATATATATATATATATAGTTTCCAAATGCTGTGAAAGAGTAATAGTTTAAAACGTTGTTTCTAAAGTTAAATGATTGTGCTCGTGTACAAAGTTTACGTCAGTGACAGCTAAAGTTTAATATAATTAAACAGAGCAAATGGCTACACTTGAAGAATAAAACTTATTTTGTGTTCTTGAATGTAGAGAAAGAGAATATGTCACCCTTGTACAATGCTGTTTGCAGTAGAAATACTTGAAGTTGTATAAGATTGTCTGAAAACAGTGTTAGTGTCAAGCTGCCTCTTGACTTAGAACGTATTCTATTTAAGAACAGTTTAGTAATAAATTGTGTTGTACATACTTCCGTGTGTTGAAATCACGAAAGAAGAAAACATAAACTGACATTTTAAATGATACGGGATTTTGTATTACCACTTGGAGGAAGTCTTAAGCAGAAAAAAATTAACAAGTATTTCCCTAAAGCAGATAACATAAATGCATCTTCTGTGCTCATGACTCGTTTCAGGAAACTTAAGAGAAACTTAGCGACATTAACTTTGAAATTAAAATCGCAGTTTAAAGTAACCTAACAACTAGATTTGTCACATGAGTGGAGAAGCTATAAGTCACAAGCTAGATCATTATAAAAAAGGGACTTAAAATGAACTAGAATCAATATAAAGTTTTTTTATTTTCAAGAAGATTTATTAAAACTAAAAATTTTTATGCGTGAGAACACTGATAGTCATAGTGTATTTGCAGATAAAAAGACGATAAAATGGTCGTTCTTTGAAGCCAGGAATATTGTACTTGTAAAAAATGGGTGACAATTAAAAATTTTAAAGTTACGTATCAGTATACTAAATATAAAATATAATTAATAAAATTAAAAAATATTTAAACTAGGTATTGTGAGTGATTACTTTATTCATAATCACGTACTTTGTCGAATCCCAAATTCCTTGTTTCCAATCTTGGACTCCATGAAAAAACCAATATAAAGGTTTAACCAAATAAATTTACAAAGTTAAACAATATTTG
This sequence comes from Pardosa pseudoannulata, assembly GCA_032207245.1. Classification (NCBI taxonomy): domain Eukaryota; kingdom Metazoa; phylum Arthropoda; class Arachnida; order Araneae; family Lycosidae; genus Pardosa; species Pardosa pseudoannulata. The sequence continues at coordinate 40,912,523 of CM063502.1, read as the reverse complement.
GATGAAATTGTGAAAATTTCTATCGAGTATAGAAAGCTGATGTGAACCATCAACTTCTGAACCTCTTTTGTCTATAAAACTTCGTAAAAACTGTTTGTCACCAATACCACTCTACATCCCTGTTTAAAATGCTTTATTTTCTATATATATACCGTTTATAAACTTACACTCTGACCTGCTAACTGTTTAGTTGATATTAATTTTTGTTTCTTTAAAAGTTATTGTGATACGCGAAGTAATAACATGAAATGTCGAAATCCGGAAAGAAATCTAGCGTATAATAATAAATAAAATTTATTCCCACTAAGATATATTTGCAATACTATATTTAACTTATTAGAAAGAATTCTCGAAAACCTAATTTCAAGGAGCTTTGGAATGGGTATAATAAGGAACAAAATTTTGTTAGAGTAAGTGAAGCACTTTAGGCAATTAGTAAATACAATAAACGCTAAAGGCGGATAAATGGAATAATATAAGGAGGTGGACACTTTTCTGTTGTAATAGATGAAGAAATCGTGTTTACGGAATTCTAAAATTAAATTGTAAACGGCATGCTCAACTAGTTAATTTATCTTACGTACGTATCGAATGGGAAATTTAAATAAAGATTTCGGTAAATAGATAATGCTCCATTTATATGTACAACCATTCATTTCTCTGAATGATTTCATGACATTAGGAATCATTGTTAGTTGTAAAAAGAAAACTATGTTTAGTGTAAATAAACACTTCCATATTTAGATAAATATTTTATACTCAACACAAAGAGAGATATTTTAAATTTATTTGTGCAAGTATAAAATTATGTTTGTTTATGATGTGTTCTTAATTATCAATCGGAAAAAATATATGATGGAAAAACAGGTTATTACTTATTTATATAGTTCTAAAAATTGATTGACATATTAAAAAACAGAAAGGAATATTATAGATGATGCATGATATTATCTAATAATAATAGTAATAATATATATATAAAAATATATATATATTGTACAACCCTTCCGCAAGTTGCTGCAGATTTTAATGTTGAGCCATCAACAAGTATGAACCATTCAAAGAAATATCATCTATATGGGCTTTTGGCAGGTGTACCAGATATTTTGGATCTTCAGTGTATAAACATGTATATATATATATATATATATATATATATATATATATATATATATATATATATATATATATATATATATATATATATATATATATATATATATATATATATATATATATATATATATATATATATACATATATATATATACATATATATACACACACACATATATATATATATATATATATATATATATATATATATATATATATATATATATATATATATATATATATATATATATATATATATACAGACACACGCACACATCTATATATGTGTGTATGTGTGTGTATGTGTATGTGAATTCTTTAGATGTATAATGTTATAGTACACTATATTTTTATTTTTTATGCAGCTTTATTTCTTATGCCTTTTTTGTTGGAAAAACTATTCCTAAGATTAAATTTTATAGCCGTTACTTTATTTTTTTTCATTTATCTAAATGCTATTGTACTTTTTAGCTCTAGTAGGATAAATAAAATATTGATTAGATCTTTACCACTCTTCCTTAAATGTAATAATATAGACACTTAAAGCTAAAATGCTATTTTTTAAGCTATAAACGGAAAAATAGGTATAAATATTCTTTATATTAGCTTATCTCACACAATAATTAACCATGTACTTTTCACGTTTTATTGACTTTCCCTGAGGTTTTTGAAAATTGATTTATGGCTTCAATATGAGTGCAAATTATTTGGAACGCAACCAGAAATAGACATGGTAAGTGCATCCTCTTCTTACCGTTGAGTGCTTTTATCATACTTTGTTATGGCTTTCCGATTTTTAAAGTAAGCTGTAACGATTATCATTGAGATAAACGGAAGCTAGACTTATCGAAAAAGGGGGCGTATTCGAGTGAAAATGGAGGTTGTATAAAAGCAGCTAAATAGCTATAATTTATTTTAAAATGTAATATACAGATTAAACTTATATAATAGTGTCTAAATTAGGACTTAAAAGGATAAATATACAGTTTTGAAAATGAATCGCCTTGGAATTTGATACTTGTCGAAAAGATACATAATTTAAATTAAAATGCAATTAAACTATTCTAATGAAAAAAAAAGTTATGGAATTCCTAATTGGAATAGAAACTAAGCCATCAGATGTTGTACTTTAATATTTTGTAGCATGCTTTTAAAATAATTTATTTAGAAAAAAAAACATAAAATCTGTTTAAAAAGAAAAGATAAATTTACAATTCAACAAGGTGGAAATATAGTGTTAGGAATATTTTACGGAGAGTTATAGTAAGATATATTGAAATTCATAGTGGTATTGACTTGAAATACAACAAGTTTGACAAATATTTAAATCAGTTACCCTGCTTTTATAATCGGTTACATTCCCATGTTTATTACTATGATTTATCTACAAATATATACAAATGTCTATTACTATGTTTTAACTACAAATATAGTTAAAATTTAAAATATAGGACAAACTTTAATCCACAAAGGACATGAAATAATTTAAAGCAAAGGGACTGATTAATTTTCAGCTCTCGCAGAAATTTAAAGAGCCGAATAATTAGGATATACCCGAATAGTGGTAAGCATGAAAATCTCCCACATGGAGGATATACTAGATTATTAAAAAAAGAGGAATAACAATTATGGACTATATGTTTGTGGACTCCCAAAGTTTGGATATAAAGCTCATGTAAATTGAACAATTGGACATACGGTCTAGTTAGCAAATGTCAGTAGAATAAGTACTTGCATTAGAAAATATTGCAAACATTCTTTCATATATTTAGAAAATAAGATGAATGTAAATTAAAAAAATAATGGTTTACCCATAAGACTTATATTGATAGATTAATTAAAAATAAAGTATAGCATTTGTCTTTGCAATAATCACGAATACAGCTTTAATTTTGAACTTAAAAACTACTAAGCAATATTATTAAGCACCAATTATCTGGAGTTTTTTACATCTTAATTCTGCTTTAATTATTTTACTTATACTTTCTTTTAAAACAAACGAAATGAAATGTTCAAATTTTTGCTCTGAAGAAGCATACATTTCAATAACTAAAATTCCTTTTCGAAACTAGAAATCTATATAATTCAGCTATATTTTCCATGCATATGAAATAATCTCAATAGCAATTTCCACCAAAACTTGAAAATTTAACTATGCGATATAATTCGGCATAAAAAATTAAAAATCACGTAATGAACAAAGTTGCAGATAATCACGAAGCTTGTATTAAAAATAATCATAAAAAATCATAGAAAATATAAACATATTATAAAAATATGCTAAGACTTGAATCTATCTTTTGCAAATGAATCTTTTTTCTATGGAGTTGATTTGTATTAATTTAAATTTGAAATTAAGACAAGTGTCTACATGATTCTTCAAAAATATACTTAATATAGAAGGAATATTATTAAAGTAAAAGCTATAATTTTAATTCCCGAAAGTCCATTTTCTTTTCATGGGTAAGAGAATTGAGTATTTTTTCTTTTAGTTCATTAATCATACTAATTAGAGAGTTATTTACATCATTAAAAGGATGTTACAAAAAGTCCTTTAGAGTTATTTTATATGAGAAAAAGACTATTTTATGTATATATTACATAATCTGTGGAAAATTTTGACCTTACAGATATGGTTAAAGAAATAACATTTATCTGACTAGTGGAGATATTGGTTTAAAAAAAATTTCATAATATAGTTGAATATATATACAAATGGCTTTAAAGTATAGTAACGCCACTTTTAAAAACGCCACTTTTTTAAAATTAAATTACAAAATCCCATTTAAATAAAAAGAAATGCCAATTCCAGTTTCACTATTAATGATTAAACATAACTAGTTACACTGCTGAAATGTAAATTAAAGAGTAATATTTATGAATAGACTAAATCATAATAAATGCATCAAGGAAATACATAATGCTGTGTAAAGTCAATGACAAAATTTTTAACTTTGTATTTTAATATAAACGACCTTATTTGTAAAGAAACAAACAGAGAAGAGGAAACCTAAGAAAAGTTGTTTCCATCGCTAAATTGCAGTTAATAAGCCAATTACTTAAAATATACATCATAAATAATGTGTAATTGCTCGCATGTCTAAAGTATGCATAAAAACATTAAAATTGCTAACAAGAGTATTACGTAGTTATTTAAAACTTTATTGCAACAACGCTGAAAAGCTTTACGCTGATGAAACAAATTTTATCTTGATATATTGGAGTTTTTTTTTTTTTTTTTTGAGTTCTTGAGAAAAATGTAATATTAAACAAAACTTTGATAGTCCAAAATTTACATAAACCACAAAAAATATAGTGTCAGGACAAAATAGATAGTAATTGTAAGTGGTAGTTCAGCAATCACATTGAGATTAACAAATGAACTCAGATAATGTGTAATAATTACATTTCAATCTCCTTTACGTATTGATTATGGATTTTAATACATTAGATATTCAAAGGTTCAAATTCCTATCCTAAACTAGATCTATGGGAATAAAGCATTATCATAATATTAAATGCTTCTTAGGTACTAATAATTAGATATTCAATTAATAGCTATTATAGAGATGGCAAATATTTTAAATTTATGTATACCTTGTGTATGCTTACCATTTATAAGTTTTCTAAGATAAATCATTTCATTATAATATCTAATCTAACCATATTCTATGATAAGAAATTTCTTTGATCTACATTGCCCCATCAACAGAATTTCTTAACCGCTTGCCTCATTATCCCGAGTTATCTCGGGTTCGTATGTATTGTAGGTAATTATTATCCCGAAAAAACTCGGGGGAAGCAGAATTTGTCAGTACGATTTGTTTTATCACGGTTTTACTTGGCCTGGAGGATATGACAGAAGATATTCAATGTTGAATACAGGAAATATTCAGCTTTTACCAAGTTTTAGCAGTTTACCAAGTTTTGTTAGTGTCTGGGTTCTTTTGGCTGGAATGGTCACGTATTTTTCACTGATTAAAAATACTAATTTCAGAAAATCCTCGTGACGAGTTTCTTGCCAGATCAGGAGGACCCAGTAATACTCCTTTACCACTCAGGTTAACCTTAAGTCATTTTCCAGATTTTATTTCTGCTACGAAAAAAAAATCAAATCCAACGAGACAGTGTACTCTGTGCTCCCGTAAAACTTGTAATAAGAAAAAAGACCAGACACCAGTGTGCACAACGGCAGATATCACTTTGTGTTGTCCCTTGTTTCAAAACCTATCATACAAAGACTAATATTTAACTTTTTTCCATCTGCCGAAGATAACTCGGGATAGTAAACTAATATTTAAATTAAATGCTTTTACGCCTGTAAAAAATAAAAAAATCAACTTAAAACCTGCATATTTTGTTTTGTTTCACTTCCTTGTATTTAATGATAAAATATAAAATGTCATGAATTTTGCAATTTAAAAAAAATTGTAAGGGAAGTTGTTATATATACTAATTTATTAATATAGGACCAGTTTTCATAGCATCCAATTTTCATCACATTCCTGACTCTGATGGACTATTTTAAGCTGTCATATAGGTACTCTCAAGAAGTATGTCCTGCTTTGACACCTAATTTTCCCTTGTCCTTATACAGAAGTAGTTAAGAAACTGTTGTTTTCTTTGAATTTTAACTTAATCTGTGCTTTTTTTATCACATTGGATTATAGTATATTGATACTAGCAGATGGCTAAATAACATGGTATTTTAACGTAAAAATCAGTAGTTCTTCAACGCGAATAATTAAATAGATGGTGCATCTAGAGGAATACAGTTAACTCATCCGTAAAATTTCATTTGGTGCCTCACTGAACGAGGGTAACAAAGTAAATGATTTATCGCCTTTCTCCCTAAGTATGGCACATCATATTTAGGCTTTATTTATTTTAGCCATCTTCTAATTTTATCACTACCTACATAAATTGTCCAAGAATCATCGCCCTTATTTTCTTATTGCCCCATTTCATACTTGCATATTTCATAGCAGGAAATATAAATTAAAGCTTACAAAGATGTTCTTTGAATTATAGTACTTTTTACAAAAGAGGAAACATTAATGAAGATAATAATTACAGTATTTGACACTAATTCATTTTAACGCTTTTACATTCAAGAATTTTTAAGTCTATATACTCCAATTATACAATTAATTTAATAGATTTACGTTGTAAATAATATCAATTTATATTACTATATAATTTTCATTTGTATTGACACTCTCATTAGCATTTTAGGTTGCACATTATTTTGTATTATTTACACTACTATATTTCCTTAAAATCTTAATTCTTAGACTCAGTACTTAAGAACAAAAACCTGCACCATTTATATTTTATAGACTTAAAGGTTAGCAAGACTATTTTTAACCGAATTTTCATTTGATACCATATTTAAATAACGATCGATCTCGTAATATGAAGTTTTCTTCCTTTTTATATCTATAAAACTTATGTGATGATCGTCATTGACTTATAAATGACTAATTAAAATGTCCGTCATTTAAAGGGTGAACAATAAAGCAAACCTGGTCTATTTAGCTTGAATTATAATGGAAACTAATGGAAGTTATTGCCTATTGCACAAATGTAAAATGGACATTGTTGACGATCCTTAGATTTCACTTAAACACGAAGTTTTATCTTTCAATTTTGTTTTACAAAGAAAACATTTTAATATTATTGAGTAATCTTTTTACGACATATAACAATGCATAACATGTATTATTCTTTTTTTTGTTTTGTTTATTTTTTTAGGAGAATTGTATTTACATTAATGAATACAAATATGTATGTTTATTCGCTTTAGTAATAATCTTTAGATTACACCACATCTCTAGAAAGTTTCAAGCCTTCTTACTACATCCAAGAAAAACATACATATTGAAATAATATAAAAAAAAGAAAAAAAAATATGTCAGTGTACGAATTTTATATGAAACATTTAAACACAAATGAAATGAAAGAATTAAAATAAGGAACAGTGAAATATATTAAATGAGAAAAACATAACATTTAAGAGGATAGTAGTATCAGTTTAAATAAATTCACAGTTACAATGTGAACATAAAGACATATGTTCAGATCAAATTCAAAGGTCTGTCAATAGATCATTTATGGTATTTCTTAACGTTATATATGGTGTTTAATATTAAATGGTCTACATTTGCATTCTCTGTGGGATTCATGATAATAACTGTTTGAATTATAAGTTCAGTTAGGCATTTAAATGCGACGACACATACATAGGTAATTACCACTTTATGTCTCATTATGTCTCATACTAGTGTGTAAGTTATTGCGAGTTCCACTCACTAAAATATAATATACTTACATACGGAGAGCTATATTACAGAAATCAATAATAGTTTCAATTATATTTCTCCATGAACCGCTGTTCATGATAAATCTGTTGAATGGAATTTAAACAAAGTATAAAGGATTCAAACAATACACACACAACTATATGATTGTACTTGAATTGTTATCGCTATAATTTTTTTCATTTGTAACATTAGATATAGTTATCATGCATATGTAAAAAGGTTAACATATTGTTTTTAATATTTAGATAGTTAGAAAAAGAAAGAAGATAGATTGATTTTTAAAATGTTTTCAACTTAATATTGTGATCAAATCAAACTACCTGTAAGAAAAACACGCTAAAGCCCACGTACTTCTCCTATTGTGGGGTTTGTGATTTAATGAAATCTAAAATAAACTGAAACAGTACAAAAGAAATTATTACGTAACATTTAAAAATATTCTTTCGAAATAACATAATAAGGAAAAAACTAATTGAAGCACAGCTCACTGCTCAGTCATTTATGCTGTACACACACTCACACACACACACACACACACACACACACATATATATATATATATATATATATAATATATATATATATATATATGACAAGCCAATGAGAAGTCAAAGAGCCGATGTCTTAATGTCTTTATTCATTTTTATTGCACAATTTAACAGTTAACCCTCAAAAATGGCGTCGAGTGGCTAGCATCCACACTGTAAAAAATATGACACATTTGGACAAGGTTAATACATCAACCGTTTCTAACGACTCTCTCTCTGAAATCTTACACGCCATGCGGTTTTATATGGAGTTATTACTGGTTCATACGCCTGCATTGAAGAGTGTTCTGTGTTTTCACCTTCAAACCCCTAAATTATGATTTTTAATTTTTCAAACCTGACATATATATATATATATATATATATATATATATATATATATATATATATATATATATATATATATATATATATATATATATATATATATATATACGGTGTTTCATATTGAATGGGACAAAAATGAAACATGATTGTGAACGTTGTAATTAATATATTTAGAAAATTCAAATTTACCTCAAAACTACATTTATTCAAGTTTCTACAGGTGTTCAATATGTGCCTCTCCGGTGACACGACAAATGTCTACACGGTAATCAAGCTCCTGCCACACTCGTGATAGCATATCCCCTGTGATGGAGTTCAACACTGAAGTTATCCGCTGCTTCAGTTCCTTTTCAGTTTCAGATTTTGAGGAACTCCGTAAAAACGAATCACGAATTCTTTCAACCCCTTCGGGTTTTGTTTCTTTTCGCCCTAAGTTGTTTTCTTACATAAGCAGTCGGTATCCTGGAACTGCTTCACCCACATGTTTATGTTATACCGATGCGGCGGTTCTTTACGAAATTTTGTCTTTTACGAAAATGTCTTTGCCCAACAGTTACTGAGAAGGTTTTAGCATATTCAAAAATGCAGTACGCTTTCTCCTGCATGGACATTTTGTTCAACAGCACCTCTAGCAGCGAGTTCGTCATTCAATAATTATTCCCTGTTGCCAAATAAAACTTGTATATGTAGTTGCAAAATAAATTTGTTTCGGCTGAATAAATCCATTACGGCAGTCACACTGTGCTATTCTTTTTGTCCCATTCAATATGAAACACTCTGTATATACTTCCGAGTAACATTTGGTATCACCTTTATAAACAATACTGTAATGGGGAATTTTATAATACATAAATCTCTCTGACAAGTTTCAGTCTATACTGCTGTAGTAAATGTAAATTAATGTGCGACGCTTGAAAACACATACATTTTAGATCCAAATGAAGAAATTATAAATATTAGCAGGAAGTTAAAAATTTAGTACACTGTTTAAAGTCAGTCTTATTGTTTACTTTCGCTGAAAATAAAAACTGTTTCTGATTAAAAAAGTTATGCATTCTTCATATATGTTTTACACACGTTCTTTGAAAAGAGGTCCTGCTGTGTTGAAATTTCCAATAGTTATTAAAGTATTCTTAATACCTTCATGCTGAACCTAAACACATTTCATCCCGGGCACAGGACTTTACTTAAAAAAGTTTATTTACTTTTATTACTTTTCTTCTGTTTAAATCCAGGTTGAAGGTAACTTTTTCCTATTTTCTTTTAAATGTCTATGATTATAAATATATGTAATCCAGTAAAATAATAACTGCTGGTCACAATAATTATGTAGCCCCTATTGTTTTTTCTTTCCTGGGCTACTGGACAAAGAGAAGCTTATAGCTCATGAATAATGTTACAGTCGGGTACATCAAAGAGAAACACAATTTTGAAATCAACTTCAATCTTTATCTTGGAGTTGTTAAAAAGACATATTTCCCAGTCACCGGAAGTTAACAGAATGATACAAAAAACACTTTGCTGGAACAGAGGTGTATCCCAGAACGAGACAGATACAATTTTCAAGAGGGACAAGAAACTTAACGAATTTAACTATTAGATGAGAAAAACTAAACCATTTACCCGCGAAAGATGGAAAATGTCTTGAATGGACACATCTATAGCATAGACACATGGAATCTATTGCACAGACAGCTTTGGGAAATGTGTTGGAAGAATTTCAAATCAAGGACACTCTTTTCGTTAAAACATTTTGTTGCTCGAAAAATAGATATTAGGGAATTAGAATAGGAGAGAGGATGTTTGTAAAGAGATATTAAAGTGAAATAATTTCGATGTACTACACACAAATATATATCTATGTATATACACATATACCTATGAAACCAGGAAAAATTATTCTCGAAGATTACATAAAATAATAGTCGCTTCTGTTTGAATTTCTTACCGAGCAATGAGAGAACCTAGAAGAGTTGGCTCCATTAAAACACTGCAATGTCCAACGTCTTGGAACTATTTTATTAACGCTAAAATCTGGTGTTTTAGTAAACAATTTTATAACCATATTATTTTTAGGAATGCAAACATTTTTTACTTAAATTAGTATAGAATTTTACAAACAAGTTTTAAAAAATATTGTCAAACTTTTACGAGCAAAGTGTTTAATTAGATTACCTCTTCTTAAAACCCCACTCCATTTGCTCAGAATGTAAACAAGGCAACATGAAATACACGTTTTAAAAGTATTTCGAAATCATCTATTTTGTCCTTTTTTCCTACTAAAAATGTAATTTTATCACAAAACTGTAAACAAATTTTTTTTTCCTTTTTAAGAAACTTTTTTTTCCTACTTTTATTAGCGATTCCATTCTGAATCAAAAAGAAATATTCTTTCGCAATATTTATTTTCACTTTTCGTGTAAAAGCAACAAATCTTTCTTGCACCCACTTGTTCTTGTCATTAAGAATAAAATACATAGTAACGAAAAACATTTTTCCTGTTTAAAAGTAGCTATTTAAAACTCAACAGAGTTTTTTTTTTACTTGAAACTTCTTTCTGTATATATATTTTTAGACTAAAATTATTACATAGTTTCTGTATTAATCCTTTTTCAATTAAAAGGGATTCTTTAAAAAAATTTTCTCAAGCAATTCGTATAAATATATAATCACAGGAACTGTATTATTCTATTTATAGTGAATATCTAAAAGTATATTCAAATTAACTTTTCCATAATGATGATTTTATATTTTCAGTATTAGTTAATTAATAACATAGTTTTATAACACTTTACAAACTTATTTTAGAATCAGATATATACAAAGAGAATGTAAAGTGGTAGTATTTAATTAAAAACCAATTAAATGGATAAAGGTAAGAATTTAGAATTAATATTTGATACGAAAAAATTTAAATTATTAAACTTGTGCTTATTCCTTTAAAGAAAATATCCACTCTTAACTCATATATACAAGAATATATTAAATTGCAATTCATTTTTTATAAAAAACTTTTATACTGTAAATTAATAAAATTAAGCTATCTATTTTGATTTATAATTATAGACGTTGCCAGTGTGTAAAGCATGGACGAGTTCTACTTTTGCATTGGAAATCATATGAATTATGTTTATAAGAATTTGACACGCAAATAAGAAAGTAAAATTCGAAATATAAAGGGAAAACTTTTCTTATTTTTTATTTTTTACGAATACCATTGCTGTACTCAACGAGTTTCAGGTAATTTATTCTCAATATAACTATTTAATAAATGTATTAAAATTAACTTTTTACATAAAACTTAAGTAAATTATCTGATTTATTCTGCCAATCGTAATTCTTAAGATATCTGGCAATACAAATTTTAAGAAACTAAAAACCGTTAAAATAAAGACCTAAAATTATCATTTATAAAAAAAAATAAAAAGAAATATAACTCTCGTATTAATATTATTGAAATTCATAGAATACAAATGACAATACACAGATCTGTAATATAAAAATTAGTTCTGATCTACAATTTTTAAAGCTTGTTTTCCGGATAAGGAGATATCTATTTTTGCCTTATGTCTTAAATATTTTATTGTTTTTTAATGAAATTGGATCATTCTTAAAGATAAAAGAAATATTTTACTCCGAAAAAAGTAATTTTATAACGAACTAAAGTTATGTTTTTCAATACGAGAGGTACTTTGTCTGTTTAATATAGGTACATGGAGGTTTAAAAAGTTATTTATTACTTATAAAATAATTTAAATCACTAATGCATGAATTCGTTCATTAAAAAAAAGAATAATAATCAAAGTCGGTATTGCTTTCTTATTATAAAAATATAATTTGTTCGAAGAACTAAGTAAATATCTTAATACTTCATTTTGTATAAAGTAGTACAGAATATTACTACTTAAATCTTAAAGACATTTTTTAAATGCCTTCCTGCTTACATGAATAAGAATATACATATAATCTTTACAATAACTTCAAATGTAATTTCTTTATTCTTCCTGAAGCATAGATGAATTCACTAAGTACTGATATTTTAAAATGATTAACTAATTAGATTTTATAATGTTACTGAATGCAGCAGATTGTCCTATATACGATATTGGTGAAAAACACGTATTGTAGAAATCTCTGTCTATATTCACAGTACACTTAATTGAGCCTTAAGACATATTTACACTTTACAACCTTACAATTCCTTAAGCTACAATTTTTCTACTTTCATTGAGTTCAGCGTGATACTTAAAAGTTCAATTAAGGATTAATACTATAATAAGAGATTTTAGTTGTTATATGCGTGGTAGAATAATTTTTATGAAAATATATCTGAAATTACAACCTTTTACATGCAAAATCTCTTAATTGCCAAAGTAAAATTATTTTTTATCATTTAAAAGTAAAATATTATAATATTTTTGCCATTAAATTAAAGAACTATTATTTTTTTTATTTTTCAAATGATAGAGTATTCTATGAATTTATTATAATAAGCAAAAAGTTTAGTAGTATAAATGAAACTGCGATGCAGTTTAATGGCCTATGAAT
>CM063502.1:40879661-40894661 GCA_032207245.1 Pardosa pseudoannulata | reverse complement strand
CAAATTAGATAGACAAGTTATAAACATTTTTTTTTTCTGTCTAACACAGACGCGAACCGAAGCATAACTTTAACAGTAGAGTTACAGTTGTGTTGGGGATTGATTTTCGCCAATGAATAGCAATCCGAACATCAGAAATTAGGAGATACTATCTACATCTAAAACGATTTTTGGACTTGGTATATTTTACTGAAATATTATTTTATCTAAAAATCAACACCGTGACAAAAAGAGGAATGAATATTAAAGAATTTTTTGTTGTATATAGCTTGTAATAAATGCCGGAAAACAAACGGTTACAAGACAAGCAGTATATATATATATATATATATATATATATATATATATATATATATATATGTCACGGTCCGAGTAAACACACTGGTCAATATATAAGTCAGTCCACACTCAAGTCATTATTTTCTTCTCTTTATTAATCCATCTCAAACGTTACTCAACATGGCGTCTCTTCTTTGGCGCCCAACTGCAAACAAAAGCAGTATTCACTACTTCGAGAGCCAAAAGGTCCGACTATAGTAATTGCTTATCGCTCTCTGCTAATATCACTGCGCGTGAGCCGTATTTATGTGACTAGTAACGCGAGGCGCGTTACTCCCATTAAAATAATCCCTAATTAAAATCTCTTAAATTACTCTATATTTTAAATCCTGACATATATATATATATATATATATATATATATATATATATATATATATATATGTATATATGTATATATATATATATATATATATATATATATATATATATATATTTATATATATATATATATGTATATATATATATGTATATATATATATATATGTATATATATATATATATGTATATGTATATATATATATGTATATATATATATATGTATATATATATATATATATATATATATATATATATATATATATATATATATATATATATATATATATATATATATATATATATATATATATATATATATATATATATATATATATATATATATATATATATATATATATATATATATATATATATATATATATATATATATATATATATATATAATATATATATATATATATATATATATATATATATATATATATATATATATATATATATATATATATATATATATATATATATATATATATATATATATATATATATATATATATATATATATATATATATATATATATATATATATATATATATATATATATATATATATATATATATCTCACAGTTTTGATGTGAAGACTTGCTTCTCGGATCATCACAATTGGAACACTTCACAAGATAATTTCAAGAACTACGAATGCCTAAGTCGTCTTAATTTGGGCACATTAGCACAATATAACTTCACGAACACTTAAAACTGGCACATTAGGCGTAGATTACTAACTACACAAAAAGTTCCCACTCTTTGCTTTTATATCCCACCGCTGCCACCACTAAAATAATATCAATAGTCTGTAGCGTACTGGAGCTCTAAGTGAGCCCGAAAAAGGATAGCGAAGCCCTACGTACAGACTATGATATTTTTTTAGAAACACAATATTGAAGTTAGGATAAATACAGATGAAACGATGAATAGCTACAATGAAATAACTGATCGATACAGAAATCAGCTTCCTAATAAAAAAAGGGGGTAGGACACTCAGTAGCTCCCTCGTCGTTCTGGGCCGATGATTTCACAGGAGACTCGATCGGACAAAAACTATCTCTGGGCCTCGAACTCTCCTCTTTTATATAGTCGTCTGACCACAAGAATGTCCATCTCAGCTGATCGGACAGCTGGTTGATGACGTGATGGGGAAAGCGCGCATAGCGCCAGCAATTGCCAGTAATCGGTTCGCCGAAATCGGAGCAATCTCGCTGATCATTAATCGCCGTCCCTGGACAATCTCTTGGAGAACAAGATAGTAAAGTATTGTTGCTTCCCTTACAATGTAGAGGACTTCTGTCGTGTGAGACTCTTCCTTCGGGATGCCATTTAAACGAACACTGGAAACACTTCGCCAGCATCCCAATGAATTTTTCAGAGAGAATGATTTAGATGGTCCTTGGTGTTCACAATCCCCTATTCAGCATCCTATTAACGTATATAACAACGTCCTTTCACTAGGTAAAGTAGATCTCATTTCAAGTGCTCACAAAAGGCACGTTTACTATTCTTCTACGTTATGCCATTTTTTCTTACAGTCTTAGTTGAGTCTGTATCAGGAATTTAATGTAACAAAAATTCGTTACAATATATATATTTATATATATATATATATATATATATATATATATTTAGTACCGAAAATTTCATAAAGGGTCAAATAAGCAGTCAAGGTAGTTATAAATACATTTTTATTATTTATAATCGTTCTTTTCTTTAACAATGGAATTAGGGTTTAGAAATTTACATACTTTAGAGTAGTCAAAAACATAATATTTATTTGATAATTTCAATTTAACTGTTAGAACGTAAATTAACTTAGGAAAATAATACTAAGTAATTCGGGTAAGTAAAGCGAGGACTGACTGCATCATACATTGGGAAGCTCTACAAGAGCTTGCAGCCGAACGTGAAGTTTAAAAACAAGGAGAGACAAAGCTATTGACCAAGAGACAAGAAATAATTGAAATATATAATGTTTAACTCGTGCAACTATGATAATTTATTTAAATTACTTAATTATAAATAACTTCTAGATAACTCGTCTAATAATATTTTGAATCTTGAATAATTACTAAATTGTATATAATTACAAACTAATATTATCTTACAAGATACTAAATATCAATAATATAATAAATGCATGAAAATTTTTAAGGAATGATAACTCTAGAACAATGTTCTACGAAATCATTTATGTGGGGTTTTCGACACAATGGATATATATTGGAAAATTATGTAACGAGATATATAAGGAAATTGTTAGTATGAAAGTTTTACTTTATGAAATTCTGTAAAAAATATAATTCAACTAAATAGCATAATATTAGTAATATGTGTATTAAAATTTTCATGTAAATTTCATTTAATTTTATTAAATTATCGTAATTTTATCTAAATTAATATATGACATTCAAATGTTAAAAATGTTTTAAAAAGTTTATGTTAAATATTTATATTATGTTACCCTCCCCAGAGTGTGTGAAATAAACCTTAACTATTATTATTTGTGGGTACATCAAAGTAAGGGATTTTTACCATAAAGTAAATTCAGACAAATGTCGAGTGAGTTAATTTAAAAAAAAAAGAGTTTAAAATGAGTATTAAATATGAGAGAACAGTAATATATTTTTCTCATCATTTGAAAAGCAGTGTATACAGAAACTTGTAAAAAAAAGTATATTTCTATTGAAGAGGTTAAGGCAATTTGCGGAACAAATAGAAAAGTATTTAACAAAGTTAGTACATTTCCTGAACAAGGAGAGTATCTTGAAGAGGCTGGTTACAAGATGTGAGGGTGAAGTAAAGGAACTGGATGTGAGGAGAATAAAATCAACATTTCCATTAACTTCGCTGATGTTAGCTGATCTGGCAATATTTACATTTAAACGTGGTGATTTCAAAGGTTTGGATTCAATAATTTAATTAAAAGTTCTTTTCAAAAGCAGAACACTGACAGTTAAATTTTAAAAATGAGTGTTCAAGTAAACAGTGTTTTGAGCAGTTGCATGAAACTTATTCTAACAGCAGTCTTATTATAAAAATATATACTAAATGTTCAATGGTTATTCAATTGAATTATTTTCAATGTTTAACGCTTAAACATTCAAACTCTTGTACATGGAAAACATTTAAACAACATCCACTCTTAGACGAAAAAAAAAAAACCCACGCAAAACGATACAGGTTTCGACGAAAAATGCAAAATTTTAAAGTTTGGCTGCCAATGAATGAACCTTGAGTCACTGCAGTGCATCTTATCTGCTCAACTACCATGATTTCTAAAAGGAAAGATTTCGATTCCAAGTTATAAATTCTTTGCGAATTTCATTCCGTGTACTCAGATAGACAGTAATTATGCCTCACATACAGGTGCGCGATCGATATGCACAAATGTCATCATTTGACAGAGGACTTGTAGTTGGGCTCAAAGAAGCCGGTTGGTCTAATTGGCGACTCTCTCGATATTTGGGCAGTATTGATGCCACTATGAATTGTGTCAATTTATATATAAAAGAAATTCACTTGGAGTATTTTTATTTAAGGTAATTTTGAATTAATCAGGAATAAAACTTAATAAAATATAATATATCTACGCTGGTAATTTGACGAAATTAGAAAAAATGTATCATCCATATCAGAGCGATGCATATGATATGAGCAATTTGAATAAAGACGAAATTAATTAATTTTGAAAGTTTATTAAGTCTTTGAATTGAGTTAACATTTTTATGTTTACTAAATTATTTTCAATGTTTAACTCTTAAACATTCAAACTTTTGTACATGGAAAACGTTTACACAACATACATTCTTAGATGAAAAATCCACACAAAACGACGCATCGAGAAGATGTGAAAATTGGACACTAGTTAATATGCACACTGGTTTCGAGGGAAAATGTAAAATTTTAATGTTTCGCTACCAATGAATGAACTTGTATCGCTGAAGTGCATCTTATCTGCTCAACTACCATGATTTCTAAAAGGAAAGATTTCGATTCCAAGTTATAAATTCTTTGCGAATTTCATTCCGTGTACTCAGATAGACAGTAATTATGCCTCACATACAGGTGCGCGATCGATATGCACAAATGTCATCATTTGACAGAGGACTTGTAGTTGGGCTCAAAGAAGCCGGTTGGTCATATCGATGAATCTCTCGACATTTGGGCAGAATCGATGCCACTATGAACTGTATCAAAATATTTATAAAAGAAATTCGCATGGAGCATTTTTATTTAAGGTAATTTTGAATTAATCAGGGATGGAACTTAATAAAATATAATATTTTACTCTGGTAAATTGACGAATTTTTAATAAATGTATCATTCATATTATAGCGATGCATATGATATGAGCAAATTGAATAAAAACGAAATTAATTAATTTTGAAAGTTTATTAAATCTTTGAATTGAGGTAACATATTTATGTTTTTAACAAACGAATAAAACTATAAGAATTATAATTTTAGGAAAATAAAAACAAATTTATATTGTAAGAAAATTATATTAGATTTTTTAAATCCTTATATTCTACAATTTAATATAAATTAAATCTTTAATCTGTTCTGTAATAAAATACGGTCAAATGCATAAAAAATAACAACCTAAATTAATTTCTTAGAATAATTTTGTACCAGTAATTAAAAATCATATTTTTTACTTATTAACAGATCCCTTTTATACCGATAAGAAGTAAGTAATAAAATACTTGTTTTATTCTTTGTTTTTCTTTTGACTAATAACCTCAGCAGTGTGGTAAATGCGATTAAAACATGGGAAGTATACATGGGAAACTCGAAAATAAAATGCCAAAAAATATTCTAAAAAATCGAAATCAGATGTTTAACATAATGTCTTATTTTCTTCTTTAATCTTTTAGATATTTACAAAGCTGCATAATGCATATCATTAATAACTTACCATATTTCGAATTAGATTATATACTTAATTCACTGCATAATTTTTCGAAATTCAGTTGGTACATTAATGAGTTTTTTTAAGGTTAAAAGGTACCATAACACACTTTTTCATAATAACCTTCATTTCTTAAGAGGCTATATTTGATAATATTTAGATTTCTTAAGTGTACTGTAAAACACTGAAAATCAATAAATAATTTGTTACATTTTACCACCGTGAGTGAGATCTTACCCTCTGTAGATGTACAGAGATTTAAATAATCAAACTATTTATGAAATGTTTTGATATTATGCCTATGTACTAAATTTTCTGTAAATCGTTATTAGATACAAATAAATGAGGATTAGAATTTTCAATTTTTATTATGAGAGTAGATTATCTTTGAATCTTATTATTAATCTTAAAGAAGGAAGTATTTATAATGTTTTCTTATAAGTTAAGTAAATATGTTAATTAGAACTGAGTTTATGGTTTGAAATGCATAGAAAATGTATAACAGTGCTTCAAAACTAAGAAATATTAAACTTGAAAACTTTAGTTACGTTATAATTTAACATAATCTCTATCTAATTTTAAATAAGTACTTATTTTTGAACGTTAATATTTAGTGATATTTTTTTCGATCCAGTAAGCTGATAAATATATGTGTATGCTATATGTACTAAATATTTTAAATGTAAGCTTCAGATTAATATTTTTAAAAATATATTTTAAAAATTAAGTGTATATGTAAACTATTACATCGTATAATGTTCTCTATTAAAAAAAATCAAAATTCTCAATTTTTTAATTTGTGTATGTAATATATTAAAATTACTACACATAACATATGTATCTAAAACTCTCCTTTTTTCATTCTTTCATACCTAATATCCTAGCAGTATAATGTCAGACTTAAAGGAGTGCTCGTGGACTGAAATTATTTTTACCTGTTAAGCCAAAGCTAACGTACCAAAGCTAACGCTAGGAAGCTAACGCTAGCTCTTTCCCAGCTGTGTCATGAAAATAATTTTACTCCTCTAAGGATTAAACTGTGGTTTTCAAACTGACCTAAATGTCGAAAACTCAATTTGATTGCAAATAACTCTGAGTAATTTCTTGTTCTGTTGGGAAAAAATCACGTAATTCAAGTAATTAGTCGCTGTTGGGAGGAATTTGTAAATGGTGTTTGAAGTCGTGATCATTTGATGAAAAGCACCATGCCAAGATATTTACTTTTAGTATCAATAAAGTTAACTTCTATAACGTTCGACTTCGATGTTTTTTAATGAAGCCATGACAGCAAATCATTTGAGGTTTCTTACTGTCCAGTTAGCCAGGGTAATGAAAAAAATAGGGAATAAAAAACTGTCTTGTAACGTCGATAAATTAATTCGAACTTTACATATATAATTGTTAGAAAAGTTTGTTTTACTTTAGTATGAAAAGGCACATTAAACTATAAAATACAAAAAATGTTGCTAATCAACTGTAGCTACGTAGTTTTAGATAAATATGAAATGTTGCTATTATAAAAATATTCATTTCAGCCAGATAACTTAAAATTTTGCATGGTGGATAGAAAGTTATATCTTTTAAAATATAGTGTAATGTTTTAGGTTTGTCTAAATAAATATAAAAAATAAATGAATAATATTGATCAAAATACATTTTACAATAATTGTACAGTAATTGTACCATTACTTTCATTACTCTAATTTATGTTTTAAATCTTTAAGGAACAATATGAAAATAATTAAAAGAAGTATTACAATAATTACAATCTAATTAGTTTTCTAAGCTACCGCTATCTGAAAATCTTTAGTATCTGGAACAATGAAGCTGTCGCAGAGAATAGTCTAATTGTCAAAGAAATAAATAATGTTTGTAATGTTTTCTACTGCAAAATCATTGTGGTCCCTTTATAATGAACGAAAATTATTTTAGCTATTTGCCCGAAATACAACATCCGACGGTTATGTTTAAACGTCGGAAAGGTAAGATCTTATAAAAATTCATCACCGCATGAAACAATTACTTACACGCAAATATTTTTAACAGTCGAGAAATAAATTTCAGCTGTCATGTTTTTTGTTATTTTGTATTCATAATGCTTCCAGTTATCTTAGAATGAATGGGAAATGTTTATTAATATTTGTTTGGAACAGAAAATTTGCGTTCTGTGGAAAAATCATGACATGCAGCAATTTTTGCTTATTTTTCAGGCATTTATACGAAGAAAAGAAATATTTTTTACAAAAGAAAAAATATCCAATGTCTATGAAAGCACACTACCAAACTGAATCCAACGGACAGTGTTGAAAGTTTTATTAAAATATGTATATTATTAAAAATACAATTTTATGCTATTTTCTCAGTTATTGAATATTGTTATTGAGTATAGAATATTATAATTTTTGTTAAAATTGTTGGCTTAATCTTAGAACGAAATGGCATAATTTTTATAAATTTTTACAATGAAAATCTTTTGCAAAATTTGAACCACTAAATCTCATTAATTTCCCTTATCACATACCTTAATAATAAATTAACCATTATTTTCGTTAATAAATATTATATAATTTTTATGTAGTTTAATTAAGTACTGTATAAGACATCGCTTAAAAATAAACTGGCTGTAATATTTAGCTATGAAGTTTGTAAATGAGGCCATTTTGATCTAATAACATTTTCAAAGAATCTAGATAAAAACTTTAACTAATTGAAAGAACAAAACATTTCTTGCTATGTATTTACTGTTACATGTTCTACATCAGTAAATTTTAATCACAATTAAATGTAACTTAAAAATTTTAGGTATGTAAATATGTGAGGTGAATAATTGTCTGTCATTACTGAAGACTTATGTAGAAAGGTGATGGAAAAGTTCAAGAA
This sequence comes from Pardosa pseudoannulata, assembly GCA_032207245.1. NCBI lineage: Eukaryota > Metazoa > Arthropoda > Arachnida > Araneae > Lycosidae > Pardosa > Pardosa pseudoannulata. The sequence continues at coordinate 40,886,193 of CM063502.1, read as the reverse complement.
AATAGTCAAATTAATATTTTACTTTAGTTAAATAAGTTTTCACTAGATCCAAGGTGGACCTTTTAGATAATTGTGGTACAATATTAAAACCATTATCAATTTTTCTCAAGCTAACAAACCAAAAATGTAGATTGAGGGGCTATAAATATTACCTTCCGACTAGGCTTGAGGTTTGGATTAATCACCGTACATATTCTTAATTGGTTAAGTCCCCACTTGCGTCACTTATCGACACTTCTTCCAAAATAGGAAAAGGCAAGAATCGAGCTAGATTTTAGAAAATTGTAAGTGTGTATATTCCCTTTGAACAAAGCCTCGTTATTTATGTGGAAAAGAAACGCATCTCCTGAAAGTCTCTGATTAATTGCTTAAAAATGTGTTTTCTCCTATTGAAGTGTGCATGTACTAACAAAGCAGTGGAGCCTAAATACAATGTAAATATCCACAAAATTTGAAATAAATTGAGCCTCCTTGATGTTAAACAACCTCATTTTAAATAGCAGGACTTCAGACTTGTTAACCGTTGCCCTTTTCAGAGAGAAATATCATTGTGATTTCGTTGACTTAAAGGGTTTAAGCATAGGAAGAGAAATTCTTTGAACGGCAGTTCTGGCAATTGCCCACACAGAAGTGAAAACTGACGATGAGACGAAAAGGTAATTGTTATTAATACACTACGACAAGTGAGTTGGATTGGCATGGGTTGAAACTATGTTAAAATGTAGACTGAAGTACAAATCCCATGTAAAAAAAATTGGTATAAAGTACAATTGTGTATTTATATTTTCAATACGCTTCGTACTTAAAAAAAGAAGCCTCTTAATAGGCATATGTAGTTTGTATTTTGAAACGAATATTCCTATTGCTGCTTTATTAAGCAACAACATAACGGAAGTCAGCGTTGTCAATGTATAAATTTACGAATGGTAGACCTACATAAAAGAATACGTTTTAGAATAACTGCAAGTTTATGATGTCAGATGCTATCTCTATCATGATTTAAATTCATAAAATAGTTCCAATATTGTATGATAAAATATTACAGATATTATTTATCCATACGTAATGAAATTTTGATGCAAGTCTCAAAGTAAGTGACTTGGTTAATTACGAGTATTAATTAGAGTTTTCGCTTAGATTAGCAAATGATCGATTTTTCTATATATCTTTGTAAATTATGTTATGGGATATACAAATTTATCCTTATTAATTACTTTTAATTATGTAATGCCAATATATTTAGAACAACCTATTACTTTTTTGACATTCATAGTTGAAGTACATGTTTCTGAGAACTTCATGAGCATTACTTGAATATAGAGAGTTATATTTAACTTTACATGGAATATTAGAAGGATGGTTTTAGAAGGAATATTAGAAGGAAGAAGTTTTAATGACAGAAATTATTATCGAACTTTGTAAAGGCTAAAAATACATCGGTTTACATCTTTATGAATCAATACATATAGAACGAAACTACACATGGATATATAATTTAAAGTTTAGTATAGTATAATAATTTAAGTCCCAAGAATATTGGTTAGTATATGTGTTGAAGAAAATTTCTTTGTATTCTACTACAAGTTTCCCATTCTTTCCTTTAAGTATAATATAAACTTTCAATAAGATAGAATTTAAAGATTTGATTTTAATCAAACGCAATAATGTTTAAACATAAATTTCTAAATGCCTATTCCCGATAAAAAAAATTAAACTAGATCAAATGATCATCTCCCTTCTATATGAAAAATGTTAGAAGTCAAATAAGGAAATGCAATGTAAGCCTATGGATGTAACATAGAACTATCAAAATAATATCATTTTACACTATTCCTTCCTTTAAGACTCTTGAATGATTCCTACAAGATTTCCCAAAAAGACAGATATAAAACTTAATGCACAGATTTATTTTAACTGAAGAATACCCTTTAACAAAAAACACGACGTTTGTTCAAGAATGTCTGAACTGTCATTTTTGCGTGTGATGTGCACACAATCCTGATTTATGCAAGAGAGTGGCGAAACACTTCACGTGTTTTGCCACATGGAGATATGTTTGCCACGTGAAACATGGAGAGTCAAGAAATGCTAAAAATATAGGTTTTCAGTGCATGATTAGACCGACAACCGTAACATTGTGTTTGCGTATAATAAAATCATTCATAATTTAGGCCAAAAAATCATACATCCTCGAATAAAGAAATAATTCACCTTTAGATTTCATCACAGTATTTAGTTTGGTATTGTCTCAATAAGTTGATCATAACGTACCTAAGGAATAGTAGACAACGTTGACATAAGGTCATTTTTTCCTGCTTTACTATAACATCGAAATTATTCACAAGGGTCTTCTTTCTTTTTCTTTTCCAATAAGCATTCATGTAGGATAACTTTGGCCCTATTTTTTTCAACTGTTGTACAGTTATTTTCATTGGTAATCACAGTATAAAATAATTACTTGACCATTTTATGTATGTTGAAGAATATAATTTTAATTTTACATAAACAATGTTGCACTTTTCACATTAACAAACTAGAATTCATGATTAAATAATTGCATTTTAAAATGATGCAAAATAAAATATTAAAGTAACTGTAAACGATTTGGTAAAGTTGTTCATATAAAAAAACTGTAAAGCCTTGAAAAATAGTATTATGGTGTTTGAAAGAAAGAAATGTAAATTGCTTGGGAGGTAAATGAGGTCTACGTTATTTATCAGTTAAAATATTTTACTAAAGTAGTTATTATAGCCAAAGCGTAATATAAATTCAGATGTAGCTTAAAAAACTCTAAAAGGAAATTCAAAATCGATTGTAAGGATCCAAGGAAAATTATTTATAAAGTTAAATTATAAATGAAGTTAATAATAATGAAGTTAATATGTATAAAGTTAAAATATGAATGCGTAATGAAGGTTTAGCCTCTTAACTTGTGAAATATATGCTAGTTTTCTAACCGAGAATCTTTACTACACAATACTATTCTCTTTTACACTTGGCAGATCAAGTTCCTTTCTGCCTTTTCCATTCTTTTCTCGATCAATTCAAATTAAAAGTTCCGATCTTCGAAATATAAACTCTTCTAACGTAATTATATAACCCAAGTGTCTGTTTACACTGTACACTCTTTCCTTTTGGGGTATCCAGTAAGTTAAAATCTCAATGATACGCAATTATATTGAGGAAAATTACAATAAAAAGCAATTATTTCAGGAAGTAGCAATCAATTTTCCTTCTTGGTAAATTATGAGGCTACAAATTTTCTGCATACGATTGCAATATTCAGAAAAGAATGTAATCTTAAATTAAGATTTTTATACAAAAGTTTTTGATTAAACATTTCAAATCTTAACTCTTTTTAATTTGTGGGAATGTCTTTCTTCTGAGATTAAAATTGATCCCAAGCTATTAATCGAAAAATTTGAAAACAATTAACACATCAGATTTCGATTCAATTTTCAACTATCCTTTAATCCTTTTCCTATTTTCAATTAGTGTTTCCCTTGATAAAGAGCTTTGCTTAGAGGTGTTCCATGATTTATGTTAATTTTAACTCTTCTCTAGGCAATGAGGAAAATAAATAATCGGTTATCAAACAGAATGTCTTAATTATTGATTTCTAGCTTTGAATGGAGAACATTTAAACAAGTAAAATCGTAAGAAAATTTATACTTGTGTCGGATATTTTTATAGTAGAAACATTATAAGTTTCAATAAATTGAAATCCTAAAGGAATTTTATTTTTATAGCGAACAACAGTTAGAATATCCTTTAAATTTAATGGTATAAGAAAGCAAGAAATATCTCTTTTTTATCTTGAATGGAATACAATAATCATAAAGCTCAAAAGATTTGTTGACAAGATTTTGAAAATATATGCATAGGTTATAATTTCTTTTCTGAACATTTATAATCAAACCATATTGAAAATACGTGTTACTATTCAGGAGTTGGGCCTAAAATAGTTGTTTGGTTTATACTCAGTACTCTTAAATCAATATATTCATGTATGAGTTTATCGATAAAAATATGCCAAAGTACCAGTTTTATGACTATAATGATTAAATAACTCTTAAGTTTAGAATTTTTCTGAATGTCACACAAATTTACATTAATTTGGAGGATTATAACTGCATTCCAGAAGTTCTATAAAAGAATGTAATAATATTTTTTCTCGAAATAAAAATCTTTATGAATACGTTTTTTTTAATAATTGTTAAATTTATTGTTTTAAATGAATTAAGCATAGGTGCCTAAATCAACGAAAAATTCATAGATTAAAAGATCACAGAAGATTAATTTTTTTTTAAATTATAGTGGTTGTTATAAGTATAATTATAAAGTATATTTATGTATCAAAATTTCTATTTGCAACTAAATATATAGTGATTAATCTAACTTGGTAAGTATAATATTTCAATGCTAACCTGCTTTTATTTGGCTCCACTACTGGTCTGCCCTATGAAAAGTTTATTTAGTTGTAAACGTGAATAATAATTTATATTAAGATGAAAGTAAAAGATATATAAGACCTAAAATAAAACTAAAATCCTGGGAGCTAAAACCATGGATATCATATCCGAGGCTAGGGGCCCTACGTAGCTAAGCTTATGTCCCGGTTAGGTGATCAACCTTATCCAGTACCTATTTCCCAAATATGCTTGGTCCTCAATTTGTGAACCCACTGAAGGAATGAAAGGCCCAGTCAACAATGCACAGTCCGAGGACCGAAAATCAGACCTTCCCAGGAGCTAAAATCATGGAATTCATATCAGATGCTAAGGGCCCTAGGTAGCTAAGCTTATGACTCGGTTAGGTGATCAACCTTAACCAGTGCCCATTTCCCAAACATGCTTGGTCTTCAATTTGTCGACCCACTGAAGGGATGAAAGACACAGTCCGATGACCGAAAATCAGACCTGTGTTTTTGGGATTCGCCAACGCCACTGGGCTTCTGTTGTATAAAATAGGGATCTACAAATATAATGAAACTACATTTAAGAATATAACATGCAAAATATTTGTTAAAAATTGTGAAATATTTTATTAAACTATAGTAGGATAAGAGAAAATCTAGGAATGAATTTTAACCACGGATATATTGAATTATTACAAACTACTTTTCAAAATACAACTGTAATCTTAATCGTTCAATTAAAAATTGTAAAGCTCAAACAGATAGTTCTTTTAAATTGAACACCACCTGATCTGCGTAATAATATCAGAACATACACCTAGGAGTCCGGAAAGTGTTAGATATCATTCTTCATAAGGCTTTGTTATATGTATTATATATTTATAGCGAGATAAATGACTCTCTGTATTGTTTTCAACAAATGTTCAACAAAACCTCGTGGCACTGTATAAAAAATTCTTAACAGGCAAGTGCTTCCGTGTGAGTAAAAAATAATTTCTAAAGTTATTGCATGGTATTGCGTATTATAATTTATAATATATATAATTCTATAGAAACGTGACATACAGCATTATTACAGTTGGTAGAGGTGTTTCGGCTTACGAATGTCATTATTAACATGGTTGTTTGTTACTGTTGGAAATCAACATTAAACAGAAGGTCTCATCTCATTAGCCCTACAGTAGTAATAAAAGTAGACTGTAACGCTCAAAACCAAACCATTATTAATGAATTTTAAAATTGCTTTTATTCGCATTCTAAATGAAAAAACTTGTATAATTTCTATTAAATATTTTATTCTACAAATACCAACCATTATAAAAAGAAAAGAATTTAAACTACAAAATGTCAAAAACATTCACAATCTATAAGATGAAATGATGTCAGATGTATCTAATTTTAAAGTAATAACACATTATTTACTTTTTTATTCACAAGCTCAATTGACTTTGACGTTAATCGCTTGATGTCGAAGGCATTTAGTGGTATTTATCATGTAATTCTGGAGACGACTATTCCTACAAGTAGGATTATTTGACTGAAATTTTAAAATAATACGTTTCAGGTTATTTCTCTTTATAAAGGTTTATTATTAAATGTTTAAGAAATATAAGTTGAATATGTTGTCAGTCTTTAGTAAGATGTATGAAAACTACCCGAAAAGTAAGTTTTACAAAATATTTATTGTTATTTTACTTTTACATTGTATGCAGTTTTTATATTTATCAGCGATAGGTACAGCACGGTTTCTTTTAAAGCGAGTTAATGAAAAACCTATCAAATAATTTATTTTCTGTAAATATAGAAGTAAAGAGATTTATTCAGCATAATCACATTATTATTTTTTGGTCTACAAATCCCGTTTATAAAACTTTATAACGTCAAAAAACATAATATATTTGCTGTCATCATGTCCAGAAGCTAGAACAACTAAAATATTATACTCACATACCTTAAGAAGAGTTCTAGAAAATATTATTAATTCACTCAATCTTTAAATTAGAAAGAACTCATGCCATTTACAAGATAATATTGTTTACTTATATATAAAATTAACGAGACAACACTTATATTGAGAAAAAATAACGCTAGTTCTGTTTCTAAGGATAAATATAG